>CM060956.1:118827842-119189128 GCA_030765055.1 Mantis religiosa | reverse complement strand
CTCGGTAAATTTATTGGCGTAGGGACAAACACGTGTAAAGTATATTGAAGGGCTGCCCCTGTTAACAAACGGGCCAGGGTCCAGCTTAGGGGTAGCCCAAGATGTATTTGTTTTGGTACTCAATAGATCATATTAGTATAAGAACTCCTGTGGGAGGAAATTCCGGCGCAATGGCTGCTCTGATATGTACCCGAAATTGAGAGAATCGTTAACAGAATTTATTTTATTTTACCAATTTAAAATGCAAAATATTCTTAGATATAACGGTACTAAGGCCTCATCGTTTTCTTAAGGGACTAATTCGCAAGTTTGAGAAGTTTTAATTAAATTTCGAAGAGTTTCTTAAAAATACTTTGCTTTTAGTCATCCTCCGTAGTGTAGGGTTAACATCCTATCCTAGGGCTCCTCAGGTCACGATTTCAAACCGTCTGGAATGTGATGGATTCATTTGTACGTAAAATACTTAACATGGCTTTCTTCGGAAGGAAAGTAAATCCGTTGGTCTTGTGTCGTAGATTTACTGCACATAGAAGAACCTTAAGAGACCTCTGAGCAAATTAGATGGTCTCTCATGCCGAATAAAGAATGGGAGGCTGAGAACCGCAGCAATGGACAGCATCCATAAATAAAAACTCATTTTCAGTTCATAGCTTTCAGAAGATCCGCAGAGATGCTCATATTGAGGTCTCATATGAGATGGCCTTCCTTAGAGTAAGTAAGTATCCCTTCGTGTGTAAATAAAGTTGCAGAACGCAACGGGGAAGTTCCGGTTAAACCCATGGCAGTGGCATGAGCGGACTTGGTTCTGCTCCGAAGGCCAAGGGGCAGTTCGCAAGATTGAACTACATTGTTCATTGAAAATATCACGTGTACACTTACATGGCCTTCTCTATCAATTGAATTTCACAGATTCTATTCATAAAGCACGCGATACTTACATTAGATTACCTTTATCATGATGAAACGTTTAGCAAATTATTCTTACTTGAAAGCTGTTTACAAAAAAATGTTTGTTATAAGAGTTATTATAGTAAAAATCTTTAGAACCGGTTTTAAGGAGAGAGAAAAAATGAAATGTCAGTAATCTTTCCAACCGTCTTCCGAAAGTCTCAGTGAGTGTAAAAGATAAAAGTAACAGACGACAGTGGGGGGTGGGGGGACAACTCGCACACAGATCTATTGCAGCTAGAGGTAACTCAACGAAAACATGGCAGCCAGAGCTGCGCGACACTTTGATACTGCTCGGAGAAAGTCGTGTTGCCTCACTCTTGATTGCTACAGGATTTTACGCTCTCCAAGCTTGAATTTAACGAACGTATGATAGCTAAGTAATATATCCTAAAGCAATAAATAACACGTCACGTATCATACCACAAAACACAATACTGAACAATAAGTTGACAAATTGACATTATATACTTTTCGGTATTGCACACCTCCTTGGATATTGCAAGATGAAGAAATGTTTGTTAACGGACTTAAGGTTCTTCAGTTTAACTTGAAACCTGACCGACCTAGTGTTACCTTCCCTTGACAAGAAAGGGATGACAAATTTAGTAAAAACTAACTATCCGCCACTGTCTCCATCAGTCAGCGACAGATGCTCCAACCTGTACAAGGCTTGCTTGTTTAAAAGCAGTACTTTATATTGTCAGTGAAATAGACTAATAATGGAAATATAGTATCAAAACCGGTGTTGTACGACTTAATTCATGGAAACAAATATAAGTTCAAACGGTATGCAGACTCCGTAGCTGAATTGCTATGAACATACCTTGCCTCCGTATCATTGTGATACGAATGCTATCGAGCTAATATGGACACAAACCAAAGCAGATGTGACGAAACATAATGTGATATTGAAAGAAAGAGATGCGAGAGATCTTTTGCACTAAAATACACTCTAAAAATTAGAAGGCTGCCTGTGCGGAGTCAATCAGAACGTTACGTGGAAGTGATGCGATGTGTGATTAGGCAGTCATGGATTAACTACAACAGCGCGGGCAACAGTGCTTTCTCTCCAATTCCCGTGTTTTAAGATAAACCAGACGAACTGTAGATGTGTTAAATAGTAATATCCGTATTGAGTAAACTTTTAAGTAGAAATAAAGTCTCACATTTAACTGTTTTTTTTTTCATACTAGAGGGCAGTTAAAAATTCCTCTCTACAATTTATTAACATACCATCAAGGAATTTATTTATAAAATATTTAAAAAATAATGACATCGTTGGAGCAGTTTGAAAAATAATACTCCAGAAGCTAATGGAAAATATGCATACAATTTGTTGTGCATATTGAATATCAAATCCTGACTGGTATTTTAACATTTTAAAAAACCAACTTGATATGATGTGTTTCAAAAAATGTCACATGTATCCGTAATGTACATCTAAATTTTAGAAGTAACCTAATATTATGCTATTCCTTCTTTGCAGATTCTGTAACCAGGGCCTACGACCAATCGACTCAGACATGCATTTGCTGTGATCTAAGTTCACAAGTCAGGTATGCTGTACATGTTCACTTTTGCCGTTTCTTCATTAAGTCAGTTTCACGCTCGTTTGTAATTTCTCAGAGGAGAAAGAGAGCAATTATTCTCTTGTAGATCCAATCTCCATGTTATATATCAACCTGGCCAGGATGGTAAAGGATTAGGTTGCCACGTGGCCAGGTCGCACCTCAGGGGCTACTAGTTCGGAGGTAGGCATACGCAGGAGGGGTTGCGATTTCTCTATAAAGGTTCAATTACATTACAAATACTGAAACTACAATTTAGACATGAACTGTTTACTGCAATAATAGGAAATACACAATTGACTACTTACCTTTACAGAGAGCGGACCTAGGTCTTTGACCAAAGCTGGCTCACAAGAGAGAAAGGGAGAGAGAGAAAGAAAGAGAGAGAGAGAGAGAGAGAGAGAGAGAGAGAGAGAGAGAGAGAGACGAAGCTTTGTGCGTGCTTCACCAGAGGTAGGAGAGGTCAGGTGACATGACGTCACACGCACTACCATTGTCAAAGGGTTACTTACGACACTATTTGAATTAAACAAAACAGTCACTTGTGGCAATATATATACTTTTTTTTTGTTTGTAATTTTACGTCCTCCAACGTTATGTCATATCGGACGGAGAATGAAATGGGTGAAATGATGCTCAAATGTGTCCAGGGTCCATGGAGCTTAGAACTACCCGACATTCGTCTGTAAGGATAAGGGAAAACCCCGGGAAAAAACCTTATCCAGGTAACTCACCCTGACCGAGATTCGAACTCGGGACCTCTTGAACGTGAGGCAGACACGCTACCATCCACGCTACCGAGGCGGGCATAAACGTACATCATACGAGAGTAACAAACATTTAGACATTCAAACAAGAATTAGTTTTTTTAAAATGTAGGTAATTGTGTTTTTCAAAATATTCCCTTTTTACTTATTTATTGTTAATTAACGCCATACAACGTTAGGGCACGCTGGACGATAAATGTAATGTGTGAAGTGATGGCCAAATGAGCCCAGGGACCACAGAGCTTAGATAAATATCGGACGTTCATTGTCTTCAATTTTTTTATTAGTAGTGTCCTTATAAGATTGCAGAACTACCTTTGCAGTGCACCACGACATACTTTCTAAAAATCACACATCAAATGTGATGCCGTTTTGGCTTAAATACCGACTGTATTGCAAGTTAGTGAGCTCTAGGTCACATGATGTAATAGAAGTAATTCGTACTATATTGCAAAGCGTGGAAGCCTATCGGAAGGAATGTGAAAAACGGAGTTTTTTACGGAAGCCTATCGCACATATGCAGTGAGTCAGTGTATGTACACTCTGTTCAGGTGCAATCACAGCAGTGTCATACATCGGTAGACGCGAGAAATGACATCATGTGACTGAATATTGTGACAAGGAGAAAGAAGAGTAAATCAAAATCCCTTTGTGTCAAGCTAGAAAATGGATTGCTGCAATGCCAATTTACACTTGTGTATAATAATTGCCCAACCTTTCATATCGAACACACAGCTGTCAAGTGCTCTATTTGTGTTTCGTCACTTACTATACGCCAGATTACTAATACTTGGCTCTTCTAGCAAACAAGCAAATGCGGCGCACGTCAGTGAAGGTCGATATGCCCAATGCTCTGCCGTGTGATAAATGTGTGGTTCATGTACTTTGTTATTCTTAGCTGATTCCCTTCAGCAGGTCCTTGGCTGAACACAATTTGGCATATCTACCATTTTTATGTGGAGGTGCAACGGGGCAGGATCCGATGTCGCCCTTTAAACAGCAGTGCTGCACTCTATAACACAACTTGAAGTCATCCATGTCTGTTATCAAATGCATATTTCACTGGCTGGTCATAAAAATGTCATAAACTTGTGGTATTATAATCAAAATCGTTAGATACGTTTTTTATAAGTCAAATTTGGAAATCGTTTCCATGTAAATGCTAGGTCGGAGTAGAGATTTTCTTGAAAATCTTTGTGTTACATCCTTGAACATCAATTACAAGTTGGATATATAACCGACTTTATTTTTGCTTTATGTTGTTCAAATACATGGGTATTTTTCTAAAAATAACTTTTTATTCGGGGGGGGGGGACCTCAAAACATGCATTTCCCAATGAAATGTTTGCTATCGAATTTTCGAGTGGCATACAATACCTTCTCTGTCTACTTCGTAGGTGGTAGAGAAAGTAAAACGAATGCCACTTTGTTTTTCAAGAAAATCTCTCGCCCAGCCCAACCCTTTCCATAGAATATTTCTCTAAATTTGTAATGGCTCTTAACGATTATAGTTAAAATGCCATGTGTTTAGGATATTTTAATGACAAATGAATGGTGTAACTTGAATTCGTAGGAATAGCCTGTGAAGTCCTCTTCGTTGTGCATGACTTTTGGATAGCTGGGAAACCGTAAGGTATAGCTAGACAAAATATTAATTACTACACAAAAATGTGGAACTCAAGGCACACATTTCTCTTTTTAGCGAATCATATCTGAAATATTTTGTGTTCTGAATTTTCAAATATGAAGTCGTTATTCATTTATCTATTGGGTATGTAAACAGAAACAAATTTCAAAGCCATCGCATGGAGTCCAAGTCTTAAAGGATTATATTATTATCACTCAAATCTACTGTACTCTCTTACTTCCATTGCACCTGTAAGGATATACGCAATAAAATCATTTTACTAACTTTTATCCCGAGTAGCATAAATAAGATAGAAAACCGTTTTGAAGAAAAGGTTTTGCAAGAGAGATAGAGAAAATCATACGAATGCACACGTCATATTTGAGTGTCGGAGCTAAAAATCAGTATCGATATCGAATATCGACAAATAGTAGTGTTATCTGCCACTAGTTTGTAGTAAACCAGGCAAGTAGAGTTCGCTCTTGAACGTGAACAAACCCACATAGAGTATCAGAAGTGTCTTATGCACTCCATGAATTCTGTCTTGGACCTTAGTTATGGTAGGGGTATAATTAAAAGTACTCTCTCAAGAGGCTTCCGTGTCACTCCTTTCGTTTTGAAAGTAAAAAGGAGTTGAAGACTTTTTGGATACTTCCATAACGTTTCTGAGCAACATGTTAAAAGAGAGACCGTGTGCATTGTGTCTGAATGTACGTACACAAATTCCTTATCATACGGTTCTGTTTCCGATAAAGTGGTTAACTGTGACAAGGCTTTATGGTATTGGGGTCAAAGCGATAACGAATATGCTGGGACAAACCTTTGGAAATAAGTGGCAAAGAAAAGACATGGCTAAGACTCTAGGACAATAGCAAAGTGGGCAGGTCTAAAGAGATTACAATAACTTTTCAATATTTTCTGGTATTAAACCTAAGGAATATTACTCAGGTTCGGAGCTAGGCACTGTATTTAACGATGTTTCACTTAGAAACGGCACTGTCATATTTGAAGAAAACATTCGAAAATAAGCTATAAAAGGATTTCGATGCTACCGGTTGCATACACGATAGTTGACATAGTTGGCCAACTTACAGTGAACTAGTGAAGAATTACTGTAACCATGTAAGTAATGTTTGCTATGGCTATAGTACTTTTATGGTATACATGGTTTTGTAGCACCGAAATAAGAAATAAAACAGATGAGCCGTGAATAAAACCTCGACATTAAGTGTGAAGCCAGCGCTAAAGGTTGTGGCGTTATTCCTCCACTCGCAGCAGAGAGGATGTACGTAGACTGGAAGATCCAGGTCGAGATTTGATTAAATAAGAGTCATGAGATCTGTTCTCAGGTGTGGATTTTCGGCGACAGAAATAAAATTTTATATGACTCCGATTTCATAATATATTATTTAATTGTATAATCTGCATTACAATTCACTCGAACTTTCTTTCTTAATCAGTCACTGTAGATTACCTTCAACACATCGATAAATCCTTATTTTCAAGTTAATATAATTTCTATTAATTACTTAAAATTGCTCATCTATATGTCCACTCATTAATATTACGAATACCGAACAACTCTTTTTGATGATTATTGTTTTTCAGTTACAAGAATATATATCCAGATTATTGATTTTCCGTAAATATCGTTACTCCTCTATTAATTTTGTGATTGGCCGATTTACTGCTACGTCATCACAATACGTAATACAATTATTACTACGGCCAGTCACAAAATTACACATATATTTGTTTTTAATATTGTCATTACATGGCCTGCTAAGTCAGAAAACAATATTCATATAAAAAGTTCTAACTAAAACATATCGTTACAAGTACCGCCCCTGATTCTGTACGGCTGCGAAGTCTGGGGATCAGCGGCTCCAACCAATATTCGCAGACTCCAGTACGTCCAGAACAGGGCTTTGCGCATGATCTACGATACCGGGCGGAGATTTCCGTCCCACATCCTACATACTCACTCTGGAGTCCCGTATATCGTCGACGTGGTGCGGGAGAGATCCCGCACCATCTACGATAAGCTGGACTCCCACCCCAACATACTGGTGAATACCCTAGGCCGTTACGACCATAGGGTTCCTCGCCGGAGACCAAGCTATCGGCTACCCAAAGATGCCTTGGGTACCTAGCACTGAACAGGGCCACATTCCCCTGACTCCAACTTCCTAAGCCCAGTAATGGGCTAGGAAATACCTTATACAGTAACACAGATCCTTTCCCTCTAGCCTGTTTAGCGGACTGTGCTCAGAAGCCTTGCAGGCGGAAGAGCGCAGCCAGCATTGGCGCATCCCCCCTTCACGGGGCGACGGCGCTCACCAAGGCTAGACATATCCACTGCCCAAAACAATCGCCTGTGACATTAAAAATTCTTCTACACTGCCCAGATAAAGACGCTAGAAGCGGCTAGGTGCTGGGCAGCATACACTCCGTCCAGGAAAACCTGGACGACTCGACTCTTCTGCTGGTCTGCTGGTCTGCTGGATATCGTTACAAGGTATCTTGGACAACTGATAAAGAAAAGCTAAATTAACCTATTTTAAACGGCGAGAACACACTGATGACAGAGTAATACAAGTTACCATTAGTAGTCCGAAGGTAACACAGATTTGTTGACCTTATCAGTGGTCCTACGTCACGATACAAAACATGCGTTCACAAACCGAGAAACAGTCAAGTCTAAACCAAAATCGAGTTACTGTGTTATCAGCAGAGCGATACGAAAAGAAGGATTCATTGTTGCACATGCAGAGCTAGTTGTGAGAGAACATATTGAAACAGGGAGAGTTAAGCCTGTAAATGTTCTCAAAACTTGGAAAGAATTAAAGTATCACACTATACTATTTTACAAAGTTAATCTAATGAACTGCTGACCTGTGGAGAAAGTTGTATTGTGAATTTATACGGATGAGTCCGTCTGCTAACAGGATTTCCTGGATCACAGAGATCTACTTTGACCTCCCAAGCTGCCTCCGATAACAGACGTATGTGAACAAGCATCTAATCAGTGTATGCATACAAAGGCAGATTGTTGGTCCCCAATTCAATCGGGTATGGTACTCGCAATTGGTAAAGTCTGTTTAGTTAACTCATGTGCAGTCGGCCGCTGCCTTTGACGAACCCTTATAATCGTTTTACAACCCTGGCCCTCCTCCTCACAAACCTTTCTGCAAGGTTGCCACCTTTCTCGATACGTCATGGGTATCGTATGAGGTTTCGTCTAAATAAATTATCTTGTATATCGCCAAGCTACAATGCTACTGGATTCCACAATAACCCTTATCTTATTCAAAGTGCTGTATTTGAAGCCCAGCTACTTTAGAAGGCCGCGCAAAGTGCAGTGCCCATAAGGAAAATCACAAATTTCTTGCAAATTTGCAACCAATTCGTCTAAGGTGGGCGCTCTCCCTTTTGCATAGAATCTATAAATTTCTCGACGAATTAAATCGCATATGAAATTATCTACTTTAGAGAAACGTTTCCTTTTGTTTTCACACTTGATTGGCGTCTTTGGTATTCCTTTCGTCACAGTATTTCTTACTGTATTTCTGTGAATACCCAGAATTTATCATCATTGCAGGACCCCTTACCAAGATTATTTGTCAGCACATATTTATATGTATTCAAAACAAGTGCTTGAATTAGCTTAGAAACAGTTCCCGTTATAACTTTGTTTTTTGAGGCTTTTCCAGTAATATAACTCGGTACAGTTATTCACACTATTGTCATCATTTTGATTATTTTCACTTGACTGAAAGTTATCTATTAATTTATTTGCATTTACCACTGCATTTCCCTCCCACAGTCTCCACATCGTGACACACAACGAATTTCTGCACGTAATGAAACAGATCAACTGGAAGTTGGAACTTTGGCAACTGAGACTCCACGTGGAGTAGACCTGCGGCTGTCACTTCGAGAAAATCAGGGTTGCTATTGGTCTTCAACGACAGTGTTCCATTTCTGAAGTGTGGAGATAGATTTATGACGGTCATTAGTGGGCGGGCGGCTCAGGTTCCTTTAACTCGGAACTGCACATGCGTTAACTAAACAGACTTTACATGGAACTGGCGGACAGAAAAGAAGAGTTTTGCAACTAGTCAAAATGTTTACAGCGCTTGCATCATACACAAACACCGTGAGTAATTGAGCAGAGTTACAAATGAACACTATTAGGAATCCATTCATCTTGTTAATAATTTGTTGCAAAATGTCCCTCCATGGACCGGGCTATCAAGGCATCTAATAGACTGCCATAGAAACAGGCTGTCTCAAAATACTGCCAATAAATAGCAGTTAGCTCTCGCTAGTAACTGCTCTAGTTATCTGTACACCATGATTTCCCTTCCACATTTTTAATATATAAGGCAGTTGGGGACGTTGAGATATTTTCCTTTTATAGCTCCCACAGGTTCCCCTATATCCAGAGCATGGCTTACAAAGGACTTCATATCGCCAAGTGAATTAAAAGTTTATATATATATATATCACCTACGCTAAGAATATCCTTTGGATACACAACTACCTCTGATATTTGTAAACTACAGGGTAGATTCAATTTAAATATCTATAAGCTTTAAATAATTAATAGTCTACCTGCACAATGACTTACAGTGTAGCGGCTGAATGCCAGTTTGGGAAGTAAGGATACTCATACCACTGTTGGCAGTTGTCCTTTTAAACGTCACTCAGTTTACCTTTAACTTTTCAACTGCTCGATGTGGAAGTTGAAGGACAAATAAAGAAACTGCTATGTAATGTTTATTTTTAAAAAGTTGAAGTCTCTAATTTATGGGAAACTATGGGAACTCGCTTCAAAACCTGTATTGATACGGGCTTTATTAGGACCAGTACAAAGTTAGAAGTTGCTCCATGAGGGGAGTATGGATTCAGTAATTCAAGCAGTTACAATCCATTACAAAAATGCAACAATGTTTATTACGCTTTGTTTGGCTACATGCTAAAGAATAAAGTTATGAATTGCTGTAGGTTTATATCTCGACAAAGGTTCAACATAAAAAGGTATTACATAAAATATGTATAGAAGTGATTTTTAATGAACCTGTATAAATGCTTCTTACATGATTAATAAAATTATTAACTCTTCTCTCTTAAATGTTCGCTGAGACTAGACTGCTGAGGTGTTTTAGCAAATGATTCATTAGCAGGTGTGCAAGAAAATTATGAGGTTCAAAAAGTGTTGTTTTACAACACTAGTCTTGTGTCGCTAAACGTATTCAACCTAACCATAATTAGGTCTTTGATGGATAGAGTCAACCTGAAAAATTCAATGCCATGGCCGGGATTTGAACCACGGATCTCCTGGTTTCCGTCCAGTTGCTCTAACCCATTGAGCTACCATGGCGAACGTGCCGTCCTGACATTAAATTCTCCATTTGACTCGTATATTTCCCCGGTAGACCACTAGGGGCTCTCGCATCCGAAATACACCGTTTGTGGCGACTTACTATCGTAAGTACTTGAGTCCCAGGCTTCATCATTTAACTCTTATTATTTTAGTTAATTGATGGAAATTAATCATTTCTCCACACTAGCCGTTTATAGGATAAGGTTTTTGATGGATAGAGTCGCCACAAACGGTGTATCTCGGATGCGAGAGCCCCTAGTGGTCTACCGGGGAATTACACGAGTCAAATGGAGAATTTAATGTCAGGACGGCACGTTGGCCATGGTAGCTCAATAGGTTAGAGCGACTGGACGGAAACCAAGAGATCCGTGGTTCAAATCCCGGCCATGGCATTGAATTTTTCAGGTTGACCCTATCCATCAAAAACCTTAGCCTATAAACGGCTAGTGTGGAGAAATGATTAATTTCCATCAATTAACTAAAATAATTAGGTCTCTCCCTACTCAAACCAGTATAACAGAGTTTACAATTAAGAACTTCAAATTAATAATTGTATAATGGCTTTCTGTTTTCATTGAAACACAGCTTACAACTTTATGAAGTATTTAACAAATGGATACTACTCTTACAAATGTGTAGCTGTGTAGCAGGATGTTGGAGGTGAGACAAATCGCACTTATACCGAAAGTTTGTATTTGCGTTCCTTCAGATTGCTTAAATGAAGGTTGTGAACCATCCCGTGCGTAGCTCTTTATTGTTGTTTACGCTATTTGGTTTAGTTTTTTTTTCTTTCTCCTTACGTCCCTGCCCAATGGTCTTCGTGGATAACACAACGAAAAAGAACAGCAGCACTTGAAAGCAGTCAAAGCTTGTTTTTCGAGATGGAGACAAAACACAACTTTGATGGGTGGAAAACATTGTTTTACGATACAACTGTGCTCTCTTGTATTTATTGATGAAAAGCGAACTGTAAGCAATTTGTAATTACTGAAAAATAAATATCTCCTTTTTTTTCTTTCACGAGAAGTGGAAATAGACTTTTAAACAAAATTTTAGTTAATTTATTCGTTATCCTCGTGGTAAGAATGTCACCGTCATAAAAAGATATGCTCAGTGCCATCATTTAATACTGAAGCAAAAGTGGAATGTTATGCATGTAATACTAAGCAAGTTGCACGCCACAGATACTTTTCTTCTAGGACTGTACTTACTGTTTCTATTTTTGTGTAGTGAACATTTGCTTTTAAGGCACTGCTGTTTTCTTTCTGGCATTTCTCTTTTCTCTTTCCAGGTCTGTACAATGTTAACCGCTTAACAATTCAGTGCAGGAGCACTGTGAAGAAAATGGAACATTCTGGATCCAGAGATTTCGGCTGCTGTCCAAGGGACGACACCATGTTTCCCTCTGCCAGATACGCAATGCCACCTCCTCCGCCTTCACCTTGTTCAATGTCTCCCGTACCACAACATCCACCTCGCAGACCGTATCTCCAGTTTCCACCACCACCTCCTTATCCTCCTCCGCCAGATATTTGTGATGGGGACTGCGATCTGGCGGATGAAGACGAAGGCGTATCGTCCATATCACCGTCACCGTCCATTTGTGTCCAGGATCAGCAGAAAATGCGGAACTTTTCTCCTACATTGCATTTCCAGCAGTGCAGCGATAATCACTTAAGTCATATCCAGCGAAATCCTCACCAGAACAATCTACCTCATTTACAACACCCAAGTGCTTTGGATTTGAATCAGTTTCATCACTTTCATCAGCATTCTCATACTCCTCCACCACCACCACCACTAGCTCATCATCAGCTTCGTCGCCAAATCCACACAAACGACAATTCCAATTTTCACAGAAATCTTTCGAATGTTACCATTGATAGTGCTGATGCAGTTTACGGAGACGGCATTCATCATCACCACCATCATCAACAGCAGCAGCAAATGCAGCACAGACTGACACCCGAAATGTTCCTGCATCCTGGTTGTAATAGTCCGGTAAATGAATCTTGCGGGAAAGAAGTAGAATGTCCGGAATATTCGTATGCATACTATGAACCAGGCCCTCCAACCAGTCATACCAACCCCATGTCCCAGAGCATGAAAAAGGGCGGTAATGACGGAAGAAGTCCACGAAGTGGCCGCCATATGTACGTTACACATTATGGAACTGAGGAAAATATTTACGAAGAAATTAGTGAAGTGGCAGCTAAGTGTTCACATTTAAATAAAGCGGACAAGGGGAAGCACCATCAACAAAACTCAGCCTCTGAGCTATCCCTTAGCAACATCCTCGTGGAGGAGGAAGTGAGGCGTGTGCAATGTCGACATCGCAAAGTACTTGATGAACTTAATCTAACGGTAGAGGCTATGCTGATGCCACCACCTCCATCCAGAGATGATGACAAAGGACCCGCCCCGGATTTATTAGAAGACCTTTTGACTGTGGGTCCCACTGATGAACTGCTATCGCCAACAGAATCAGCTTTAACAGCCGCGGCCCCTCCTGGTAGTACAATTGATCATGATAGTGGCTTTAGTTCTGGGACAAGTTATGGTTTTAGTAGTAGTTCTTATGTCAGCAACAACGGCAGCATACGTCGGCAGCAACAGACATTACACAGTTACCCCAAGGGCATGGTCACACCTTCGCCAACGCCTGGATACTCGCCACTATTCACTCGTCGCTCTTTGGGTAGCGGTGGCAAGGGCGGTGGACCGACTAATTACTTCAAGACAAAAAAGACACAGGATTCTCCAAAGCCTCCAAAGCAGAAAAATCAGCAACACAAGGATGGTGGCGGTTCCAGGTTCTTTGGAAAGAAAAGCTGGATGCGTATTCCGGGTTTTGGTAGCAGTAGCAACAATAGTTCCAACAACCAAGTCAACAAAGGTAAGTACGTTTTGATATTGAAAGTTTTTTGGTGCTGGTGTTTGGCAACTTTCGGGATTACTATACTCGGTAATTTAGAAAAGTCATAGATCACAATCACACTTCTGAAGCATTTGTAAATTTACTACTTCATCACAAGAAGGTATATTGTTCTAAACATCATAGATAAATTTGACTTTTGTTAGAGCGGAAAATGTTATGCATTGTTTACATTTTTCATATTTTGAATTCCATTTAGAAAGGATACGCACACAATTATTTGATGGATTAGATTAGATTTTGTTCAGGAAGAATTGAACAGGAATGACACAATCGCTATCTGCCCGCACCGAAACCTAAGGCATATTGAATTGTATTTATCCCTGTTTCCACTAGCCATTCTCTCCTTGAACTCTAATAAGTTTGAGGAATCCACGGATTAGGTTTTTATTCGATACATCATTTGCATCCATACTTCCAAATTCATTGGGTCTATTTACTTCCAGTTCTTCACATTGGAATATTAAGTGAGAAACCGTTTTCTCTATTCCACACATCCTGCGTATTGGGTTCTGGGAGAGCACCATTTTTGCAGATATTTTTGGAAGTTCCCATGTTCGGTCATCAGGTCCACCATGGGTCTCATCTGCTTCCTGTTTAAGTTGAGGACTGCAGTACTTCTTTCAGTACATGGTTGTTGCATCATCAGTTTTCCATGCCTTTGTTTATGGATTTTTTCCACTATTCTGTATGCTATCTTTGAATCCACCTTAATAGAGTAGATCTGTCCATTAATGTGGTAATACCTCAGAAAGGTTCTGGAACTATAAATGGGATCTGAGCTCCCCTCTTGGCCAGTCTGTCTGCCATTTCATTTCCGTGTACTTCAGAGTAGCCAGAGACCCATGCTAGAGTAAGTCTTATTACATTCCCGTAACCTTTTTAGGGCTTCTCTGCACTCCTTAGCGATCTTTGAACTCGTAATGCATTATGACAATGCCTTAAGTGCTGCCTGATTATTGAGTACATCCAGATGTACCATCTAGCGTAGCATCTGTCCACACACTCCTCCACGCAAGCTCTAATGACATACAGTTTTGCCTGAAATACAGTGGTCAAAGTTCCCAGAGGATACCACTTCTCCATCTTGAACTGACTGAGATATACATCAGCACATTTTCCATCATTGGTTTTAGATCCATCATGAAGAACACAATGTTCCCGACGGGTGTTTAGTAGTCTCCCATTCCTCCCTACGTTCAATTAATACATTTTAAGACGGAGAGATGGCTTCATGAAATCCCCTGGCATTTCTACAACTGGTGTAATTCCCACGTCATCTAATATACTGGTATGATGTCCCAGGTATCCCGAGGGTTTCCAGTTGCCTCCAGTCTTTAATCTATATGCTCCAGCCATCGCCTCCATTTAACCCATAGGTGCAATGGAGTTAGACTGAATATAGTTCTCATTCCGGCTGTAGGTGTACTTCCAGTTCCACCGTTTATGGCTAAACAGCTGTACCTTTTGCAGTTCCTTGATGGCCCCTACCTGCTCAGTCTTTTCCCACCAAACTAGTGATCCATAACTTGGGCCTTGCTACAGTAATATAAATCCAGTTGGTATTCTTGGGGTTTCTAGAAAACCAGTCGCAGGTCGAAATGGCACAGCATGCTGACGACGTGCTGTTGTTCTGCAGCGACAGACACTCTCAGAGCCTTCAACTCGTCTCACACAAGAGTGGTGCAGGAGTTGGCGGATGTCCGTAAATCCGGATGAAAGCCACGCCATTCTTCTCACAAAGCGCTACACCTCCGCTGACTGCCCAAACTTCCTCTTTAGAGGCCGTAGGATAGAGTGGACTAATTCCATCACGTACCTCGGTGTCCAACTTGATAGATAGAGGCTTAACTTTTCACCGACACTTTCGGGACCTCTCGACACGGGTTCAGGTGGTAATCGCCTCCTTGTACCCATTGTTTGGCTCAGTCTCGATGCCTGTCGGCTTGAAGTTGCACCTCTTTTGAGCGTTCGTAGTCCTGCTCATGTTCTACGTCTGTGAGATCTGGGGCATGGCCGCGGAGAGCTGGCTCGCATACCTTCAGCGTGCGCAGAATAATGGACTCCGATCCATCTATTCTGTAGGTCGTTCCTTCTCCGTGAGGTTGGTTCTCGAAGCCTCTCACAGGTTGCAAAATTCTACGATCAGTTATCAACACATAGAAGCGCCCTGGTTCGGTTACTAGAATATTATGACCCTACAAGACGCCGTTTCAGGCTTTTCCGGTTACCCCGCATGGTATGCGGCACCCTATGTAACACTGGAGTTAATCCGAGCAGCAGCAAAAGCCGAACTCCAGTTTTTAATCTTTCAATGAGCTGTTTGGCTTCAAAATTATCCTACATTTAAACCCTACAAGTACTAGGGCGTGAAAAAAATGGTTTTGTATCCTATTCAAAACTAGAATAATTCAACTACCTCATAATCCTTCCTTATTTGAATAATCCCATCCCGTCCTTGATACACCAAACATTTCAACCTGCGGTAAAACCCAAAATCTGGGTGGACACGCAGCAAAAACCTTCGGGCTGTGAACTGCCTGCCAGTACCTCGTCGTCAGACAGTCTACTTCATAGGGAACCTGCGACTAGTAAAGAGTCTTGTTCGGTCGCTTGTTGTGAGCTGGCTATGTTTCTGGTCGTCAGAGAAAGGAATGTCCAGCAACAGGCTATCTATTGCTTATTGTTTGCATATGCTGTTGGAGATTCGGAGATTTTATTTGTGCTGACAGAATGTCATCGGGTGCACAGTTGCTGTGAAACAGTATTTTCCCAATATCGATAACTAAGTTATGAGAAGAATCGACAAAGGCAATAATAGTAATTTTGTTTGCATTTCATGAATATTCTATCGTGCTGCCTATTCAAAGCGCTAAGAAACTGTAATTAGAACTGTAAAGTTTGAATCAGATTGAAATATTGAGTAAAATAGACAGAATATGAACCACGTATCTTGCGGTTTCTCTCCGGTTGACGTAGCCAACGTAAGTACAATGGCAACATACATTAAATTCCCAACAGACTTGCTTTTTTACAGGTAAACCAGAGGAAATGTCATACTTTTGAGCCTTCTCTTGCTGTAAGTACCTACTTTAATATTTTGTTATTTATTTTTGATGGAACAACAGTAATACTACACAAGCCAAGGGTGAAGTATTGATCCTGTCATCTACATTAAATGTTTTCCTAAGCACGTACAATAAATGTTATATTTTTCCTGAATTAATTGAACGTATGAAGGTAAGTAGAATTTAGGCTATGGTTTCCTTAAGCAAGTTCTTGACTCATTTATACGTGCGCAAATTGTTTCCCTAAAGGATTTTAACAGCATTGTTAACGTCTTCAGTTGTTGCAAAGGAAGGTGCTGATTGCAGATTAAGGCCCAGTCTGCTTGGAAGCTCCTCCTTTGAACAAAACCATTAGTTAGCCTTGATATTTACATTAAAGTAAAGTAATTAAAGCTGAGCTTGATAGGTATCGAGTGCTATTAAACTTATTGTGATATATGTCCCAGGCTGCAGTATGCAGTATGGTTGACATGTTCAAACCTTTGGCGAGGTTTGCTCTGAGGTTACACCTGCGTGGCTCCAGTTTGGTCACAAGTATAGTAAGCGATTTAGATTTAAGACTTGGTTTTATAAATTAACGTACTTAACCGGTTAAGTCATATCCGACAATGAATGAAATGCCTGAAGTGATGTTCAAATGGGTCCAGGGTCCATTGAGCTTAGGTCCATTGCATTTAACATTTGCTACACGTATCCTCTCCTTCACAATAGTCGCGCTACTCTGAAAACACGTAAGTTTGCTTGAAAACTGCAGGTCACTAATACACCATGGAAGTTTGCATATGATTTAATTAGTAAGGACTTTTTATCATCGTGGTTTTTATACTCTTGATGAATTGTATCAAAGTGAAACATTTATTTTATGGTCAGTTTTATTTAAAATTGATTTTAATTATATTGGATAGAAGATGAAATTAGGATAACAAATGAAAGTGCAAAAAGTAATTTGATAGAAGAAAATAAAATTAAATATTAATTACAATTTTGATAACCACATCAATTTAAATTGAAAAGAAATATTATTTTTCATGCTAAATATTATTGAAAAGTATTTTAAAAGGTAAGTTATACAAATATTATTGAATCTAATAATGAACATAATTATAATTAGTTGTGAGGTGGACCAGTGGTAAATGTTGACTTCTATAGCAACGGAAGAACCAGTAAATTAAGATTGAATAAAGCTTCTTTCTTCTGCGTTTAGCCGTCACAAAGAACATACGTGTGTGTCAGTATCTGTAAGTCTGCAGAAACGACGTAGTGCATAAAATATTGTAAAAGCAACATTGTAGTTTTGTTTTTAAAATTTTGTAATATCGACGTTAACAAATGTGATTATATGTTCAGTGTTGACAAGATTATTTCAAAAGGTTCATCAAAATTAAATTTACAATTTAAAAAGAAAAGTATTGAACATTTATTTTACTTGGAAAGTAGAGTCAAACTGAAAAATTCAATGCCATAGCCGGGATATGAACCACGGATCTTCTGAACGGAAACCAGAAAATCCGTGGTTCAAATCCCGGCTATGGCATTGATTTTTTCAGTCTGACTCTACGTTTCCACAATTTAGCCTACACACGGCCAGTGTGAAAGAACAATTAATTTATTTTACTTCACCATCACCTCTCATCTGCGACCGCACCCTAAAATAGAATCTCATACTAATACAAGAGTAGCCGAGGTAAGTTCCAGAATCCAACTTCGAGTAAATCTACGAAAACATCAACTCCATCAGCTGCAACATCTATCCATATGCGTAATCCTGTTGCATATATGTATAAATCTTCCCAACCTGGGACTTCGAAAAGATCAACATGAAACTTCGCAACACCTCAAACATATGAACATTTCGTTACAAAAGTAAGCAGTCATAGCTCTAGTATGGTCAGGAGTTAATTTACATATTTTTGGCTTGTTACTTCTGACTTAGCTTTATTCCTTTTGCTGTGTATAAATCAGTAATAATTCTATACGTTACGCAAACAGATGGAAGGTATTTTGTTTTCGAGTTCCACAGAAAAATTTACACGTTTATCCCAGATATCAAGGTTTGTTGACAGGGGAACTACCACTGTAGTCACAGTACTAGGCACCTCAAAATTTGATAGCATAAGGCCTGCTGTGTATAAATCATATGCACCAAAAATCTGCTGCGAGTAGAACTGCAACGCCCAGAACTGAAGCCTGGAAAGTGCACCTGCGCCCACTTGAAAGTAGCTGCTGGACATCCCTCGTCAGCTCTGTTTCCGGTGTGGGGGACGGCCATCCTTACATATTCACCTCAGGGGGGGGGGGAACAATCCTTCCAGTACAGTGCTGTTATTATGCCTACTGTCCTCCACCGGAGAGATAGTCTCCGACGGCTGAGACGCAGGGAGGTTGGCGAAGGTTCCCACACCCTCCCTGGACAGGTTTATGACACCCCATGTCAACACAATTACAGACCATTCAAAACATTCTGACGGCTTCTACTTTTGTGAATGAATCTTCTCGGTTTCAGTGTACGGAGCGAATAGGGCGCAGTTTTAAGGGTCTGCTCCTTGTGTAGCAGGCGTTCTCTGCCAGACATTCGCTGTCCTTGTCCCACTGTGTAAGACAGCACATACCTTACAGGGACCTTCTTTGCGTTGCTGGACTGTATATGTTCCTAGGTATTCTGGACTTACTTTCGGGTATTTCCAGCTATACTCCCCATCGGATTTTTGGCACACAGACTCCAGACGCCATGAAACTCTCAAGTGTGTACAGATGTGAGCATAGTGAAAGTTTCCTTGTGAGATTTGGAATCTCTTCTTATTGGGAACATCTTGGTGTTCTGTCATTTGTTTTGTATTGTTGCAAATGCAATAGTGCAAGAAAGTTACATATTGGCTTTCTTGGTTCAGACATAGCTTTGAATGTTTGGCCTTCTTAATTGGTTACTCACTGGTTCCTTTTAATATTTTCGTTGGTTTATTGCTATTTTTGGAATTGAGAATTTATTAATAATTGTAATTGTAGAATCTATATCGGCACTTGTGGTTTCCATATGGAGCGATTTCAGTTCCATGGGGGAAGGCGTTAATAATAAAATGAATAACTTTGTTAGTATTGGCGAAAGCGCAATATTTTAGTGTTTTTTTTAAATATAAGTATATAATGAAAGATATGGTATTTGGATAAGTTTGAGAAGTAGCTGTGTTGTCTAGTGGTTGCCTAGGAGTGTCCTGGGTCTTTTATAGCTTTCTCAGGCTTATATCTTACTCCCCGAGTCCTCGAATAAGAGTGTTGGAACTGAGAGAGAGAGAGAGAGAGAGAGAGAGAGAGAGAGAGAGAGAGAGAGAGAGAGAGAGAGAGAGAGAGAGAGAGAGAGAGAGAGAGAGAGAGAGAGAGAGAGAGAGAGAGAGAGAGAGAGAGAGAGAGAGAGAGAGAGAGAGAGAGAGAGTCGAAAAATTTGTGGGAGAGGGAGAGGATGTATTCATGAAGTGTAGAGATGGATATGTCTCGATGTATGTCGGCATTAGGAATGTACCAGCCAGCGTTTACTGATATGCGGAGGAATCGATTTTGGAGGCGATGGAGATGGGAACTTAGCAATGTCCCATACTTGGCAAGTCTATGTAATGGCAGGTCGGAGGACTTGCTTGTAGAGCTGTAATTTGTTTGGGATGGACATGCAGGAGTTGCGATGATAGAGGGGATAGAGGAGGGCCATCTTACGGGAGATCTTGTTTGACACTTTTTCTATGTGTGGTTTCCCGGTGAGCTTGCTGTCTAGGGTGACACCGAGGTAATTAGCCTCTGTGGTCCAGTGAACTGAGCCACCCGCAATGCGTGGCGGGGGACGTCGTCTTCTCTCCTGGTGAAGGTGACGGCTTGCGACTTAGTAGGGTTGACACTAAGTCGTCAGGTGTTAAACCAGGTAGTTAGCTGGTCCGCGTAAGTTTGTTGCCTGTGCACAGCAAGCTGATGACGTTTGGAGGAGGTGGCGATGGCGGTGTCATCTGCAAACTGGAAGAGCGAGCAGCTTATTTGGGATGGCATGGTGTTAATGTAAATAAGGAAGAGGATAGGACCAAGAACGCTGCCTTGGGGAACACCGGTATGAATGGGATGAGATTTGGAGGTTACTTCTTCTTTGGTGACACTAGTTCTAACACTTCGCCGCTATTTATACCTTTGTTTCTAGAATGCCGTAGACCTTCCGAGAACATTCACGGCGGCAAGAGAAAGACAGAAAATTGCGGAATATTTCTCTGTCTTATTCCTTCTCTTGGCAAGCGTCCAGCTCTCCTGCCCACGCACCCGACTCCCGCTTACCACAACAATGCCATCGGTGACAATATGATACAATTATTGTCACTGCAATCCATTGTTGAAACTAAATCCATAGTTAAACAGGCAAGGTATCCAGCTGAGCTAACGTTCAGTGCGTGCCGTTTACCAAAAGACGAAATTTACTGGTCAAATTATTTCAGTAATTAACTCATTTTGATAAATAGTGCTAGGATATCATCCACCAGAGCAGTGCTTATGTTGAATGGGTTAAATGTGTTAAGTTCTAGGATAATAGAGATAATGCTCTTTACATGTGCGTGAATATTCCGGTTAATTGCTCTGAATGGGGGTGTACTCCATTTACATACACGAAACTATCCTGCTGATGAACGAATACAGACAACAGTTGCATGGTTTTGGATCGTATTGAGGCAAATGTGTTTTGCATTCCTTGGCTGTGACAATAAACTACTCCCCTTGTTCTTTTAATGTTGCAACACCACAGGTATTTTCTAACCATAATCACTGCATGTTTTGGAAGGAAGTGCAATATCTTTGTGTAAACATATGTAACGAGTTCATTCATCCGGCGGACCTCGCGGTTTCCTGTTTGTCATTCATTAGGTTGAAGGATGTCTATCGTGCGACTGACATCATGATATTGTGATTCATATCCACGCAAATCCTGCTTGTATGTAGGGAAATCCTTCAGTGAGTGACACTGTGTTATAGGTGTGACCTCAGCGAAGAATGCTTACTATCTCTACTATGTTAAGTAGATAGAATAATGTATTTCACCCAAAAAGTCGATATCCAAATTTTACCGAAATACAGGTTTTCAGATCCCCCAAAGCATTTTTAGGAAAAGATCTCTCTCTTTCTCTCTTTCTTCGGGTGCGTTGTGGTGTGTTTGTACAGCCCTACTTAAGGTTCGTCTGGTTTAACCTGAAACATGAGCTACTTTACGCTACCCCTCCCTGTGACAAAAGAGAGGTGACAAATTTTTTAAACGCATTGCCACTGCTATCCTTTGATGCCTAATCTCGACAGGTGCTCCAGCCAGTGCAAGGTTTGCTTATTTAGTAAATTATATAGAGAGTGAAATATGGTAATTAAGAGGCGAATTTCTACGGCCTGGAAATGAAAAATATGCATTTATGGCCTAGAACATAGCTTAAATATGACCTAGAAAGACAAAAATATGACCTTTGTAACTTATGAATTTACGAGGGCTGTTCAATAAAGAATGATCATAATTTTTTTACAGTCATAATTATAGGAACTAAAATTCAGTCTTACTATATTCTGTTAGCTGAATGTGAAACAAACACGCCGTAGTAGTTTCATTGTTGGTACTCCTGGTTCCTGCCTGTGGGAACCAGACAAGTTCAGACATGTTCAGTATCGCCTACCACTGCAATGGAGGTAGCATGCGAGGAACAATATGTGGCTTTGAAATTCTGTTTTCGTCTCAACAAATCTTCAGTTGAGTGCTATACAATGTTACTGGAGGCCTATGGAGAGTCTGTTCTTCCCTACAGCACATCTCGAAGGTGGTTTAAAATGTTTAAAAGGGGAGACAATCAATTTCAAAGGAAGGTGGACCTGGTGCTCCAGTTACTGCTCTTACGGAAGAAAACATCAACACTGCTGCTGCCATTGTGAGAGAGGATCGACGAATTTCCTTAAGATCACTTTCTGAAATACTGAACATTTCATTGGGTGCCACCCACACGTTAGTGACAGAGACATTACACATGAGATGTGTTTAAGCGCGATGGTTTCCAAGGCTGTTGATTCCCGAACAAAAGGACATTCGCATGCAGGTCTGCATACAGTTAAAGTTGATGTTAGAGGAAGATCCGGAGTTTCTTTCAAACGTAATCACTGCTGATGAAACTTGGCTACACCATTTTGATCCTGAGAGCAAACAGCAAAGCTCAGTGTGGAAATCTCCCTTATCACCAACCCCCAAAAAAGCAAAAGTGGTTGCTTCTGCTGGGAAAGTTATGGTCATCTCATTCTTTGATATTCATGGAATGGTTTATCAGCATGTATCTGCACACACATCAGTAACTGAACAATACTACAGGGATGTCCTGAAAACATTGCAAGTCCATATCAGGCGCAAAAAATACCACATTTCCGTGAAGCAGGCTGGATGCTGCACCACGATAATATGCGGCCAATGTTGTTGCTGAATATCTTGCAAGAATCAACTGAAGTGCATCCCTCACCCTCCCTATAGCCCGGATTTAGCCCCATGTGACTTTTTTCTATTCCCTAACTTGAAGAAACGCCTTCGTGGGAGGCATTATCCATCATCAGAAGCAGTGGTGAAGGCTGCGAGAGCGGGTTTGAAGGATCTCTCAAAAATGGTTTCCAGCATGTCTTTGAAGACTGGCAGAAACGTTGGGACAAGTGCATCGTATTCAGGGGAGACTACATTGAGAAGGACCATCAAAATTCTGAGGATGAGTTAAGGTCCGTTGTCAAAAAAAAAAAAAAAAAAAAAAAAAAAAAAAAAAAAAAATTGTGATCATTCTTTATTGAACAGCCCTCCTATTAATTATATATTAATAGACAAACTTTAAATAACAATCATTGTTCATGCATAAACAGTTTTAATCATTTCTGCAGAAGAAAAGTCTTTTCTACTTCTCAATTCTTTATGAAATACTTTATGAGGTCTGCAAGTTTAGAAAGTCGTAGATTAGAGGGTAACAATTAAGAGAAATAGAATATTCATTCTTGAAGTTTAGGCAGTAGCACAATTATTGCACTGATTAACAATGTGCATATAGGTGTACAATGATTAACTTAAAAGAAAAGCGAATGTTGTACTTTAGCGCATGTTGTAAGGTTTTGTCTATTTCTTACGGTTTACCAGCTATGCGGAAGAACTTGAAGCGTGTTTCCAGAAAATTCAATACATGGGTTACATTTCTCATAAAATATCTTAAATAAATGGTGCTTTAAACAAAAACTTTTGAGCCATTTGTTAAAGAATCACAATTTAAAAAAAAAAAAAAATCCATGTAAACTGAAGCATTCTTTTTTTAATCTTAGCCCCCGAAATATTATTATTTTTATATTTGTTCTTCTACATTTATTTCAAAAATATTTCAAAAGAAATCATTATGCATTGTTGGAATTGTGAAGAGAACGAGATTAATTAATGATTGAAAGAAGTATGTGTGATAGTGTGAGTTATGAATGGAAAACAATCAATAATGCTAATTTAACGATGTTGTTAGTTTAAAATTATTTGAATAATGTTTGAATGTTAAACTGTCTAAATTAAGTTGTGAAAAAGGAATTATAAAGTTAATTACGAGGGTGGGTCAAAAAGTAATGCCTCCTATTTTTTTCTCTTTTAATTGCCAAGAAAATTGAATCCAGTTTACATAGCTTAAAAACTACAACATTGACGATTAATTTGTCACTATTCAATATAATCTCCTTCCTTTTCCACAGTTTTGGTCCACCTTTTAACTAGGGCATGTATTCCAGTGTGGTAAAACACACGGTTTTGCTTCCTAAGCCATTGATGCACGGACGTTTTCACAGCCTCCTCATCTTCAAAATGAATCTCACGATGAGCTTCCTTTAGTGGCCCGAACAGATGGAAATCTGATGGTGCCAGGTCAGGGCTGTATGGGGGCTGAGGTAAGACTTGCCATCCCGATTTCTCAATTTCTACAGTGCTGTAACGGCTGGTGTGTGGTCTTGCATTGTCATGCAAAAGAAGAACATCCGCTATAGTTTTTGTTGGGCGAACTCGGCGAAGACGTGCTTTCAGCCTTTTGAGAGTTCTGACGTATTGGACAGAATTCATTGTGCATCCCTGCTCTAAAAAATCAATCATAAGCACACCCTCTGCATCCCAAAACACTGTCGCCATAACTTCCCCTGCGGACCGCTGAGTATTGAATTTTTTCTTCTTCGGTGACGTGTGATTTCATTCCATTAACTGCCTCTTTGATTCAGGTTCAAAAAAATTAACCCACGTTTCGTCTCCAGTAACAATTTTTTCCATAAACTCCTCTCCCTCCAAATTGAAGCGCTGCAAGTTTTCGGAGGCTATTGTTTTCCTTGTTTCTTTGTTTTGGGCGGTTAACATTCTTGGTACCCAACGTGAACAAACTTTTGAGTAACCCAGTTGTTGAATAATCGTCAGCATACTGCCTTTACTGAGGGAGGTAATGCGACGCAATTCACCTGTTGTTACCCGGCGATCACCACGAATAATGTCATCGACTCGCTGAATGTTGCATGGAGTCACTGCAGTCACCGGCCTGCCGCTTCCCTTTTCATCTGCCAATGGTGTTCGCCCTTCAGCTTCGTTACAGTGACGAACCCATCATCTAACAGTGCTGACACCCACCGTTGCATCACCATACACATTTTTTGGCGTTTCGTGAATGCGAATTGGCGTTTCACCTTCCGCAGTGAAAAATTCAATCACAGAACGCTGTCTAATACGAATGTCGATGTCAGCCATTCAGTAAGAGGATGCAGTGCTGCCACCTTTTGACTTAGGAAGTTACTACTGCAGGGGATTGGAGAAGAAGGTTTGAGGAATTGCGTCAAATTCAAAGTTTTCACACAAATTACTTATTTAAGGGGAAAAAAATAGGTGGCATTACTTTTTGTCCCACCCTCGTAAATAAATTGAATGATTGTATTGGTCATCACGTATGACGTGGCGAATAGCAAATATTTAGTTAATATAGTGACGGCAAAATCAGTAATCTTGGTTTTGCAAAAAGGAAAAAACCATTTTAAGTTTTAACGTGGCAGAAGACGAAGGTAAATCATTCTCAGTGTGAACGAGAGAGAAGACAGACTCACGATTTCAATTTTTAATGTGAAAAGTTATAAAAATGTTTGGTTTAATAGTGTAAACTAAAAGAATGCTGATAAAAGTTATTTATTAATTTATGTTACGACGCGTTTTTTTTTAACTTTTATCCAGAATTAAAAACATTGGAATATTTACGAAGAAGTTGAATAATTCTTTCATTTCATTTGGTAAATTAGTTCCTGAAAATTTGTTAATTTGTAAATTAGTCCGAGACCGCGCCTGAGAAATATCATTTTCATACATCGACTGTTGCAGCATCATAAAATTATGTCACCAATCTTCAAATTTGTAAAACGGTAGTTTGAGGTGGGACGCTTTGCTTTAAAATCCTCGTGCCATTTCTTAGAAGATTATGTATTTAAATATCTGGTTTGGTATCTAACGAAATTTTCGTTTTTGAATTATCTTGCTCACACACACACCCACTTCTGAAGCATAGGTTATAGCGTGTCTGCCTCACGTTCAAGAGGTCCCAGTTCGAACTTCGGTCAGGTTGGGTTATCGGGATAATTTTTTCTGGGGTTTTCCCTTATCTTGAAAGAGAATGCCTGGTAACTGTAAGCTAGTTGGACCCTGGGCTCATTTAAGTATCGCTTCACCTATTTCATTCATCGTCTGATATGACTTACGTAAATTAAAACACACACACACACACACACACACACACACACACACACACACACACACACACACACACACACACACACACACACACACACACTCTCACACACACACACACTCGGACCTTTTTCTCAAATGCTTGTTGGATTATGGGAACCTCAAAACGTATATTGCGAGTGAAATATCGGCATAGAATTTTCGGGTGGATTGCATACCGTTCTCTGCCATCTACTATGAAAGTAAGTATAACATAGCGTCACAGCAAAAAAGGCTAACGGTAAAAAGTTTTGTTTGATTTATAAACATTACTCCTACTATGATTTTTCCAATTGATCCTGCTATTTCTGTCACAGAAGAAAAACTCTCTTGAAATGATATTTGAACGAAAACATGACTATGATTCATATAGACGTTGAGTTTTCTTACGATATTGATCGCTTTTTTTTCTTTAATGTACACTTTTCAACGTTTAATCATATGGGAACGTAATGGGGAAATGATGCTCAAATGAGCCCAGGATCCATAGTTCTCGT
This sequence comes from Mantis religiosa, assembly GCA_030765055.1. NCBI lineage: Eukaryota > Metazoa > Arthropoda > Insecta > Mantodea > Mantidae > Mantis > Mantis religiosa. The sequence goes on along the minus strand of CM060956.1, from coordinate 119,162,542 downwards.
AGTTACCCGTCATTCATCTTAGAATAAGGGGAAAACCCAGAGAAACCCGTATCCAATTAACTCACCCTGACCGATATTCAACTCGGGGCCTCTTGAGCGTGAGTTAGACACGCTATCATCTACGCTACAGAGGCGATCATACTAGTCACTGGACATATGTGCCAAATTGAATGTAATCCTTGAAACATACGTTTGTTGCAGAACCGACTTCTTCACTAAAGACGATTTTAATATCAAGGAACCAGCATTTGTCCCCAGCGTTTGTCAGTGATCAACCTATTCTCCTCTTTTTCTCAGTATTGATTTGCGAGCGTATTTGCCCTTACATATTTAACGTGTGGGATGGATAATTTACTTCGTTGGGTCGGCCGGCTGCGCAGTAATAAAAACACTGCAATGTGTTCCCGTCCAATCAGCGCTAGGTAGCCTGTCTCAGACTGTGTATGTGTGACCTGACTTGCTATTAAAACAAGTAGATATATTTGATAGTTTCGAGATATTAACGGAGTTAATTATGCAGATTGCAAATAATTGCGCTCTGAGGGAGAATCGTGACGAAAAATAAGTTAAGTTACGTTAATATGACTATATTAAATATAACAATAAGATAACATGTTGCCCGCTTTGCACCAAATCCCCACGTGCTCGCAACCATTCCCTTTCCCCCATCTTGCAGCCATCATCTCAAGTGCCTACATTGATTGTGAAAGAAACGTAAAATTACAGGGTTTTAGAAGCGGAGGAGAGCAGGCAAATTGGCTAGATGTGAAGGGAGTACATCGGGGTCTTTAACATTTCTAGGTTGAGATTTCTGTACAGGCACAATCCGTGACCACCTTCGTCCCTTGGAAAGAAACATTTCTGTACTTAAAGCACATCACCCCATGTATCAAACACCACCGTCTTTTGCGTCAGTTTGTGCAACCTCTAAGATGAAGAGCAATGTGAGACTAGTAATACATAATCCTTCTCAGTATTCGTTTATGGGCCTGAGAAAACCATATTGTGAAACTTAAGGTTCAGTTGGAGTAACGGGAATCCAATCCAAAGCCTTAGAAACGTGCAGTTACCGCCTGAACGGTCGAATATGAATAGGAGCCATAGAAATTTGTAAGCATTCATACCAGGACTGAAGGAGAAAAGTTTGAACTGTTACAGAGTATAGGCAAGCACAGCGGGGCTCAAGTGAAAGCAAGAGAGGAGAGGTAGAAATGACAACAGAAAGACTTCCTGGTTATTGAGTTCCAGTGACGGCACTGCGGTATCATTCTTATGTGGAGAAAGTCAAAGGTGTAGACATTCATCCGCCCCTGACTAGTAAGCAGGTCTCTCTCTCTCTCTCTCTCTCTCTCTCTCTCTCTCTCTCTCTCTCTCTCTCTCTCTCTCTCTCTCTCTCTCTCTCTCTATTTGTCTTAGCCATTGGTGGTGCTAAGGTAGAGCACCGTACTTCCATAAAGTTCCTGGCAATAGCGGCAATTCCAGTATGCGAGCTATCCAGCCGTCACATGCGCAAACTTGTATGCGCGTAAGTCAGTGTGCTGGTTACAGGCTATTAAAATATTGTACGGGACCAAGCTCGGTGTGGCTGCGGGAGAAAAAACTGGTGAGTGTGGCAGTGCTTGCATAAACAGAAATTGGCACCTGAGATTGCTATTGTTCCTTACTCGAGCAAAGCAGACGATGATTTGAGTGACATCACACATCTTCCCTTAGAGTAGCGCACCGACGTAACGCCTCAGCATTCCCACTGATCTGGATGGCACTCGCTTCTAAGCTTAGCTTCTTTAAATGTAGGAACTTTATGGAAGTACAGCTACTCCAACATGTATAGAGGAAGCGAGCACGTGCTCTACGATTCAACACTCCTAGTCAAACACATCGCAAATAACATATTTCCCCTCATACAGTCTTTTGCCGTTTGCAGACTGGTTTTTACTTGCATGTCAGTGACCTTTGGCCGCTGTTGTTTTGCATTTTGATAATGATAATGGCTGGCGTGTTGGTAGCTCGGAGTCGACTGTTTAAGAATTCCTGTGCGTGAGGTTTAGAAAGGCAAATGGGTGTCTGATTTCGAGGGCAACTTGATGCTCTTGAAACACTAATTCGTAGCACTGCACTTATTCCAAATGCAGACCACTTTCAAGGGTTATATCGGTGTCCAATGTTGCCAAATATTTTACGAGGGCTGTCCAATAAAGAATGATCATAATTTTTTTACGGTCATAATTTTTCGCACTAAAATTAAATCTTATTATGTTCTGTTAGCTTAATGTGAAACAAACACGCCGCAGTAGTTTCATTGTTGGTACTCCTGTTTCCCGCCTGTGAGAACCAGGTAAGTTCAGACATGTTCATTATTGCCTACTGCTGCAATGGGGGTAACATGCAGTTAAAAGTTAATGTTAGAGGAAGATCCGGAGTTTCTTTCAAACGTGATCAGTGCTGATGAAACTTGGCTACGTCATTTTGATACTGAGAGCAAACAGCAAAGCTCAGTGTGGAAATCTCCTTTATCACCAACCCCCTAAAAAGCAAAAGTGCTGGGAAAGTTATGGTCATCTCATTCTTTGATATTCATGGAATGGTTTATCAACATGTCCTGAAATCATTGCAAGTCCATATCAGGCACAAAAGACATTTCCGTGAAGCAGGCAAAAATCAACATGAAGTGCATCCCTCACCCTCCCTATAGTCCGGATTTAGCCCCATGTGACTTTTTTCTATTCCCTAACTTGAAGAAACGCCTTCGTAGGAGGCATTATCCATCATCAGAAGCTGTGGTGAAGGCTGCGGAGGCGATTTTGAAGGATCTCTCAAAAATGGTTCCCAGCATGTCTTTGAAGACTTGACAGAAACGCTGGACAAGTGCATCGCATTCAGGGGAGACTATTTTGAGAAGGACCATCAAAATTATGAGGATGAGTAAAGGTACTTTGTCAAAGAAAAAAAAATTGTGATCATTCTTTATTGAACAGCCCTCGTGATATTACATTAAGGTAAAGGCTTGCGATGAAAGTAGATGAGGCAGACTTTGTAAGTCCGTCGTATTTAGCCATAGCCTGAATTCGAACTGCAAAGTAGTATTTATTCAAAGGTTTAGCTAGCCCCTTGCTGGTGTAGAAGTAATCCTACCTCCTAATCTGTGGACCCTTGTTTGATTTGTGATTAGGTTTACTGTTTTGTCCAGTCATGCCATTCCTTATCTGACAGAAATGCCCGGTTAACGTATTAATATAATAGTAATAAAATATGTAAAGCAAGAGTGCATATAAGATGAACAAATTAAAAGTAACAGTGTGTTATCGGGACTGGCAGTGATCTAGATGTAGAATAACACAAGTTATGATTCTTTATTCAGTAGCTAGCTCTACGTATAGAAACCACTGATACGGCACTCACATTACTTTCTCTACTCTTGTACAAACTATTATTACAAAAGCCTATTTCTGTATTTCATATTAAATAACAAATATTTGCAAAAGCTACATGATGCCTAATTTTCTTTTAGATACAATGGGAATATGGTAATAAGTAGTATTTAAGCGATAGGCAAATCTTTTGAGAGCTCATCACTATGCGATGTCTTTGAAATTCTGGTCTGTTTGCCTGGTCAAGAGATAAAAAAGAAAACAATAACGTATAGCTATCGTATTTGATAAAGGCAAGTATTGGAAAATTTAACAAATAACAAGAAATATCTCTAAAGAGGTTCACTTCACAGACACACATACTCGTGCAGATCTAAGAGAACTTCTGAGGATATTCCCAGAAAATTCTACATATCCGTTTCACTTGGTATGAAAATGTTATAAGCTATATTTTTAATTAAAATAGTCAGAGGCATTTTGGAAATATATAAAATGTTTATGTTTCATATAAAGTTAAGCTGGCATGGAGGGATTTTCTTGAAAATTGTCCTCTCGTATCCTTAAATACCAAGCTGAAAACTTGGAATTAGCGCTACTAACTCGGTCAGGTAGCCCTTTGCTGACCGAGTAGTCCGGGCAAAAGTTGTCCGACAGATTCATTGCACGACCTGCTAAATCTTCTATTTTGAATCCAGTGAACTTCGTTTGGGAACGTTGAAATTCTCTGATCTAAGCGACTCTCTGTAATGGTTTTTCACACACACTGAATTTGGCCAAATACGAAAAATTCCAGGAAAATGCAATGCGATGGCATGAAATACAATAGGGCATGCATCAAAGTAGGGAAAAGTTCTTCGATCAATTTCTCTGACCTTCAGTGTTGTACTGTAACTCAATAATAAACTATTTTCAACCCATGTTCTAAGTTCCACGGCGTTTCCAAAACATTTTACATAAGTAAAGATAAATGCTGTATATTTGGTAACAAAAGTATGGAAAAACTTAAACCTACTTTTCACATTTCGCTACTACTAAGTTGGCACTGCGCACTCGCAGCTGGAACAAAATAAGAGTACAGATGTATGTTTCAGACATGGCGCATGATTCGGATGTGCGCGAGTGACATGCGAATCAATGGTAGGGGGTAAGATCTCTGCTTTCACCAGCAGATTGCTGATAACCTGACAGCTCTTTTTTCTTACAAATAAACAGTGGACTCGACCATAAACTACTGCGCAACATTACGTCATACGACAAGTCTAAAAAATACAGCTGTAGTTTGTCCACACTCGCTATTTATTCGTATATAAGATTTTTTTTTTTTTTTTTTTTTTTTTTTTTTTTTTTTTTTCTAATGGGGTGGACGAGTGCTTCACAAGGTTTCCAATCCAAATCTACTTTTAAACAATGTAATATAAGCATTTGCCTTCTTTAAATGAGCTTTTTGTGCATTTACATTTGGCGGTATATGTTAAACCTGCAAACCAATAAGGAATATTTCCGAAATGGTTAACTCCACACATAAAAACGTATTCGTAATCTGTGCTTTAACGATCTACATAGTTTAAATAGTAAGTAATTTTTCTTATTTCTTACGGTTTAACAATTATTTGATGCCATTCGGAATGAAGATTTGTTCATAGACATTCCGAGAAAATTCAAGATACATTTTCATTTATCATGAAAACATCTTAAACATAGTGTAATGTAATAAAAATCGTCAGCCATTTTAAAAAACATCAAAAATTTAAAAAAAAAAAAAAGTCTATGTAAAGAGTATTTTGTGGTGACCGAATTTTCTTAGAAATCTTCATATCGCATTCTTCAAGAACTAAGTTTATTGCGTGTTTTCGGTTATGCTGTTCGTTTTACCAATATTGTTTCTCTTCTTTCTGTTATCAACATGGCTGGATTCATCAAAAATCAAATAGTCATAAACTGCAACATAGTAAAATATATTTCCAATTTGACTGTAAAACATTTCATTTCTTTTTATATTATTTTGAAAATTTAAAGATCAAATTTTGCTCGCAACGTGATTAGCTTTTTGGTGGTTCTTTCAAGTACAGCTCTGCTAACAAGACACGAATAAAAGAAGAAAGGAGGGTGGAAAGGAAGGATGGAGTGAGGTAGGGTGGTGGCAGGGATTAAAGGAAGTAAAGAAGAAAGGTTAAATGGAAAAAATTAATAAATTGTGGGTTAATCAATTACAATGCACTTATGTTAATATTATATTGTACATGTTTTAGATTAAAAGCTTATTGGAGAATATGTAAAACAACGGAGTTGTTTACGCAAGCCTATCGCACGTACATGGACAGACTGTGTATGTACAGTCTTTTCAGGTGCAATCACAGCAAAGTGTCATAGATCGGCAGGCGCGAGAAATCATATATACGTGATCAAATATTGTGACAAGCAGAAAGAAGGGCGAATCAAAATCCCTTTGTGTCAAGTTGCAGTGGTAATTTATAGGTATATTGGTCTACAATAATTAATTGGCTATCTTTCATGTCAGACATCAGATCTCAAGGTGTTTATTTGTGTTTCGTAGTGTACGCCAGGTTACTATTATTTCACTCCTCTGGTAAACAACATAAGAAGTGAATGCAGTGCATGTCACTGAAGGTCAATATGCCTTGACCTTTTGCCATGTTGTACATTACCATGTTCATTTCAAAGTGCCCTGACGTCATTGTTCTGAGGTAAGCGAATGTCCGCTTTAAGGGGAATGGTGTAACGCAAAACATGTATGGTGTAGAAGTTGCCTAACCAGCACGGCGTTTAATCTGAAGTTTACGACATGAAAAACGAAACTTTATTGCTTACCAGGTCAACGTCGCTACATTCCACGGGAATACTGTTTTTATTTACCTTTGCAGGGAAGCATTACACCAACTGTTGACAAATTCGCGTTGTCTTACGCTAACCATAGCTCCGCTTTGTTATTTCTCGTACCTTCAAGTATCAGAACAGAACACTTTGAGAGGACACGTGTCGTTCAAAACTGGCGTCTGTTGCCGATACATGGGAGATTCTCACATGCTCCGACTGAACGTATTGGTGTCCAGGAAAATTTTTTTATGTATGCCGTACGCCTCTACGAAAATATAGTTCTGATAGAATATATATATATATATATATATATATATATATATATATATATATATATATATATATAACGTTTATGCTTCCTTTTACGGTATTAAATATCGAGTACAGGTCACTCGAGGTTTGAACTCCTTTCACATTCAGTAAAGCAAGGGCACTCGAGTTTAAGATGAGCTGCAGATACTTTTCTTTCTTTTTTCTATTTTTTTTTCCCTGGAGATTTCGGATGTGTACCTTTTGTTTTCTCTATTTGGTAAACTGACTGAGGTTCGTGAGGTAACGTGTAAGTAAGACCTTGTTCCCTACGTAAATTAAATTTTGATATCATACGAGTAAAGTTATTTACTTCAGTAATCCACGTAAATCCTGGATCGTCTTCAAACCAGTTGAAATAAACTTGCTAATTGTGAACTTCTTACTTTATGCCAATTTGTATGCTATTTCTAACAGATTACCCAAGAATCCACGTAGCCAAACTGTTCACCAACCCTTATTTTAATAGGTAAAAATATAAACTAACGCAAATATTACGATAAAGTATTATTTGGTACAAATTTCACTTTGGCATTTATGGAACATCTACTCATATATGATAATTACATAAATAAAAAGTTTTAACCCTTTTCCACATAAATTTGCTGTTTTTAATAGTTTAATTTACAGATTAATAAACACATTATTAATACCACTTTAATAAATGGTTATAATATAGATTTTATACATAAAAAGATTGATAACTTTAAATAGCAAAAAAAAAAAAAAAAAAAAAAAAAAAGTAAATTATATTCGTTTATAATTGTTAAAACTTTACTTACCATCCTTGGGCTAAAGTAAATTTCAATTTTTAAAAGAATTTGGTGTAATTTTGGTTCCTCAAAATAGATATAATATAAAAATGTACTAATTTCTCATTTAAAAGACAAAATTTCGATAGTAAAAAAATCTGGAATTTATCAGTTTAATTGTTTAGATTGCGACTGGGTTATAATTGGAAGGACCAAAACAGAAATTAGAAACCAGAATAAAGGAACGGTTTAAAAATATTAGGTGAAAAATTAATAAATCAGCTGTGGCAGTTCATTTTTGGACATTTAACCATAAATTAATCTAGAAATTAAGTTGCGAAAAATTATTTATTTAAAAAAATAGAAATCGCGCAATGAATTTTGAAATACCGCCAATCCAATCTGTATTTAATTTTGTTTTATTTTCAGTTTGGTAATAAAACTTATCCGTCACCTAGCGGCTGTAACAACAGAAATAAACAGATTGATGATGCAAATATGGATTTTCGAAACCAGTCTTTTGAATTCTGTGGAGAGTTCATCAGTTTTCTTATAAACATAAGTGATTTTTGTTCTTAACATTTATGTTTTGTTGCAGCGTTTATTTTATCACTTCAACAATGGCTGCCACTCATTTTGGCCGTATAAAGGTGTTGTTGGAAAGGAAAAAGATTTGGCAGCTAAATCTGTTGCGAGGTTACATGCTGAAATTACTCGTAAATGGTAGGTACACTTCAGGATGTGAAAAAGTTGTTTTATTGTGGATCATTGAATAAATCGTTTTTCTATCTTCTGTGCTCTTAAATAAGTAAATAAAAATAAAATGTATATATGCAGGTTGAATCACATAAAGCTTGCACCGAAAATATTTTAGAAATAGAAAGTGGTATTCATGTGTGATTTTCTTGGCATTGATTGGTACTCGGGCTCGTAGTTTTCACCTTTAAGAATACCGAGAAAGTGTGCTTTTTTCAGCAAGCATATTCTTTTTTAAATGGAAGATTGCTTAGTTACATCAAAATAAAAGTAGGGTAAATTAGAATGTCAGTGGTGTTTGTTGCAGGATTCTAGTGCAAGTACTTTTCGAGAAATCTTATTTTGAAGCTTTAACACACCAACCATTGTACAAACGTGTGGTCACACTAGGGACTTGTGCTTGATTATGACAAGTGAACAGACCATTGACCTATAAAGATGTTCAAAATGAACACCGCAGCTTCAATACGCGCTTCGGGTCTTCTGCTGTGCATGTTTTAGCATTTCAGCGGAACTTTCAGAGACAGCAGTAATATGTCGTTTATCTGGTTTAGTTGGTCTATCCTTGTAGAGAGCGTCTTTTAGTTTTTTCCACAAAAAATACCCTACAGGTGTCAAATCCGGTGAATAAACCGGTACATTGCACACTATGGGCTGGACAGTCCATGCTGGTGTACAGGATCCTCCTAGTCTTCAGAGCATTATCTTCTAGAAGTTGTGGAAGATGATCGGTTAGGAGACTTGGAGTTCGGTGTTCCTTCTATATAAAAAGGACGTATGAACTTATGGCTCACTATAGCACACCACACATTTAAACTTCGCTGACTTTTCACCCGCCTAACCAAAGGGGATTTTCAGCAGACCAACAGTGCCTGTTTCTGTGATTTAATTGGTCATGATGAGTAAATGTTGCTTCATCACTAACCAAAATACATGGCGAATCGGAGTATCATCTCTTAATGTCTATATACAAAAGTTAAACATTTCTCAAAATCGTTTCCATGCAGCTCTTGATGAAGATAGATGTGATAGTTATAGAACCTATGTCAGTGGAGAATGCGAAGCAACTTGCCTGATTCATACCACTTCTACGTGCGATATTGTAGGAACCAATTTGTGGATGTACTGCAATAGCACCCAAAACCTTAATGTCTCCCTCTTCTCCATTCACTTTTTTAAAACTTTTCTAGGTGTTGAGGCAACGCAACGAAAGCTTGCCAACGAAACATGTGCAGAATTTTGCCACAACTGACAAAATCGGGTTGCCTCGCTCCCTTGAAGACCGCATGCTACCTACCGTCCACGCTTTCTTCCTGCCTTTCGTACTGTTTACACATGCATTATAACGCGGTGACAAGGGAAATGTACAGCAAAACTAAAGGGTCATTCACAATGAAAGATAAATGCAAATGCAACATAAACGCAAAAACTTGCGTCCAGCTAATTTAATAAGGGTCCACTCATAACGAAAACGCAAACGTTAACGAAAACCCCTTACGCAGACGCAAATGCCAATTCTTGCAAATTCTACATTTGCTTTTATGTAGAACTAATAAACGCACCAATCAGAATACATGGATAATGGCTGTCTTTGACGAAAAGCTTATTGCATTGTATCACAGCCATGATTGTAACACAGAGCAGATAAACAGTTCGAGCTCTTCTCCCCTTCATTCTCCGCTTGCCGTCTTCTTGTGGGCACACAGTATCTTTGGAATTGCCCTCATCACATCTCATTTAACGAGGTAAATTATTAAAGTCTGCTTGATAAATTCTTCTTTGATGCAGGACATGAACCCACCATCTCACCGAGACGACCGTTTTCATTTCAAATATAGTACACCGAGTAAATTGGCCACTGTTGTTTCAACGTTCATGAATGTTACTTCATGATTAGGAGCCATTTTAAATTATCTAATTTCTGATTGGCTATAATTACGTTTCCGTTTTTCCATTATGGTTGCTTTTCTACGGTTATGGTTGCTACATACGTTTGCGTCCTTCAGTGAACTTTTGCATTTTCATTGTGAATGGCCCTTTAGATAATGGAATGTAGTTAATTTAAGAAAATGGAACAATATCAATAGAAAGTAACAATTTGGTTATTTACATGAAAATAAAAAACTAATACTGCTAACATAGAGAAAGATACCTCTGAATAAAACAGTAAAATAAAAATGTAAGGCACTGAAAAAACATTGTAATTAGCTTCCCTCTTTTGGTTATGCACTCCTTAATTTGAAATTTAAAGTAGGCGACAGGAAACAGTGGAACCGTTCAACACAATTTACTTATTTAGTGCGATGTGTACACCTCGAGTAGAAACTGGAGCCTCATAAGAGGGATTATGGCCCTGCAACAGGCGTAAATTATGGATGTGTAATATACGATACCAGAATTGCCCTGCTCATGAGGTACATTGATAAGATTTCGTTGCGCCAGCACACTACCCCTTTCACGTAATTGGTTATGGGGTTTAATAAACATTTGCTGAGATGGTGGATGTATTGAGATATGTTTACGCATAGGGTAAAATGGGCAATAGATGCCCCAGATCTAAAACCTTCCAATTGTAACACAGGATGGCACCACTGTGCCATTCCAATTGAAGCGGAGTTCATTGTGAGTCAGTGAATGTGAAGATCGCACCGCTTGTTTCTCTTAGAGTGCATAACAGTGCGTGATTACTAGCAGTTGTATTAGAAGAACACTCTTTAGTACACTTTGCCTCTGTGTTGAAATCTCAGACCATGCTCGTGGGAGTCACATGATCGCCCGGAGCATCTTTGCACCAAAGTCAGGGAAGATGCCTCACCACCGAGTGGGTAAAGAAGCCCCACTCTACTTTGGCATGAATTTCATTCAGTTATATTTCTAAAATATTAAGGGAATCTTTATATTGAGTATCACACAGAATCATTAGTTTGCAATCCTAAAATTGTAATAACATGCTTGAATAAGCATATATTGCGACCTATTAGGCCGTATGAAAATAATTGATGTAATTATTTCAAGAAAAAATAGAATGCGTAATTAATAAATAATAATATTAATGCATGCCCATTATGCTGTTTTCAGATGGGAAAATACATTAAAAAGGTACATTCTGATTGAGGTCGATGGAGTGAAGAATCCTTGACTATGACCATAGCAGCCGTTCGGGGCAAGAAAATGGGTGTAAATGAAGCTAGCAGATAATACGGAATACCGTCACGTACTCTTCGTAGAAGAATTACGAAAAATTCTACGAAGCAGCTTGGACCTTACGGTATTCTAAGATACGAGAGTAAAATTCGCCTTGTTAATCACATTAAGAGGCTTGAAAGTTGTGGTTTTGCACCCACCAGCAAGGATGTCAGGATCCTAGCGTATTCTTTTAGTGAGAAGTTAGGCCTACATGAAAAATTCAGAAAAGGATGGGCAAGCTATGACTGATTCAGAGCATTTATGCTGCGACATCCTGATCTTAGTATCAGGCAGTCAGAAGAACTATCCATTGCACGAGCCCAAGGACTTAGTAGGGATGTTGTGCATCAGTATTTTAACCTGCTGAAGAGCACCATGTTGGAATACGACTTGGCTAACAAGCCTGGCCATATATTTAATGTAGATGAGTTAGGTCTTCAGGTGATCAACAAGGAGGGCAAAGTGGTTGCCACAAAGGGCTCCATAGAGGTCTGTCGATTAACAAGTGGAGAGAAAGGTGAAACAATAACAGTGATTGCCTGCTGCAATGCGGAGGGAAATTTTCTGCCACCCATGTGCATCTTCAAAGGAGTAAATAAAAAGTCCGAATTTGAAGATAGGATGCCAGTAGGCTCCAAAGTCATAATGAATAAAGAATCTGCATACATCAACAGTGTCATATTTATGACCTGGCTGCGGGATAATTTTGTCCTTCGAAAACCATCGGGCAAAGTGCTTTTGGTAGTACACTGCCATAATTCCCACTGCAACAACAATGAAATGCTGGAATTTCTAAAAGATAATGATATTCTACTGCTGTGCCTTCCCCCGCATTCTACCAAATATCTGCAGCTCCTTGATAGAACATTTTTTAAATATTTGAGGGGATTTTACAATGAAGAATGTAACTCCTGGTTTAAGGCTAATCAGGGTCGTAAAATTACTCGCTTACAATTTGGATTATTGCTAGGAAAAGCGTGGGGGAGAGCAGCTACAAATTGTAATGCCACAAATGGGTTCAGAACAACTGGAATCTATCCGGTCAATGAGAACAGCATTCCAGATTATGCGTTTGCAATGACTGATAACAGCTCAAGTCTATCGGAGTTTTCAGCACCTGTTAATGTCACAGATTTAACCTCCAATGAACCAGCTCAGACTCGAACAACAATCTCATCCTTCTTTGCCAGATTTAGATCTGCTTCCACAACCTTCCTGTTCAAAAACAGACTCATCTACACATCTGTCCACATGCATTAAAGAAACACCAACCAAAATCCTCATGAAGCTGTCCCCTCCACCAAAGATTCCTAAACCAAAACTGTCAAAACTTAAAAGGAACATCTATGGGCATGTTCTCAACAGTGCTGACAGCACAAAGGACAAGCAAGATGCTGCAACAAAAAGTAAACAATTGCCAAAGGTGCAAAATCTACCAAGAAGATCAACTACAACCGTAATTTCCAGCGATTCGGAGGAATCAGATAGCGAAGTTGAAGATGACACCTGCATTCTTCCTACACTCTCCATACACCATGAGCATGTCGGCGTCTTCTGCATTGGTAAATTCCATATTCCACTCACGACCTACTGCTAGTAGGTCACGATGTAATCAATGAACAGAACACACAAAGTAAACAAACATAACGACGTACCTAGCAAATAAGTAGATTCAATAGAACAAAAAAGTGCTGGTGTTCAAACGTTTCAAAATAAGATTTCCTCAACAAACACCTTTGACATTCTAATTTACTTTACTTTTATTTTGTTGATATAACTAGGCATGGTGCCGTTTAAACAATGTATGCTTGCTGAAAAAGCAAACTTTTTCGGTATTATTAAAATCTATTTACAGACTTGAAGTATGAGCCCCCTGAATACCAATCACTGCTAAGAAAACCGCACATCAGCACTTTCCATTTTAGAAATATTCGCGGTGCAAGATTTGGGTTATTCATGCTGTGTATATTTGACATCGTTCCGCATTTGCTATCACTCTTGTAACAAAATCATCGCCCGGCTTCGCTTTGCGACTTAAGGGCCTAAACCCTGCACTAGACTACGCTTTGCAAAGCATGTGAACTTTGAATATCCGCTGCTGTAAGAATATAGGTCATTAACCTCCTGATCGATGGCAGAAAGCACGATCTCTCTTGCTCTGTTTTCGCTCAAAAGTTGGCAGCTCTTGCTTATAAATGACGCGGCCACAGAGTGCGCTCTATCCGTCAAAGAGTTGGAGAAACAAAATCAGAATTTTCAAATGTTTATACTTTTCTAAAATGGCAAGTCGTTATTCATTGTTTTCCTTCTGTTCACAAAAGAAAATTGAATTTAAAAGCCATCGCATAGCAAACAGCAGCCAGTTTTGGTTGTTACTTAAACTGTGTATTTCCCTATGACCGTTTAGCTACAAGGAAATATGCATATAATAAAGCAGTTTTTACAAAAATGTTGACAGTATGAGGTAGATGTATAGAAGCATGAACTTTTAGAGTAATATTTAATGTCATATCGGCACGTTGGCCATAGTAGCACAATGGTAGTGCGGCTGGACGGAAACCAGAAGATCCGTGGTTCAAATCCCGGCTATGGCATTGAATTTTTCAGTCTGACTCTACGTTTCCACAATTTAGCCTACACACGGCCAGTGTGAAAGAACAATTAATTTCCATTAATTGACCTAATAGTGGTTTACTATATGAAGCCCGGGCCTTAAAGTACTTACATGTAGTAAGTCGCCATTAAGGTAGTTGTCTCATGTGTTTATTAGAACTCCTAGTGGTTTACCGGGAAAATACGAGTCAGTTGGAGAATTTAATGTCATATCGGCACGTTGGCCATAGTAGCACAGTGGTAGTGAGGCTGAACGGAAATCAGAAGATCCGTGGTTCAAATTCCGGCTATGGCATTGAATTTTTCAGTCTGACCCAAAGTTTCCACAATTTAGCCTACACACGACCAGTGTGAAAGAACAATTAATTTCCATTTTAGAGTAATAGTACAGAGAAACCCATGCGAATGTAATGCATTACATGTTGCTAAGAAGTGTTAGGTTGCCATTTGAAAATATTTATTCGCAACTATTGTGCAGTCGGAATTTTTCTTTTAATGAACGTCCTCCAGTGTAAAGTCATATGGGACGATGAATGATGCTCAAATGGGCGCAGGGTTTATAGAGTTCAGATTCATCTGACATTCATCTGTCAGGATAAAGGAAAATCCTGGAAAAACTGTATCCATATAACTCGCCCTGACCAAGATTCGAACTTGGAACCTCTTGATCGTGATGCAGACGTGCTATCACCTAGCTACAAAGGGGAAATTCGCGATTCTGATGGGGAAAATGACCAGCCAAAAAATCAGCGTATAAAAATATGATTGCCGAAAGTCTTCCCCAAAATATGCTCATAATTGAATTTTTAGTGAAATTTGGAAATATTATTTCGAACTACAGCATTGCTGCAGAGACATTGGAATGCATATCTCAGGTGAAATACAGCAGCATTAGTGAATGTTTTGGACAAAGTTGGGTAAAGATTCCCTGACAAGGAAAATATCGGAGACACAGATAAATTCGAACGGGAACCTTATGTTTCTCTTTTAACGTTGGTATCACTGAATGCCAGAGATTATTTCGCGCGCGCAATCTGCTGGAATGCCACAACAATTGTATACTGCAGTAAAAACTTAATTATTTTTATTTGAATACTTTTCGTCACTTTACTAAAAGAGGTAAGCATAATTTCCTTATAATTTATCAATTTATAGTGTTAAGAAGGAAAGTTGAAGGTAACTTTTCCGCGTATCTCACTTGCACTGTGCTTATGCCCCTCAAAATCTTAAAGTGAAAGTCATATTTCAAGACAGCAGATCTGTTTTTATTTTTTCTGAAATTATTCCAGATGATGATATTGTAAACACACAATTATTAAGAGTGTTGCCGACTCGCAGAGAACAAAGGGCATGGTTTAATTCACAGGAAATATATTGTAGATTTAAGATGTATGCTATGAATAATTGTCATTAATTGAATGTTTTCTGAATATATGTCAATTTTTTTTCTAAACACATATAAAATATTTTCTGGAGTTTAAAATACTATGTAACCACGTTTAATATATTTTCTAAAATGTCACAGGAATTTTTAAGAATGGATACTTATTAAAAATAGTTTGTCCGAAATTACCCCATTAGAGGGAAATATGGAACTGCGGGTGGGAGTAACTCTGTAGCGTAGGTGGTACCTATCTGCCCCATCTTCAAGAGGTCCCGAGTTCGAATCTCGGTTAGGGTGAATTATCTGGTTAAGGGTTTTCTTTTCCGGAGTTTTCCCTTATCCTGAAACATGAATGTCGGATAACTCTTAGGTTCTAAGGGCCCTGGGTTCATTTGAACAGCATTTCAACCATTTCACTCATTGTCTGATATGACTGATATGGAGGAAGTAAATTAAAAAAAGAAGAAAAAGAAATAAAAATATAAAAAAGTGTTCGAAATTATTAATTATAGGGGTAACATCTGAATATGTTGCAATTTTTGTTGCATGAATTACACATTCTTTGCAAAGCTACCTGAAAGATTATTAAAATTCCGTCCTAAATGACCCTATCTTACGCTATTTTGTCGAATGTCTTTGACCGTGGGTTGGAGCGTGTGGCTCTAGTTTTTGGCGACGGAAAGCTTTGGAATGAGTCTTACCCATATGGATGTGATTATAGGATCGGTGAACACTCAGTGAGGAGCTGCAGTAGGCAGCGATTCCGACCAAGAAGAGCAACATTTTGTGCTGGAGGATGTGTGATGCTGACCCCATTACCTTCCTATGTAAGTTGGATGATAGCCCCCATCTCTCGTGGTACTGTCTACCCAGCACAAGAGGGCAAGAGATAAATGAAGGGGAGAGGGGTTTTAACTGTTTATCTGCTCTGTTTAGTGGATCTGTTTACTAGGAAATGTGTGTGTGAAAGCGCATATGAGTCAACCATGTTGCCAGGTCTAATGTTTGTTGCAGTAACTGTAGTGATAGGAATTATGCATGGGCGAGTTATGTGACAGCACTTGCGTATTTTAAACGAAATTAGCATCCTTGTCATACTGGGAAGGCGAGCATAAACACTGTTGGGACAGCAAAATTGATTACGTTACACATTCCTCTAGCTTGCCTTCTTGTGCTGGGCAGACAGTACGTGGGCATGAGGCCGGCAGTCCTGGAGCCCTCACGCTCGGGTTTGCAGCTTGTCATGTACATTTTGGGCATTTGCTGTATTCAACATTTTCTGAATTTCACATCATGGTGAAATTATTTACGCCTTATAGGATAAAGAAAAACATTATTGGTTTTTATTTTAAGAATTTGTTAAGCATGTGTATATTTTAAATCACATTGTTTTAGTGATTTGAATCCCCTGTATGATAATCGTGTTGAAACTTAAGGAAGAACTATCGTAAGCAACTTACTGTCGATAGAACAATGAACTTCTATGGTGGCCTAGATGAATTTTGTTTTCGGGAGTGTGTAGGGACAAAGATTTGGCATCTTTCATTTTTGAAATCTTATTATATATATATATATATATATATATATATATATATATATATATATATATATATATATATATATATATATATAACCACTCTGCCGATTATGATGTAAATTCAAAACAAAGGAGATTTATAGAACTACCTATTTACTACAATAGGAACAAACTGCAGTTATAAAATGCATACGTACAAGAAAGGCTCTGCTTTTAGTGGAAAACGCGTTTTTCTCCATTTTGTTTATCCTCCTAGTATGAGCTCTTACAAATGGGTGCCTGAGGTTAGACGCCTATCCTGGAGGAGGGAAATTCTATTTCCGAGGAAGTACCCAGGATGTGGGATCATCTCCGTACCTGGTATGAGGGTGAACAGAGGAACCCGTGAAAATCTGCCCATACGCCATAAATTTACAATACCATTCTGCTCTAAATTTAACATTAAAGTGGACAGGGTTTTAAAAAATAACATAGCATCTAACAAAAAAGTACCTAAAATATTTGTAAAATAGCTTTCAACAACTTTACAATCTTATAAGAGTATACATATGCGATCAGGCAGCATTATCTCAAGATGTTAAGTATTCAGCAGGCATTTTCTAACAAAATTGACTCAATATTGGACAGATGTGTATAAAAAAGGAAAATATAAACGCAAATATCCCGTTTGGTTCATCAAAGAAATAACAAAGAACACAAAGTTAAAAGAAAAGTGCCTTAAAAACAAAACTTCTTCAGAAATACGTAGTGTTATAAAAATATTCGTAAATTGCTAAAAAACAAATTAAAATAATATTTAGTAATTATGTTGATCATATTGAAACAGGGATGATAAAACTAAACATTTTGTGCATTTTATTAAAAAGAAACAAACAGCTCCAGAGACACAACGATGTTACAGAGAGACAAAATATTAAAACCCAATAATGAAATTGTCAATTAACATGTCGAATACTGTAAATCAGTTTATTGAAGCTAAACATCAAACTACACTCATAAAGTCACTACACCAATAGCATTTTAAACTGTACATACGTGTAATTGCAATAAAACAAGTTAGAATAAAAGATTTGCAGGACCTGATGGAATACTAACTTACATTTTCAGATAATGTGGGGAATTGTTTCTGTACCTTCTAATTTATGACCAAATCCTTATCAAGGAATTTTTTATAATATATAAACAAACTAAATCAATTCCGATTCCTAAATCTAGAAATTCGAAGATCATAAGCAACTATTGCTGTTCTGTGTAAATAATTGAAAATATTTATAAATATGTATTTAATCATACGAAAAGATCAAGTTACTTTTTGTTTAAGTTCGCTGAATACGTATGTAATATACACCAATTCCCAAGAGGCTTTCGATAAAATTGATTATGATTAATCATTTGCTAAGTTATCATAATTAGGTTTTTTCGTAAATAAAAATACTTAAGTTTATATTTAAAAGGCAGATCATGGGTAATGTGTCAAATATTCTAATTCAAGGATACCTCAAGGTCCTAGCTATCACCTTTGTTATTTTGGTCTTTTATTAATGATTTGCCTAGTACCGTAAAAAATGCCAAAATGTTAGTGTTTGCTAATTGTTAAACTATACAAAGGCATCAATAATGTTAGACTTCTTAGACCTTCAGCATGATTTTACAATCTTTACGAAGTATGCAACAAAACAAACTCTCGTTTAATATTAGTAAATATTAAAAACGTGCTTCGTTAGAAACAAAAATCGCATTAAATGTTTAGCCCGCCTCTGTGAGGTGGCGGTAGTGTATCTGTTTCACATTCAATAGGTCGCAAGTTCGAATCTCGGTCGCTCTGAGTTACCTGGATAACGATTTTTTTTCGGAGTTTTCCGTTATCCTGAAATATGAATGTCGAAGTTCTATGAAACCTGGGCTCATGTGAGTATCATTTCAACCATTTCATTTATCATTCGATGTGACCTAAACGGTTAAAAAAGAATTATGACACCAGTGAGCCGCCACTCTTTGAAGTGCTTCAAAATAAGATTTAGCAGTACATATAGTTTAGAACGAATCTTAAATTTAACTGAGATATTGAATGAATAATAGCAAAATCGCTAAAATGTCAAGACTTTATTATTCGAAATTATTCATAAAAAGGACACTTATTTTATTTTGTTAGACAAAATCTCAAATGTGAATCTATTGTTTGGAATTTTAAGACAAAGCATGTTAAGTTAATAGAAGTACAATAAAATATTTTAAACATCGTACTATTTGAAAGATCTACCTCAGTTATATTATTTGTACCAAATAACATAAGCAGATTAAGGAGGCTTTTTCTTTCACCTACAGAGTAAAGACAAAAATGCATAAGCATTCTCTACACAGAACAGTGTGTTTGTATAACTTCATTATTAGGATGTGGATATTTTTAGCATCTTGAAAACTTGCATATTTAGTAACTACTTTTTCCATAAATTAATATAATTACCGGAGCTGTAGGATTGTTTACCATGCCACCTTCACTTTTCTTTTTATTGTTCATATTTCTCATTTTTCTTATCCTGCACTACTCTACGTTATTTTACAATTTTTCTGGCGTTTAAGTCGGTTAATTGGATCCTTATTTGGTTTTCAGCATCGGATTTTTATAGCTATACTCCTACCCTCAAGATGTATTATTGTAATTTAACAGGATCCATTATTGCTTTACTCTTTGTTACTTAGGTTATTCTTTCGCTTTTAATATTTTTAAACAACGTTATATACGCCACTGATGGTTAGAGACATGCATTTGAATGTAGCATGTTTCCCCCCAACATTATTTCCAGTGCAGTAACACTGGAGTTCGTATGGTGGCGCCCAGGTGGCAAGAGGCACAACTATGTACCGGACAGCTGTTTTCATTGTCAACTTCAAATGAACAGGTCTCTTTACTGTAATGAATAAAATGTTTTTAGTTTAGGCGTAAATGAAAGAAAATGTATTTTGAATCAGTGCAGCACCCTCGGGTGTTGTCTCTCGTTATGGCTGTTAATGGAACAATGCATTTAGTTATGTTCCACACATTCCTCCTCTTGCATCCCCCCGGCCCTCATGGGCGGCGGCGGCGGCAGAGTGGGGATCAGTTCGAATCGGCGGGGCCGCTTTGCTGTTGATAGCTGCCAGGCTAGTTCTGTGTTGTTCCTCCGTTGTGCTGGCCATGTTGCTCTTCGCGCGCGTTACATCTTTACCTTTTATATACCGTAGTGATTATTGTGTTTGGGTGTGTTGTGCCAGTGCATGTTGTTCTAGTGCTCATGATGATGAACAGTATGGATGAGCGGCGAAACGGCGTCGTTCTAATCAAATGTGAGTAAAGTTGCTCTCCCCTTTGTTTTAGTCTAAAATTGAATGTATTAAAATACGTTAATTACAAGCATTTTGTAGTTATCTGTTCATCACTATGCACTAAGCATCCTGGTTCATTCGATAGCTTATAATCTGAAATGCTTTTTTGTTTTTTTGTTTTGGTACCAATTTTTTTCTACCTACCTGTGGAGCAAGAATTGATGCGCGCCAAAATATTTAGTCTTTGTTTGAGTTAAGATGCCTTTTATTCTTAAATTATCATACAACCTCATGCACTTAAAAAAAACTGAAAAACTGAGGCAAACGGCTATAAAACTATAAACAAGAATACAGCAGAAAATATTAGCTTGCCGCCATGTTGCCAAGAAGCGCAGAGTATAAGTGCAGTCCAATTCGGTGTTGTTTTGTTTTGTTTTGTCAGATTTTAGAATCAGTGGCGCCCAAGAATTCTGAACATGCCATACAGCATCTTAACCAATCACTTGATTCGAAAGGATACCAATTAAAACTACTTTATAAACCTACATATCACAACTTTGCAATAAAATGATTAAGATGCATTGCATTGTAATTTTATGTCCATTTCCACGACGAGTGCCTTCAAATATTATAGCACAGCTTTTTCCCATGGTTAGGAGAAGACATTTTGGATAACTCGACTCTGTGGACCATAAGAATAGATGAGTCTTTCAAGATTTCCTCAGTCTGAGTTATCAAGGGACGAAAAAGGAAAGGGGCAAGAGTAATGAAATGTAACTTGGGAAGCTGATAAGGAAGCTGTACATTTTTTCTTCTACTCTTTAGCATCAGTGGGGCGCCAGAACTTTCACACTAGTAGGGGAGGGGGACAATTGGAATGGGAACAGGGAGCATAAGTAGAGGGGAATGGCTATACTGTTCATTTCGGCGCAGATATGAAACACCTGTGTCAAATACACATATTAGCTACCGCTCCGTATAATACCATGGCAGTGGACTTTGTTTCTCAAGTGTATTAGAATGGGCTTAACTTAGGACCTAGCTTTTGGGTAGAGGCAAAATAGAAAAGCCACACAGTGAAGCCTATAAAACTATTTTCACACTTTTTAGAGAATATCTTTGAATAATTATTTAAATATAATTATATATTAATACTTATGTATAATAATGCTCTAAATTTTTCTAGTTATCAAACTGAATTAACGTCCTTAATGAAAAAGATTAGGGAATAGCTCGACTTTACGTATTGCAGGCTAATTTTTACTAAGAAGTTCTACGAAACTTTATATCTGCTTTTCTTTTCTTTTACTCATTTTATTCAGAATAAATTGGTTTAAAATAATTCAGTATTTTTTTCTCACAAATCTGCTAAACGGAAGTGGATATAATCAATAATTACACCTATTATAGCATGTTGAAATGAAAGCTTTACCTGAGCTAATGAGAAGGAAAGTTGTTCTGTAACCGCCACATTGGCACTCAACATCATTAAAACTTACATGGGAAAATAATAGCATGGGCCCTCCAATAAATAAATCCAATCCCTTTGCAATCACAGGCTGTGAGGAGTGTATTTTACCTGCAAAAATAAATATTTAACAATTATGGCGTAAGGGGTTAGACTGCAAATTACTCTTGTACAGTAACTAGCAACCTACGCTAGTTTACAATAACAAGAATGGCAACCAGAACGAGAACTACAAAGTAAAATTAACGTGAGTGTTCACAATAAACTATTTTTGTCGCTCACTTTCGGTCATAGCCTACCAGACTTACATTGTGCATGTGAGAGCATCTCTTTAGAAATAACCTAAGGCGGCCATGACATGGTACAGCCGCTAGAACTCTGTCCAATCGCATTCCGGAAATTAACACTGGAAAAATTCTAGCACATGTTTACTTCTGTACATGAGTAGCGGTAATCCACGGCCTCATAGTACTCTGAGTGCGAATTCGTCCAGTGAAAACATAATGTGCTGTTTGTTTATATGTATTTCCTTAAAAAGTATTAGCAAAACTGGGAAGATGGGTAAAAAATCGGAAAATTTGACAAAGAACATTAATGTATTCCTTAAATTGTTGACGTGACTGATGTAGTTGGAAAAGTAACAGAAATGGGTATACCCAGATTTGTACATTTAGGAAATGTCTATTGAATTTTTGCGTTGTCAATGTACATTATGTTGGCTGATTGAAAGTAGGCAAGAAAATAATACAAATAAATGACAACTCGATGCGCAAAGTAGATTTTGCATGCAGTCATCGACATGCATTCCGGCTGTCACTATCCGGATATTGAAATGAAAATGTTTTAGTGAGTTGCTTATCATCAAGTTATGAACGATCTTCACCACCTCGTATAATATTGACGAGGTCGAGCTGAGCTAAAAGATTGTCTCACTGTATAGCTACAAATATTATGAGGAAAACAAGGTTTATGATGCAAGCATTTATTGCAATCATTTTGAACAATTTTTGAAAATGTTCAACGAAGCTGTCAAGTATAATAACGCAGATACTTTTCACTGAATAGCTTAGCTTTTGCCCATATTTTCTCTGTTTTTCTAAGTAGGCACTTTTGTCAACAATAATAATGTATAATTAATAATTTTCTTACTCTATTATATAATTTTCAATAACGGCTTCCACTTCAAAGATTTATTATATTTCTTGGAAATTCTTTCATACAAGATTGGAAACATATAAGCAAATTGAAAAATTCAATAACTATAGCTGGGATTTATCATCTCATTTGCATAATTATGATATATCTACGTCCTCCAACGTTAACTCACATCGAACGAAATAGAAATGATGCTCAAATGAGCGCAGGGTCCATAGAGCTTATTGTTACCCCACATTCATATATCAAGGATAAGAGAAAAACCTGGAAAAGAAACCTTAATTCTCACCCTGACCGAGATTCGAACTCAGGATCTCTTGAACGTGTGACACTCAACCATTTACGCTACAGAGGTGGCCACTTTGTGGTCCACCAGGAAACATGCGAGCCAGCTGGACAATTTAATGTCGTGCCGGCATGTTGCAGTTGTAGCAACCAAACGGAGACCAGAAGATCCAGGGTTCAATTCAGGATATGACCAGGTTAATTAGCCAGTCACCGTTTTTGAGCAGTTACAATCCCACATTCCTGAATTTCCAAGTCCACTCTTCTTTGTGACCGCATAATATGAGAACATAATACGTCAGATTGCATAATGAACAATATGTTTTCTAAATTATGTGAAAATTTCGATATTTAGTTGTTTCCCATTTTAGTAACGTAAATAAACTAGCTCTGAATTTACTATCTTTAATATAGGACGACTTTCTCATTGCTTGTGTATTTCGTTTCAGTTTTCTGTTATGAACAGAGCAGTGCCATTAAATAATTGCATGCTGTCGCCAAGAGAGAATCAGAATTTTTTTTCCTACTGTAGGAGTGCCGAAGTTGGTCGCCTGTGTTTTGAGTTGGACGGCTGACAATGAAGGCGGCATGTTTTACAAAGCTTTTAAGTGGGAAAAACTTGAAAGAGTAACTGACAATGTATTATTGTCAGTGTTGTCGGAGACTTTGGCTCTCGATGTTTAATTGTACATTTGTTTCAGTAAGGATTTGTTTCATTACTTTTTCTTATTAGTTTCAGATATGGCGTGAACATATAATTCACGTTTTGCGAAACTAATATTGTAAAAATTGCAATAGTTGTCATATGTTCTAAAGAAAGCATTAAATGACGATATGTTCCAATTTAATAGGTTTGAAATATTTACGTGAATTGAAACTAAATTCCATTGTTTCAGGTTGTTAGATTATGTAGAATATTTTCATTTCCAACTGCATACATTTATGCAGAAATGTAAAGATGAAAATTGCCTGTTAATCTCAAGCGTTCAAACTTCGACCAAGCAATTCTTTAAAATAGGTTTAGTAAATAGAATTTTACTTTAAGTGGCGGGAAAACAAGAATGACAACAAACAATTGGGGTTAGGTAAGCTTTTTTATATTTTGTTATGTATTCCAGCTTGTTATGTCGGACGATGAATGATACGGTTGAAAATGATCAAATGAGCTCAGGGTCCATAGAGCTTAGAGTTATCCGACATTCGTCCCTCAGAGTAAAGGGAAACCGCTGAAAAAACGTTATCCAGGTAGATCACCCTAACCAAGATTCGAACTCGAAGCTCTTGTACGTCTGGCAGACACATTAGAGGCGGGAGGTACAAACTGTCAGTGTATAAAGAAATACATTTTTTCATCTTTTGTAATCACGCAACATATTTTAAAACCAGATATAACATTATGTTCCGAAGACACTTGAATCCTCTTGTGCTCGGATGTTAATTTGAATTCCTTGAAGATGGTTCGTCATCACTCCATCCGGGAAGCGCGTTTCGCAAGCGTTTTTTTTATGGACTTATGTGGATTGCAGACGTCGGGAATTACAAAAAAAAAAAAAAAAAAAAAAAAAAAAAAAAAAAAAAAACATAGTTTGTAGAACGTCAGCAGTGGAATGTAGAGAGCATTTCAATTGCCCTTCCATTTCCCCTGGATAAATGGAGAAATATGCTTGATGAATTTGTACTGCTTGCCCGTAAAGTTTACGGCCTTAGACATTTAAAGTGCTACAAATTTTCACCACGTGCACGGCAAGGCCTTAATTTCTATTACATAAAATTATAATTTGTTTATAATAATGTACATTTAGGTAAATAAAGATTACAGTCTAGATGTACCGCGGTAATTAGTGTATGTACAGAGCTATGAAGATCAGATCTTATCTATGTAGCTATTCATCATCATTGTCTCCTCTTACTGTGGTACAAAGCGTGCGAACTTGTTTTAGTGGCATTTGAATCTTAATAGCATCATTAGTGACCTCTAATGATAACCGACAGCAACGCATAAACACTTGACGTCCTCCAGAGTTAAGTCATATCGGACAATGAATGAAATGGATGAAATGATGCTTAAAAGAGCCCAGGCTCCATAGTGCTGTGGACATTCATAGGAAAACCGCGGAAAAAGCCGGGGAAAATCACCCTGACCGAGATTCGAACTCGGGACCTCTTGAACGTGAGGCACAAAAGCTACCACGTACGCTACATAGGCGGGCGGCGTTCAGTAATGGACTACGCAAATTAGATAAAAAACACCTTATTCACGTTCTGTGATTTCAGGATGTAACTTTTCCAATTGGGTGACTTTTTATTTATAGTTCACGTTATGAAGTGCACAATACGGTTGAAATGGTTAGCTGTGGTACTGCGAAGAATGTCAGCTTATTGACAAAAAGAAGTTTATTCTTAGCATTGCCTTTTGTTTTAAAATCAAATGTAACATTTGCATTCCAAATGAAGTTAAATATTGTGCTTGCTAACGGCACTGTCATGTGCCAGGCTCATAAGAACCCAACAGGTGTGCCTACCTCTGTAGGTTGGCGGTAGTGTGTCTGCCTCACTGTAAGTCCCGAGTTCGAAACTCGGTCAGATTGAGTTATCTGGATAAGGATTAGTGGAATCACTGAAAATGTACTGAAAGAATATAGCCGGTATTTGAACCACAGATCTCCCGTCTCCGGCTGGTTGCTCTAAGCACAAATTCAACTGACTCGTATGTTTTTTCCCGATAAACTATTACTCCCCAAATGACCTTGTTGTCGACGGGCCCTTAAACCCCCCCCCCCCAACTATTACTCGATCTCGTATATAAAGTACTTACGGCAGAGTAAGTCTCCATTAAGTATGTTGAATCATGTGTATAAGAATTCCTGGTGGTTTACCGGGAAAATTACGAATCAGTTGGAGAATTTAATGGCATGCTGGCACTTCGCCATGGTAGCTCAGTGTATAGAGCAGCCGAAGGGAGACCGCGGGATCCGTGGTTCAAGTCCTGGCTATGGTATTGAATTTTTCAGACCGACTCTACCTATCCAAACCTTGTCCTACAGAGGGCTAGTGTGAAAGAACATCAATTTCTAACTGGATAAGATTTTTTTCCCGGAGTTTTCCCTTATCCTGAAAGATGAATGTCGGGTAAACTCTACTTCATCGTCCGATATGACAACGTCGGACGATGCACATCTTTAAAAAAATACAGGTGTGCCGAAATGTTTCGCTCAGTTCTTTTACATGGTAGATCTACTGACAAGGGACTGTAGCTTTTAAACACATTTTACAAAAATCATCGATCTGAACTGGTTTTGAACCCTTGCCCTTGGGGTCAGTGGGCTAGCGTCAAACCCACTGAACTAGCCAGACACGATTTGCTTTGTGATCACTTCTTTGGATGTAGGGGAGGAGTTAGGGATAAGAAGTGGAAACTTCCGGTGGAAGGGAAGGGACGAGAATATGAAGCGGCACAGCGACCTCCCTTTCGTTTTGAAATAGCATCCCCAGACTTTCCTTTGATTCCGTCCCTCCTACTGGGAAGGCTGGACAAGACAGGTTTGGGCAGAAAAAACAGCCCTTCCTTGCTTTAAAAGATATCCATGTTGCTCTCCTAGCTCGGGAGGCAAAATAATAAACGAGCTAGGGTTAAGTTGAATTTATGGGTCACGTTGAATATTATGAACTTATTTTCAGACTTGTAAGAAAGAAAAGAACCGACGTTAGGTCGACGATGTCTAGTGATCCATTGGAAACAATTGAAATGCAACTGTATACTGTGAACTGGGTTTCAAATTTTCCGATGGAAACTAACAAAGCTATTGCAGAAACCTGAAGAATCTGCCTCTACTGCTGGATGATATCGACAAGCAAAGCTTTCATATTAGTAGTTTGATTAGTTTTGTGAATAGTGCTGTCTTAATGTCCACATTTTCCAGCATATATATACACTCTATATTGTCTTCGGCTTAAACATGTAAGTGTATTTTATCCGTATTTATTCGTTAGGATTTTTATTTGCACTAAGATTTTAAACAGTCAAAATTTAATTTCTTCTCAAAATTATTTGGTCTTGCTGGACAGAATAAGTATTACTCCTGTCAGTTTCAGGAACTTGCCAAATGTGACTGTTTATTATTTAGTATAACCATCCAGAATGAGCTTCTTTGATTAAAAAGTTACAAAGCATGTCTTTGGAACAGAAGTAGGTATAAGAAATTGATGTGCTCCATATAGGAATTAAATTATTGGTCCAGAGGACTTAACACCTATTTTGGAAACTGCACAACCACAAAGCATACATAATGTCATTGCTAGGGATAATGTGGTCACACTAGGCCAGAAAATGAAGGATAGTATTTGTCCTTTTTAGCTATGTTTTTATTATAGAATTTTTAGCTATATTTTTTATTTAAAAGTTCCTTTTTTAGTATCTTTGTTCCTTTACCTTTTTTGTGTAATTTTAACTTTTGCCCATCTTTTTTCTGTTCAATAGAGTCAAGCCTCAATTCTAATTTCTTTTAACTAATACCACTCTGAGACTGGCTACAGCAGGTAACAGGTGAGAGGACCCTTTCTGTTGCATTCAAGTCATTAGCACCCGCAGAGAACCTAGTAAACCCCCTCTGAATATCCCGTTATTGTTCTCCACATGATTTCACCATTTCAGTGCCAACTGAGTTAAGCTTTCTGAAGTTGAATTCCTGTAACCCGAGGGCGGTTACAGCCAAGTACGATTTAAATAAATCTATTTTAATTTCTTTTTCCATAATATACATTGCTGGTTGCTGAATCAGAAGAAGCATTTCTTTCATATTTTTTCTCGCTGTGTGTGTTGCGTATCACACGAATGTTGCACTTTCGAACTTATTCATTAAATATCTAATTGAAAATTAATTAATTTGTAGGTATCGCTTCTTTATATCTTTTTTCCCCAATCTTTAGACCCCTTTCTGGGCTATTTTAGGTTTTTTTAAAGGTGCTTTTTAGATAATTTATAGATCCTCAACTTTCTAGCCCTAGTCATTGCACTCTGACCTTCTCTTATTGGAGAGATGTCTATAAGAAATTGTTCGTGTGAGTTGGTGAAAGCAAAATCCCGACTCCGTATATTTAACAATTTACTGAGTGATGCCATGTATTTAGCAAATTAAAATATTCTGTTGTGAACCATACCAGTTCAACAAAGTGTAACTGTACGATGTATTACATTTGGATTTGTAATTAATACACGTACGTTTTGAACGCTGGTTTCTTGTTAGCTTGTGGGTATAATAATAATAATAATAATAATAATAATAATAATAATAATAATAATAATAATAATATACTCGTACACATGTTAATTACGAATAAGCACCGAAAACCTTGGAGATTAGGCTAGACTTTGTTCTCTACACTTAGATATCAGCCATGGCTTGGATTCAAGTTTGGTTGCACCATACCTAGATATTTAATAGAATTTGTGTTCCGTAATTTTCATTTAATAAAAGTATGACAGGCCCAGCTACAGTGATTCAACTGCCTAGCAGAGCGGAGCTTTCACAGACGGATTCACGTGCGCTGGAAGTCCTTGCACGCTTCATCGCCCTGCGGGTCCCATAATGTAAACACAGAGCAAGCAGATGCAGGGCCCCAAACGAGCATAATATTCCCAACAGGGTCATTTATTATACTGCTGCCGCGACTACAATAGCTGTCTCACTGCACTCGTTAGTTGCTTGTTTTGTGGTTCATTCTTGTTGCACTCGTGGACCCCATTCAGTTTGTATTCAGCGTCCACTTGCTCGGAATAAAAATAATTAAGCAAGAATGGAAAATGCATTTGTATCAATTTTGGAATGTGACCCCTTAGAGAAACTTTTAATGATTCCCTTTCATTTCCTGGAAAAAATCGAATGTTGTGGATCTGATAATCATCCATAAAGAGAAAGTTCTTGAATATTTGAGCTGTTTCGCTGTTTCTCGGTTAACAGAAAGGAACATTTGCAAAAACTATTTGGCCTCGTGTTCATTTTAATTGCTGAACATTCCGTGTTGTACAAAGATGCCAATACAAATTAAAAGAATGTTTGGAAGTAGATCAGACAGAATACAAAATGATTTGATTGCTTTCATAGTTAATGTACTTGTTACGCTAATAAAGGCAGAAATTCTGAGATCCGCATTTGTAGCAATATGCTATAAGAAACTTGACATAAGAAGTACTTCACAGTTGGCAACGACCATATTAAAACTGCATTTTTCTGTAAAATACGTAGTTAACTAAGGAATCTATGTGCTAATGAAACACCAATTGATTTGTTCAAGACTGTTGATTTTAGTGAATGAATTGCGGACGAACATTTTACTCAAGTTCAGTGCAGCAACCTAATGCTCTTAAGGGTAAAGTAAAAGAAATCTGCCAAATGCCACACTTTATTTTCTTACATTGCTCTGTCTAAATTTCAAATATTAATAATGCAGCACAAAGACTGTTTGGAATTGCACCAAAACAAAGAAACTTTTCATCAAACTTGTAAATAGTGTAAAAAATAACATTTGGTTGATTTCTTTCACAATGCATTCGGCTGGGATAGTGTTTTTGAACTTGCTCGAAGTTGACTTTCGTTTTTGTCTGCACTGAAATTATATCTTTTTGCTTCATACATTTTTAAAGTACAATTATTTATATAAAGACAAGGCTACACTGAAAATGCCTACTTATATAAGAATAAACTTATCATTATGAAAATTTAGCCACATAATTAGAGTGCCATTTTAAACTTGGATGCAAATTTTCATATTGCTACACCAAATAATTCATTAATTATTATTTTTTGTGAAAATATTGCAAAAATTACTCGCTATATAAAATGTTCTACGCGTTAAAAAATTTGAGCTTTTAAGTTGGATTTTTGTTTCCGGCTAGTACAAAGCAATTTTAAAAGACCCACATTCTTATTTCTTGGAATATTCTTTTGGCATTTGTTATAAAATATTTTCCATTAGTAAGCTCTCAAAGTTTTGTAAATATTAACTTTTTTTATTCCTTAACACTATATAATTTTCAAAACATGAGCATTAAAAAGGGGGGGGGGGATGTGAAGTTTCTTACTTACATATTATAGACCTATCTTGTAAGTTTCACCAAGTTAAATGAAAAATTTCGACACGTGAGGCATTTTGCATACCGAAAAGTGTTAGATAAAAAAATTCTCAGAAAAATAATTTTAAAGTAATAATTGTTACGTTTAACGATTGTTAAAGATCTCTTTAAATTGTCACGTGGTGCAAATGATAAAAATAGCATGCCATCTATTACTACACACCCTAAGCTACCAAAAAATGGGAAAAAAAAAAAAAAAAAAAGAAAAGAAAATTCCACGATTTTCAACATTTTTGGCGAATTTTCATTGTAGCGTTGTCTAAATGTAATGCATTTCTGTCTTTATTACGTTGGAAGTTCACCCATTTCCTGGGATCAGGGGCGTGACATGCATGATTCATAAGTGTTGCCTGTTGCTTCAGCCTTAATCTGGGGAGTGGCATTCGCGAATTTCGAGGGTTTCAGATTAATATTGTGACTTTGTGGGTTCCTAAAACTAAAAGTCAAGTTCGCAGCAATTCAAAATTCCCTTTATTTCCATAGAAAGACACTGTTTGTACACCCCTTTGCAGCAAACTGACGTAACACAAACCAACACAATCTCACGTCATTTCTGCACAAGTAAATAAAGAGTTCACTTTCGTTTCTTAGATAAGTGTGTATTCTGCAAAGCGCTGAAAAAGATTGTTCTGCTGATGCACTGATGAGAGGAATGATCAAAATTAAATGTGTGATCGTGTGCTTTAGTTTTTAAAGGTTTAAGATCCGGTGTTGGCTTTCCTGTTGAAATTAAGTGACATTTTTCACCAAAAGAACGCGAACCCAAGGACCGATTTGAAAGGTTTCGCACGGTCACGTTTACCCGCAAATTGTGATGCCATTCTTATTGTATTTTTAACATTAAGTCATTCACCATATTACTGTTACACACGAAGATTTAACACAAACGCAGGTTTGCCTTTTCACTGCACTGGCAACAATGATTCTATGAACAAATAACTAAAGCCTCGGTTGCCTCTCAAGGTCACTGACATCCCACACGAAACTGTACGCTTCTAGTTTGCCGGTGAGCGACACTGGCAACACAAGGAGCTATTTAGAGTCTGTTTAGTTAACTCATGTGCACGTCGGCCGCTGCCTTTGACGAACCCTTATAATCGTTTTACAACACAGACCTCCTTGCCACCTTTCTCGATATGTCATGGGTATCGTACGAAGTTTCGTTTAAATAAATTATCTTATGTCCATTATTGCAAAACTTCCTTAGTTTTGACTATATATAATCTACTTTAGAGAAACGTTCCCTTTTGTTTTCACACTTGATCGGCGTCTTTGGTATTCCTTTCGTCACAATATTTCTTGCTGTATTTCTGTGAATACCCAGAATGTATCTACCATCAGGTTCATTGCACGACCCCTACCAAGATTATCTTTCAGCACATATTTATATGTGTTCAAAACAAGCGCTTGAATTTGCTTAGAAGCAGTTCCCATTATAAATTTGTTTTTTTAAGGCTTTTCCAGTAATATAACTCGTCCCAGTTATTTACACTATTGTCATCACTTTGATTATTTTCACTTGACTGAAAGTAATCTACTACTTCAGTTGCATTGACCACTGCATTTCCCTCCCACGGTCTCCACATCGTGACACACAACGAATTTCTGCACGTAATGAAACAGATCAACCGGAAGTTGGAACTTTGGTAACTGAGACTCCACGTGGAGTAAACTTGCGACTGTCTAATCAGGGTTGCTATTGGTCCTCAACGACAGTGTTCCACTTCTCAAGTGTGGAGATAGATTTATGACGGTCATTAGTGGGCGGGAGGGTGGTTTCCTTTGAGGGGCCAACTGCACTCACGTTCTTTACAACTGGAAGTTGTTAGATGACCGGTACCGGTGGGCCAGTCACGAATTAACGCAATTGAAATTTGAAAGTGAAATCACTTGGACTTTCCATTATTCTTTGAACAAAAAATAATGTAAAATTTGGATACACTTTCTTCAGTTTATTAGGTGATGCTGGCGACAACAGAGGCAACATTAAGGCCATAGTTTTGATGTTAAATTAAGCGAGATATTTGGGAGTATTGATTTCCTGTCACGAAATGTTCAGTATGTATTGTTCATCGTCAGCGACAGCTATTTTCGATTTGTTCTATGAAAATGCAGTACGTATTAAAGTAAACGGCTCTTCGTTGTGGAGCAACCACTACTCGAGGGGCCAATCCCACGTAAAGAAGTACTATGCTACACTGGTAAACAAATTGGAAACGAATGAATATCGAGTAAAACTTGTTAAACCCATTTATTTAGTTTATTCACGGTCTCTAAGTCATTAAGATGTTTGTCGTAGGAGATCGGATACAATACTCAAAATTGTCAGGGATTACAGCGGTCAATCAGTTGCGAGAATCAGGTAACAATAGAGTAAATTGTTGCCCTTGGTTTCAACATTCATGTTGCAAAATTCTTTGTTTCACGAATAAAGCCTGGTTTCATTTATGGAGTTATGGGAAGTGGCGGAATTGCGTTTTACCACCCAAACTCCACACAGCACACGAGTGCACAATATCCCTGCAGAGAATAGTGGGACTTTTTTGGCAGACTGTGAACACTTGTTCAGCAAATAATGGACAAGAGCTATGTTATGAAGTTTCAACAAGATGGCGCTACATGTCATGCATAAACTGATCCAACGCTCTGATTCAACAATCTTTTTATAATTTTTTTTATTGATCGATCAGCAGTACAATGCTTTACAGATCAGAGTGAAAATAAGGTAACAGTACAATAATAACAATAACACTCAGGGGTAGGCTAACAGGCGGCCCCCAAACTACATTAAGTTAGAACTCTAATAATACTCTCTGAGAAATTATGTCAATATTGAAGATGTAAGACAGACATCAAGCACTAGAATCACTCGAATCAGATGTATCACTTAGAAGCAGGTCCTGTGGTAGTCTCTTCAAGCGTGAGGGCTGGCGCGTGCGGACGCCGATGGATTCAACCATTTCTGTGGAGGTTAGTAATTTCTCAAAGAGACTTTACATTTGGAGCATAATAAGTTGTGGCGGTTATGTGCAGTTATGAAATGAAGTCACTCTCAACGTCTCCCCCCCCCCCCCCCGCTTGGTGTTCTTTAAACAGAAAAACTGCTTGTTATGCACTTCGCTTAGAAGGCTAAAGAAAGTTAGTTGGTATTTTGAGGTATACAAATAATTTTGAAGAAGAAGAAGAAAAAAAAAGAGCAAAAGTGAGCAAAACAAAGTCAGATTGTGAGGGATTGTTCCAAAACGCGAAAACGCCCATCTGTAATTTAAGTGACTACTGAATGTTGCAATAAAAGTGATTGGCAATGTTAGGGAAAAACTTAGAATTTCTCCAACTGAAGTTTGTTTCTCTGATTGTTCTGAAATTCAATACTTTCAACGCTGTCTTTAGGACGATTGTACTTAAAAGTGTAATATACTGAAAGAGAACAGTCCTGATTTGTTTGACACAGTGTACTAAAACACGAGTTTGTTTCTTTTCTATTTTATAGCCCCATTACTATACTGTTACTCTTTGAACTGTAGGTTTTCTTAACGTTGATTTTATATTCACATTCACTCCTACAGGCATAAGGGATTAGTTAAGATTACAGAAAAATTACCCGTTCCAGTTGGGAATCGACCTTTAGACTTCTGTTTGATACATCTCCTAGCACATCTCCGTCTTTGTCGAATCTGTGAACTGTCGATACTTTTCTTGAGGTCGGATCGGTGAAGATAGAGAACACCAGGCTGATACATTTAATGGAAGCTTATAATGAGCTATTAGAAATACGATGCCTTCTATATCAAAATGTAGAATTGTCTCTGAATATTAGGACCAGGAAAAATGGCTTATTGAAGTATTACTGTGATAAGTACCCGAGCGAGATGGTGCAGGCCCCGATGGGTTCAATTTCCATGGCTGACCTACCTATCCCATAGGGTTTTTCGAGGGGTTTCCCAGGTCGCTAGGCGAATGTTGGGTAGGTTAATTACATCCCCCGAATTTCCTGTCCCTCCATTTCACCTCCATTATCATTTCATGTCATCTCTCATCTGGTGGCCTCTTTCAGGGTAGAAGTGTCGGCGGGAGTCTTGGAGGCATGGCAGGATGCTCAAAGGAAAACCCTCTCTCTCCGGCGAGACGGACTTCGTCTCTGAGCCGGCCTAGTGGGCCGATTCAACAACGCGGCAGGTGGAATGTCGGTTGTGCAATCCTGCTCTGGGAAGACGGCCTCCGGTCTCCGAACCGGCCTCGTGCTGTTTCGGGGCCATGACAGGTGGGATGACGAGTCCTAAGCCCACTGCCGGGGAGTTTGTATGTGATAAAGCGTAGGGTCCTCATCCTCTGTACTGTAGTGACTCCTTGAGGTAGGCCGCCCTCGGTTTCCTCTCACCTCATCCTCCCTCCCGGGACGGCCCACTTGGGGCATGTATCGATAAGCTTTCTATTTAAAAACTGTCTCGGTAATAACAATGAGAAGCGCAACTTGCCGAAATTCTAATTGGAGAATTTGTAAGAATGTATAACGAGCGCGATTTTTTTTGGCACTAGGTCTACCAATAATCGATTGCATTAAAAGTTTAGAAGGTACCCGAAACTTGGGTCTAGAACGTTTCTTTGCCAGGTGTTACTTCATTTTATCCGGTCTAGGTGACTAACTCTGGCCTACTCATCTCAGCGTCACAGGTTCAAGCTCGATCTAAAATTGTTTATACTTATACTACAGCATAATAAGCGATTGTGGCTACAGAAGGTCACATTTTCTTCATCAAGGTTAGGCTATAAATCACGTTCCGACGCAAAGACATCTTCCCATCTGGTTTCTGGTCGTCCTCGTGAACGCCATCCTTCCGTTTGTATTGCAGTGCTAACTTTTCAAGTGTGGCATAAGCCGTTCTTTTATGGTCGTTAGAGCGTATATCTCTTAACGTTCCGTCGCGCAGAGGGTCGCGGGTTCGAGTACCGCCTCTGGCATGGGTGTATATGTGTTGTGTATATGGTGTTTATGTGCGCCACTAGAGAAAATAGATTCTCCCCCACCCGATGGCCAAATGGGTTCTTCCCAAAGGCCAAATAAAAAACCCGTTCTTTCTATACCTATGTTGAAACCATTGCCATTTCGTCTGAGGAATTGCATCTCAACCTCCTTATAGAAGCTATATTGAGGACCCAGTTTTCTCACTACTATATAAAAGTAGAGGAACTGTAAGCACTTTCTTTTCTAGTATAGCTTGTAATATTCTTTGAATTGTTTTACACATTTGTAGGAACTTATTTGAAGTTTGTAACGACATCTTTCGTTTGTATATATGCAACATCATAGTTAATTAAAACTGCTGACTTGTTCTATTATTTCATTAATAACTATTTTCGAACTTTCCTTAAACAACTGTATTGTTTCCCTAGATATTAAATGCATTTGATGGGAAATATTTTAAAATACGCTATTCTGCTGTTTATTTTCCTTCACATGACCAAGTAATATATTCCTGCATACATCCGCCATACTTTAGAACGGTATTTCACTATTTTGTCTGGGCGTTCTACCTCAGTTGCTGACATTTCTGGCCACCAACAGCCCCACACTGCTAACGTGTGTAAACAATACATTCTTTCTTAATGTGCATGGTGTTCAAACAATACCAACATGTATACTTCTAAATTATAACAAGAGAGTAAATCTGGCACGTACCAAACAAACCACATTCATCCGGAGCAACACAAAGGAACACTCAAGGACACGTGCATCGCAGACAAAACGCAGTGCAGGAAGCAGAGGATATACACATGGGGAGAGGACTCTTAATTGGTGGGCTGGAGCCTAGAGACTGTCGCAAGTAACAAACGAAATTTTGTGACAGAAAATGGAATCGTGATGTTAAAAGATGGCAGGATATCTTCATTTACTAGCTCACATCACTGTCGTAATGCGGACATCAGCCTTTTGTGTTTATAGTTCACGAAGCATCATAACCTGAATGGGAAAAAAACATTGCTTAATTTAAGTAATTTTAAGTAAACAAAAAGTTATATGGCATTCACATGGCTTTCTTTATTCACTGTTTGCCCAATTCTTGGAGAGCTGTCTTTGTATCTACTTGCATGTTGATCGAGATAAACCTTTGCAGATAAAGGATATATAGCTGCAATGACTTTCGTTTTAGGT
Source organism: Mantis religiosa (assembly GCA_030765055.1). NCBI lineage: Eukaryota > Metazoa > Arthropoda > Insecta > Mantodea > Mantidae > Mantis > Mantis religiosa. The sequence goes on along the minus strand of CM060956.1, from coordinate 119,126,311 downwards.
ACACTGGCTCATGCAGGAAACAAATGCAAAGCTTGCAAATTTACTTACCATGCCAGGTGACTGCAAAGCCAAGCGAATTGTTGCGTAAGCGTGCATGTTAAGTAAAGTGGTAGTCCTTGCAGAAAAATGTACACACGAACAAACAAGAATCGCAAGAGGCTGGTCCCATAGCTCAGTCGGTAGAGCACCTGCTTGGGGTCCCGTGTTCGATTCCCGGTTGGGGATGGGGATTTTTTTTTCTCCGTCCAAGATAATTTCCTCATCTTCCCCAGAGTCTGAAAGTATGAATGAGAGTGCGAATGTGTGCGTGATGTAATGATTAAAACCCAACGGCCTGCCGTGCTAGGGGTCGCGGGTTCGATTCCCGGCGGTGGGGATGGGGATTTTTCTCCGGCCAAGATAATTCCCCATCTTCCCCAGAGTCTGGAAGTATGAATGAGAGTGTGAATGTGTGTGTGATGTAATGAAAAAAAAAACTTAACGAATACGAGTTGACCTTCGATATGTTCCAAAGGAGAACGGCCGCCGATATGACCATTGCAGTTAAAGGGGGGAGTGTAAATGGAACAAAAAAGATGTTAAAAGAGATAAATAACATGGGTTCTCATTTTTTACAGTACACTTTGACGTCACTGCAAACTTTAATTTATTTTTTGTTTCATTTTGGACATTACTGCACCTTCTAATCTCGGTACTCACAATTCCTGGTTGCGCAACTTTCAAAGGACATAGACTTGACTTTTAACTCTTTGCTTAATGAAATGAGATGCGAAGGCAAATAGTGACGTGTGCCGATTACTAGTGCATGTAAGAACTCTACGCATGGAACCGGTTTCCAAACGGGTTTTGCTGGCGTGTTCTGGTTACATCAGGGGCAGCATTAAAGTATTGATTATACGGCATATATAATCTTGGAGGAAAAAAGATAAAGAATTTATCAAGTGGAGAGAACAGGTCTTGGAGTAGTGCAAATGAAAACCGGCAGTGATTCATTAGCTTCTGTTCCACCTGTGAACATCTCTCTTCCTCCTTTAAAGGGAATGGATGAACGAAATGATAAAGAGGGAAACTCTATGCCTATAATGCCAACTCGTTAGAGCACAAATGAGCCCAAGATCCATAGAGTTTAGAGTTGCCCTTTCAGCATAAGGGAAAACCCGGGAAAAATCCTTGTCCAGATTACTCTGACCGAGATTCGAACTCCAGACCTCTTGAACTAAGCTGCATTATGTGTGTTATTGTGAACAACATAACTTTAAATATTCCGTTAAATACCAAACTTGGTATTTAAGTTCAGCATTTTCCAAGGATAAGGGGCACCTGGCTGTGTGGTTAGACCCGGACCGGGTTAGATTTCCGGGGACAAAGTGGGCGTTTTTCGGGTTTTCCGGTTTCCTCCGGCTTCATTCCACCAACTGCCCAATCATCACCTTGGTTTTCTTTTTTCTTTCTCCTATATAACCATCATTTCATATAATCTATTTCCTCACTCTCATACCCAGTTTTGAGCTGATTTCCCATTCGAGCTGTTCTCTCTGTTCCTCAACGTCTTCTGACTCCAGGCGCTTGCTTGTAAGTCATGGGTGGTTTAATTTCTCCACACCAGGAGAGTTAACAGGGAAAAAAAGGACAACGTATACCTTCCACCCCTAACTACCCTCTACATTAACATTTTTTCCTCAAAATGCTTTTAGTTACGAGGGCTGTTCAATAAAGACTGATCATAATTTTTTTACGGTCAAAATTTTTCGCACTAAACTTAAATCTTACTATATTCTGTTAGCCTAATATGAAACAAACACACCGTAGTAGTTTGTGTTCGTACTCCTGATTGCTGCCTGTGGGAACCAGGAAAGTTCAGACATGTTCAGTATCGCCTACCGCTGCAATGGAGGTAACATGCAGTTAAACTTGATGTTAGAGGAAAATCCGGAGTTCCTTTCAAAGGTAATCATTGCTGATGAAACTTGGCTACATCATTTTGATCCTGAGAGCAAACAGCAAAGTCGGTGTGGAAATCTCCTTTATCACCAACCCCCCAAAAAGCAAAAGTGGTTGCTTCTGCTGGGAAAGTTATGGTCATCTCATTCTTTGATATTCATGGAATGGTTTATCAGCATGTACCTGCACACACATCAGTAACTGGACAATACTACAGGGATGTCCTGAAAACATTGCAGGTCCATATCAGGCACAAAAGACCACATTTCCATGAAGCAGGCTGGATGCTGCACCACGATAATGCGCGGCCGCATATTGCCAATGTTGCTGAATATCTTGCAAAAATCAACGTGAAGTGCATCCCTCACCCATCTTATAGTCCGGATTCAGCCCCATGTGACTTTTTTCTATTTCTTAACTTCAAGAAACGCCTTCGTGGAAGGCATAATCCATCATCAGAAGCAGTGGTGAAGGTTGCTGAGGCGATTTTGAAGGATCTCTCAAAAAATGGTTTCCAGCATGTCTTTGAAGACTGGCAGAAACGCTGGGACAAGTGAATCACATTCAGGGGAGACTATTTTGAGAAGGACCATAAAATTATGAGGATGAGTATAGGTACGTTGTCCAAAAAAAATTTGTGATCATTCTTTATTGAACAGCCCTCGTATTTTGAAGCGTACGTATGTTAGTTTCACGACAAATGACACATATGTATCTTAAGTTTGCTGGCGAAATCTTCAGAAATTCTCTCATTATGGATAACTTTTACACAATCAACTGTAATAGATAACAGCGTACTCGTTAAAGCCTAGAATTTGTTATTTTTATTTATGTTGTGGAAGTAACTTATTTTCGAGTTATTCACTGTTATTTGTTTAACTTTCCAAATACGTTTTATTTCTCAAATAGGTCATTATAGCTTTCTTAAGAGAATATAATTCCAAAGCTATCACATAGCAACCAGCTCTAAAACGATTTTATTAGCGCTTAGCGCCTACTGTATTCTTCTAATCCTATTGTACCTACAAAAATTAGCAATTAGGTAATTTCTATAAATTATTATTAGGATTAATAAAGTATAGGAAAAATCATTTCTTAAAAAATACTTTGCGAATGCAGTTCATCAGACTTTTTGTTTTATTTTATTTTTAGAAATTATTTTCATCCAGAAATAGAATAAACCTGTTTCTTTTACAGTTACTTAAATGTCCTTCATCCATAGTGAAACAAGTCGACTTTTTATACATCATTTACTTGTAAATACGCAGTATTCATTGCATTATTGTACGTCGGTATTTCAATCGCTGTCTTAAGTTGGCGTTATTGTCAAAATATAACAAGTTCTTGAGAAGTTTCACATGCAACTGGTTAGCATGCATAATATATTCGTATTTTTGCGATTACCAAAGTCGCACGCACACCAATGGTTTGAAGTTTGACTAAAACGTTATCCAACAGAGAAATCCAAGAGAAATGAAATAGGTACAAAAAATATGGCTTTAGGAACAATCTTACTTAAGATATTTGGCAGTAAACACATGGAAACATGAGAAGTTGAATCTGGGCTAAAAATTCTAACCCATAGCCGGGATTTGAACTACAGATCTTACGCTGTACTTGCGGCTGCTCTAACCATTGAGCCACCATGGCAACCGGCCGCTATGACATTAAATTCTCCAAAATGACTCGTATTTTCCCGGTAGACCACGAGGAAATCGCAATTTGAGATCACATATGACATTGGAAACGTATTAAGACTTATCGGACGATGAATGAAATGGGTGAAAGATGCTCAAATGAGCCCAGGTTTTATACTACTCAGTATACAAGTTACTCGTCATTCATATTTCAGGATAAGGGAAAACTCCGGATGAAACGGTTTCCAGATCATTCGTCCTGACCGGGAATTCGAACTCGGAATCTCTTGAATGTTAGGTAAACCCGTTATCCTACACCACAGATTTGGGCTATAAGCAGGGCCGTAGTGGAGGGGGAACGTGGGTGTACGCCGTCCCGTACTGTTTTTCGGAGGGTGACGCAGTCCCCTTACTAATAATATTATTTATAATTTTTTAATTCATTATCTTTCTTAATTTAACATTCAAAATACTGCAAAAGTACAAAATATATACATTCAAAATACATTCAAATAATGTTTATGACTATTAACGAATATCCAGTACATATGTGGAACACAGAGGATTACATGGAACAATGGATAAAAAGTCCTACGCATGCTGAGGACAACCAAAGCAGGAAGGTGAATCTACAAGTGCAGAATTCTGACCGGTCCTCCAGCATCTGGAAAAAATGTTAGGTCTGCGTCCCCCCACTTTTTTTGTTAGGAATACGGACCTGGCTATAAGTCGTAAATGCTTAAGTGCCGGACTTTTAAAATGTTGGCAATAAATTCGCATTTTATTAGACATTCCTTTCTAAGACAAGTTGGCTTTATCTAAATTTTTCTGAAACTTAATCCTAAAATACTTTAAAAACTTCCGTTGACGAAGAGTCTCGCAAGGACAGTATGTAATTGTCAGTGGGTAAAGGTTGTGGCATTACGTAGCAAAATATACGATTGCCATTTTTTATTCACTCTCATTTCAATTTATACCTATTGCTTTGTTAGCAATTAAGATAAATTTTACTTTGTTGTTTCAAACCATGGTAATTTCCGCCTAGGTGTTAGCTAGAGGCTGTAAGGATTTGTCATTAAAGCTTTTTATGTCATTTTCACTCCAAAAAGAGAGGAGAGAGAGGATGGGGGCTGGATGTAAAATACTATTTTCCGTGACACAGATTTTGATTTATGCTGTTAAATTCATATTTAAAATACAGAGGATTTATCATTGACTCAGACTGGTCTTGGGTCCTGTTTGCATAACAGTTCTCTGAATGTAGGAGCGGCAGATAAATTGTTGAATTAACTCCTAGTACAGCGGAATCACGTGTATGTGTGTCACATGATACAGATCGTGCGTATACTGCAGAATCACTAAATGCAGCTGTGATATGCATTTGTTTATACATGTTTGTAGATATTTGATGACCTGTTCATGCAATGTAAAATGTGTAGTGCTTAACGCTCGCTTTTACTACATGCTGCACCGCAGGCGGTGATACTGATGAAGATGCTATACCGGTAGAATGAGATGGCTGGGTAAACCGGAGATCCCGGAGAAAACCCGCCCCAGCACCATGTTGTCCATAGCAAATCTCACTTTGTCGTTGCCTGGGATAGAACCTTTGAGAGTTATGCAGTCTAACCACTCAGCCACGGCGTGATAGCGGAAAGATGTTTGTTCCATTCGTTCAGTGCCACTTTGAAATATATGCTGAACACTATATTTTAGGCTTCAGTACTCGAAACACGGGTTTCGATTTGCATTTCAGTTCTAGATGTCAGGACTCTCCAATTGTATCCGCAAGTGGTTTCCTCGGGTAAGATTCAAAGAAGTTATACTCATTTTCGATTCCAAGTATCCCAAATGACCTGTAACTCCATCACAGAACACTGTAATGTCTTCAGATTAAGGCAGAATTTCCAATAGTAAAAAAAATACACCTCTTGCGAGCAAGTTAACAGCATATTGTAATATGCAGAGTAACAGCAAGAAGGTGAAAACTTGCATTTTGCCCCTTTTTTCCTTACCTGTATAATTTTTGGAAAGGTCAATTTCTTTAGCTGTTTTAAAATGATTTAGTGGAGTATTTTTACACTTGGAAGATTTCTTTTAGAGCCCTCAACGAAATTTTGTGTTGTGGTTTAGCCATTTCATGAGTTGCTTCTGCATTTGCCCAAGTGTTTAGAGATACCAAGCGTATGAAATATCGGTGTATTACAGTGCAGAGATTTCATTTACTTTTTATAAACAAGTTATAAACAAGTTATAAAAAGGAAGTACGTAATGTGTACTACTGTTGGAAGAAAGAAATATTAATCCTAAAGTTTTCAATAATTTGGAATGAGATTGTTCCTTTATTGGTTATTTACTGCATGGGATCTACTTCTGGAAGTCTGCCTTGTGATATTGCTGACAGACGTTCAGAAGCACAACTGCATCTGAGAAGTACAGTACTGCAAATAGTTATCTTTGGGGAGAGAAAAATCTACACTATTTGCATTCATTTCTCTGTATACTGCACTTACAGTATAGATATAGTCCTGGTTTACATTCTCACAAATTTTAAAAGGAACGTTTGCAAAAGGATTAAACAGAAAATGTGCAGTTATACCCATTAACTAATTATTGTTAAATATACGCAACTTAACTTGTATCACTAATGAAACCGTTGTACAATAAGTTGTATTTCTCTAGGATATGCTCTCAGAACAGAGTAGATCTGAAGATGTTATTGATTTTCCTGCAGAGTTACTTCGATAAATAAGGCTATTTTCTGTTATGTAATTTAAAAGAGTGAGTTCATCATTAGTAGTAGGCTTGTGCTTCCGCCGAAATAAAACGAATTGAGGCAAACCTTTAGAAGTGGGTTCATGCAGCGCTGTGTCAAACACGTGGAGTATTGAATACGGTAAGGTCACGCGCACTGCCTCCCTTACCTGTGACGCAGTGCTGCACCCAAAGCCGTCTGCTGGTGCCTTGCAGGTATGTAAATGCTGTGGTCCGTGATCCTATTCACAGCTCCCAACACCTGCCTCTGGCAACCAAAATAAATGTAAAAATAAATAGTGCGCAAATCAGACGCAGTTTTCACGAACACGACCTTCTTTCCATTTACAGTATATTTATTATATGCTCGTACTTTTTTGATCCATTAGTGATATTTCCTTAAGTTTGTTTCTTATTCGCGGTCAGTTTGCTTCCACTACCATCAGACTTATTTATTTACTTACTCAATTTCTGTTATAGTTATCTTGTCATATTTAGTTAGAGAAGCCGTTCAAAGCTACCTCAGTTATGTTTTGTTACTATATTTCTCTATAACAAACATTTGTAAAGCATATTTGCTGATCGATAGTTAAATTAAAAAACAAAGCATGTTGCACGTTTTACAACATTCCTTGTATTTGTAGACTTTATTACAATGAATGCACGAGCTCAAATGTATCACGTCAGAGTCAATTCATTAATATTAACATATTTTTGCACTATAATGTGCTTATTTTTTTCAAGAAACAGGCACTGTGTTTTAAAAATAATTTTACGGAAGTAAGACCTATAGTATGGAAGGTAGCGTCAGACTGAAAAAATTAATTACCACAGCCGGGATTTGAACCACGGATCTCCCGGTCTGTGTCCGATTGCTCTAGCTAGAGCCACCATGGCAACGTGCCAGCACAATATTAATTCTCCAACTATAACTGACCTTGCTCTACACACGGCTAGTGTGGAATTAATTTCCATTAATTGATCTAATACTGGTGTAAACTACAAAGCTCGGATTTAAAGTACTTATGCGTTTGAAGTTCACCATTAAGATAGTTGTCTCATATGTATATGAGAAACCCTAGTGTTTTACCGGGTAAAATATGAGTCAGTTGTTGGCCATGGTAGCTCAGTGGTTAGAACAACCAGACGGAGACCGGGAGATCCAGGGTTTAAATCCCGGCTGTGGCATTGAATTTTTCAGTCGGACCCCACATGTCCCAAACCTTATCCTACATACAGCTAGTGAAAAAGAACAATTAATTTCTGTATACATATGTTGTAATATATTTTAAGTACAGTATGTAATTAAAACCACTGCACACTTTCGAACTGTAGACTTCTTAATTATTTATAGTAATGGGGCTCTTAAATTAATGTTTTCTTCCGATAATGACCCTCACAAGAGGGGATATTTATGTACGAAACTTCAAGTCCTTTCTGCACAAGGGGCATCAATAAAAGACTGCTTGAGGAATGAAGGTTGACCAAAACCCCTAGTGGATTCGAAACGAAGAGGGTGATATCGTCGGCAAGAAAAGAAGTGGTTGGTCAACTAAAGTCACCTCATATACAAAGAGAAGGATGAAAGGGATACATAAGACAAACTTACTGGAACAAGTATTGTCAAGAAATTAAATTTAAGGCTCATTTCCAAGACCATTATAGGAAAATTACTATCAAAAGGATCAGATGCTCTGTCAGGTCCACTCATTCGAGTAAGAAATAAATATAAATAACGCAGTTAAGCATATTGTCAGTATATGTGCTGTATATGCAGTGTATATAGTAGTGCAGGCGTTCCAAAAATGTCGCTAGAAATTACAGTAGAGTGACACGAATTGGAAAAGGACGTTGTCCCTTAAAATCTACTCGTACACTACCACGAAGAACATTAATTAATTTTGCAACATTCTAGAGTACCATTAATGACTTCTCAAATTTCACAGGCTCGATATGAGCCTTAGTTGCAGGATGGAGCAACATCTCATACTGCGAAGGCAACCATGCAGGTGATGGCGAAACTGCGGATACCAGAGAGATGCATCACTCCAGGTTGATTGTGTCCTGGAGTACGTTTGTGCCGTTTACAATCCGAGAGTGAGCCCTGCATCTTTGAAGTTGTACATAAGAATGTGGATATACCAAATTGTGACCTTTGAAGGCATACAGAATAACAAAGCACATGACTTGTTATATAAGTATTTACGCTTTGCCCGCATTACATCATGTGACCTCGAGTGCACAGTCTCGTCAGTCATTGTTCAAGTGAGCATTGCAAGAGATGTACTTTAGAGACATTTTGGACATATATTGTAGTGCACTGCTTTGTCATTTCAGCAACAATAAAGCAAATATGATAACGAAGCGGACTATTAAAAAGACTTAGGTCAGATGAACACAGTATTTCTGTGGCGTTTCTGTTATGAGTACTATACATATAAATGGGTTACACATCTGTGACAAAATGAAAGTACATTTTTAGGTATAAAATATATGTATTACTCATGAATTAATTATACGTTTAAATTATTTTTCTCATGAACGAAATATTAAATCAAAATAACCGTGAAAATTACCAACTTTATTATTGAAACATTTCGAAAGGTGAACTTTGGCATAGTAAGTCGAGTGTTGTGTCGCGTTCATGTCGGTTTGACCTCGAACCCGATAAGAGGCTCTGATCGAAATTAAGCAGGCACATTGTTCTTACACGCCCAATATAGAAGGGTACGCTGAGGACCAAAGTAAAGGGCGTCCATAAATGAAAACTCTTCAATTTCAGGAAAGCTTACAGATATCACTTTAAAACTTCCAGCATCAAAGTAATGGGGAGAAAATTCACAGGTACAAGGTATATAAGTGAAAAAACCGTTTGTGTTTTGGAGACTTTTGCCATTTTAAACTATATTTGTTAGTTTAAATTTTATTGAAAATTGCACATTTTTCACGTTCATTTTAGTAATATCTGAATGTTATCAAAATATTGTTCAAGTTGGTTGATAAATTCATAACGTGTAGAGAATTATGACACTAACAAATGTGGTTTATTTAGATTTCAGCAATTCTTTTCTCCGTCGCTTTAATTGACATTTCAATAAATCTTCGCTGAAAAGTGCTTCTGTGTTTTTTCTCCCCCTCCGTCATTATGGTAGACTAGACATGGCTATTCATTAAGCTAAGCACAAAGAGAATATTTAGCATGGTATATTTGATTTCTGGTGAATTGTTCAGTGAAGTTGTTATTTCGTTTTCGATATCCAAACACGTAACACGTAGATTATCAGTTGTTAACTTGCTGATTTGAAATAAAAGATTGGTATCCCCTCTTTTCTTTTTTAGGAAATGTGACTACCTTTTTATGCTGGCTCCAAATCATAATTCCTCTCGGATTTAGGCATTTGAAAGAAACCGGTTTCAGGTCAAATTTAGGACTTGCCAATGTAATACTTAGGCCATCCAATAATTAGTGGCAACATTTGAATTAACAACAAATAAAGCATTTTTGGAGCAGTCACATCAATGCAGTGCTTAGAAGTACTCTCCTCCAGCATGAAGAACTTTCTCCACACATCAGGGAGCCGACGGATGCCATTCACAGCATCTTATAATATTGGAACGCGCTGCTCTAATGCTGGTATAATTTCCTGTCTGCTTCTAAAGTGGACTCTTTTAAGTGGTAATTTCATTTTGCTTGCTAGTTCAATAGATGTTCTTCCAACAGTGCTCTAACTTCATTCACATGCACATCGTCACTTGCGGATTGTGGTCTGCTAGCTCCAGGTTTTTGATTACCGAAATGCATTTTTTTTTTATTTTACGTCCTCCAACGTTAAGTCATATCGGACGATGAATGGAATGGGTGAAATTATGCTTAACTGAGCCCAGGGTCCATAGAGCTTAAAGTTTTCCGATATTCATCTTTAAGGATAAGGGAAAACCCCGGAAAAAACCTTATCCAGGTAACTCACCCTGACCGAGATTCGAACTCGGGACCTCTTGAACGTGAGGCAGACTCGCTACCACCACGCTACCGAGGCGGGTCGGAAATGCATTCGCCCACCTATCCAGCATTGCTATCTCTTACCAGGGACGTATTTAAGGGGGAGGTCCAGGGGGTCCGGATCCCCCCCCCCCCTCCAGATGAATTATAATTTCAACATTTTAATAAATAGGTATAATAAAACTTAGTTTAAAATAAATCGAAAAAGTTTATTCAAGCTTCTCATCTTAACGTCTCTATTCACTGTCAGGCAAACATGAAGTTATTTAAGAGATAAACGAAAAGTTACTGCACATTAGCTGTAGAACTCGTTAAAATACACAAATAATGTCAATTACAATAATGTATTGCAAAGTTAACCAATTCCGAAATATTATAATTTGTTGATTAGAATTCCCAGATAATTAAAGGTATGTACTTTTTAACTTCTAACTTCCTTTTCCCTTTTTCATTCAAGGAGAACTAATACTTCGAATGCATCAATCAGTGGTTCGCTTTTTAAATATCTGATTTCTGCTTATATCACTTTATCCCAGGTATAAGAACAAAAAATGCAATGTGCAAGGCCTTTCTACAGACTTTATCCAAAGAAACAAGATAAAAACAAACTTTTCTAAGAACAATTTGTATATGCTTGGGTGGAGAAAGTCATGTGAATGTAATATATTACATGTGTTTTTATTTTTACTAACATGATAAAAAACACATCCCTGATTAAGTATTTATTAAAGGCAAATAATTCAACGTAGATTTTTTTAACTCTCCCGGAAACTGACTTCTAAATACGTGCCTGCCTCTTGCAACCGGAATTTTAATGAAGCATCTTTGTTAGTATTTACTAAATATATTTAGAGCACTAAAGATGACAGCTTACAACTAAACTTACTAAAAATGTCTTATTGAATAAAATTGTCTTCAAACTCACAACTAACAAACATAAGATGCCCTTATATTTTATTGTTATCGGCTTACATGATTTACCGCTGATACCGCCAAATGCAGGCAATGTGGCCACTTACTTTTTAATGACCCATGTATTTAGAAAAAGGAGAAAGCTGTTTCATAAATGAAATGTTCTATAGACTACTTATAAATAATCCATGGCGATACAACCCGTATTGGGCCTGAGCTGGCCTCACGCCCACGTATGCAAGGCAGAGGTGAGTGATCAATGATCATCCAGGCGGTATCTCGACACCTCCAGCCGAAAAGTTGGCATTTTTGACCGGTATTCGTCACTTATTGCAATTCTTCAAATTTCTCATGATACTAAGTGGGCACTGGTCCTACACCCGGGACTTGAAAACAGCATCCCCTATGGTTGGGTACGAATCCGGGCGCAGCCCGCCTCTGTAGTCTAGTTGATAGCGTGTCTGCCTCACTTTCAAGTTCGAATCTCGATCAGGATGACTTATCTGGATGTTTTTTTTTTCGAGGTTTCTCCTTATCATTAAAGGTGAATGTTGGGCAACTGTAAGCTTGGATCCTGGACTCATGTGAGCATCATTTCAACCATTCAACCATTGACTGAAATCACTTAATCTTGGAGGACGTAAGATTAAAAAAGAGGAAAATAAAATAATTTGAGCGTTTTCCGTGACAGGGAACTAGAGTACAACACTCCTACCCAGTAAGCCACAGCGCAGGACATAGACTGCTTATATGGGCGGGGGGAATCTGTCATCGCATGAAGTTTAAACTGCTCATTTAATTGGTTCGTTTCCCATATTTTTCACTGGGATGGGGTGATCAGCCCCATCCCTCCCCTTATTTACTCCCTGAATTATGTTTATTGAGAAGGCGCCTACGCAGTAATTCATTTTATGTTTTCATTCGTGTCGTTCCTCTTCTCCACTTCCGCATGAAGTGAATAAGCAGAACTTCGTCTTGCTCCTCATTCATAAGCGGTCCTTTGGCTCCGTTGGTCTGCGTCAGCATTCTAAAAATAGAATCATTGCCCCTTACTTCCATCTTTTATATCCGTTGCAGAAAGAATCACTGTGTACTTTGCCAAAAAACGATTTGGAACGTGGGAGATGTATGCGGCTTCATACAGCTGTTTCTTATTTCTCTATGTCAACAAGGTTAGTCTAGAATAAAAATTGAACAAGTAGTTCATTAGTACCACACATAAAGGCGTTTAAAGGGAAGTGAGTGGATAAACAATATATTCAGTTTGCTTGTTAGCTGTGCGTTGGCACCTCACCGTAATAATGGTTTCCAAACATCTGCCGGTCAACCTTGCAGAGACCTTGGCGGGTGATAACAAAGTGATCGTAAAGGGGTTTAAATTTTTGTGGAGAGTAATTTTAGCATTTACAGAAGTATACATATAGATTTTACACTTTTGGCCTTTTGATTTCTTATTTTGAAGTTACCTCTAGCTGTTGCTATTCTGTTTATGTTTTGTACTTATGTATTAATTGTTCTTCCATTCTAAGTTAAACTATGAAGCCTGGGACTTAGGTACTTACAGCATAGTAAATCGCCACAAAATGTACGTATCTCAGTATATATGAGATCTCCTAGTGCTTTGCTGGAAAATATAAGAATCAGTTGGAGAATTTAATGTCATGCTGGTATGTTGGCATGGTTGCTCAGTGGTTAAGAGCAACCTGGCGGAGACCGGGAGATTTGTGGTTCAAATCCCGGCTGTGGATTTGAATTTTCGGTCTGGCTCTACCTATGTAAACCCTGTCCTGTACACCTAGAATGAAAAGACAATTCATTTCCATTAGTTGACCTAATAGTGGTCTTAACTATAAGCAGGAATCTTAAAGTACTTAGTAAGTCGCAATTGAGGTAGTTGTCTCATGTGTAAATGAAATATCCTGGAGTTTATCGGGAAATATGTGTCAGTTGGAGAATTTAATGTGCTGGCATGTTGCCATGGTAGTTCAGTGGTTAGAACAACTGGATGGAAACCAGGAGATCCGTGGTTCAAATCCCGGCCATGGCATTGAATTTTTCATGTTGACTCTATCTATCAAAATCCTTAGCCTATATACGGCTAGTGTGAAGAAATGATTAATTTCCACCAATTAACTAAAAGTGGATTTTCTTTTTATTTGTCCTCCAACGTTCCTATCGAACGATGAATGAAATAGTTGAGATGATGTTCAAATGAGCACAGGTCCATAGAGTTTAGAGTTACCACTCACCTTTCAGGGTAAAGGAAAACCCGGAGAAAACCATGTCCAGATACGTGACGGAGATTCGAACTCGTGACCTCTGGAAAGAGACAGACAAGCTACCATCTACGCTAGAGGCGAGCCATAGAAGTGTATCGGAACACGCGTGAACAACGTAGTTGTTTAAAATGAAGGAGAAATTACTTTGTGGCTGGCACGTAATTTTTTAAGCTGGCCAATGGAGCGTGTATCTCGTGGACCAATACCTTCAAGAAGACAAAGCTGCAAATTCGCATTGACTGCTTACGTAACTGATGAACTCTCCTTTAGATGGAAATAATCTGATCTTCCACACTAGCCGTGTGTAGGCTAAGGTTTCGATGAGTAGAGTGAGACTAAAAAATTCAATGCCATAGCCGGGATTTGAACCACGGATTTCCCGTCTCCGTCCGGTTGCTCTCCTATAGATGCTCGTCCTTAAAACGCACACTTGTCTTTCCAGACATCAGCCATTTGAACGACACCCTGAGAACCATGCTATTGCATTTCACCAAAAGCCAACTATGGCATTTTGCTACCATCCGTGTTTTCTGGTTACTTTTCGTGAAATTCTGTTTCTTTAGTTGATATCATTACCACAATTGCTTCTAAAATTTGTGTATGGTAAACATGTGCATTTCCGATTAAATAGAATAGCGCGTAAAAGCGTTGAAAAATGATTTAACCAACGGGAGTTGTTTCTTAACAAACGTTGATTTATCTGGGTTGAAACTAGTAATTTAAGGTAATTAATTAGTAATTTAAACTTCAAGGGAGAAAACAATGTTGACTCATTGCGAATAACTCTGTTATTTAGTAGTTTCTTATGCTACGTTTAGAAACTTGCAAACTTCTAAGTTTAAGTTCAAGAAAATGTTTATGTGATTCATTGTAAACACGACTTAATACGTAACAAGTATTAACATTAAAGTGCCCTCATTAGTGCTTTTATGTAAGGCTGAAATTGGGGCATTGGTTTCTACTGCGAAAGTAATGTCGCATACGTTTAAATAACATGTGGCTATTGAACCATTAAGGAAATACTTGCAGGTTGTGGACAGTGATTTAAACGTTTTAATACCACGGTGTGACGATATTCAAGCTATAGAGAACATTTTAAATTCAGGTGCCATTTGCTTCTCAAAGACTTAACTAAGGAATGCAAGAGCAGCTGTTCCACAATACACAAATGAGCGTAACAAGATTAGAGAAGTCCACTTCAATTAGTTTGTCTAGTCATGTCACGTGTACTATTAATGTTGTGCTGGGCACTAATGGGTTAAGTTGGACGTTCTTGATCAGTGCGTTCATTGTCTGTAAGTTATTTATGCAACATGTTTGTCTCACTTTTTTTCACGAGTTTTACATTGAAACATTTTATGCAATCTTATCATTATTAATTGCAGGAGATCACGAAATAATTCTACGTCCGTAGCTGACATGGGCGAGATCGTCTTTTTAGTTCGCTTTAATTCTTGCATTTCATTTGATGTTACGTGTCATGAAGGGCCGATTAAAGCAAGAGTAGCTTGCATGCATTCCCTTCTTGGGGGACAAGCAAGTTGGTGTAAAGCCTATTGCAGCTGGCATGGTATTTATTACCACGGGCTCGGCTATTTGCTAATATGTTGTATGCCTGGTTTGCGACCTGGTGGTTAAAACTAAATGCCACTAAGTCCCAAGCCGTCACTTTTACCCGGCGAAATGTACAGGACGTACCCAACCTATGTCTAGGGGGAGCAGGAAGTTTGTTACTGAATAATTAATAAATTACAATGACTTATAGTGTTATAGCCTTTTAATCCACGCTGAAAGGCGAACTCTACTGCGTAAATGTCTAACTTGGTTTTTATACTCAGTTTTCTGCTATTGCTGCTGCTTTTTGTCGGCTAAATAATAAATGCACTGGTAGTGGCAGTATTACTTCCCGTATTTGTATTCATTAATGCGAATAATTCTTTAACAACCGGTTAGGAGATATGCGACGGTGAATGAAGGACATAGTTGAAATGATGCTCAGTTATTTGACACTCCGCCACTGGAGAGCGACTGGCAATAAGCGCCACCTACATATAACGCCAACGCGGAGCCAATAATCACGTCCATCGACTCGAAAGTTAGCCGACGTTTTCCTCAAACATATACCGAGCAATATATTAATTTAGTACTCGCGTGGGTACCTTAATGCTCTTACACGCGTGAACTGAATCCACAATACCCTTCTCTAACCAATCGTTATCGCCACCAAACAAAACGCGTGCCTTTTTGACTTCACACCCCAAGAATATCGATTTTGTTGTGTAGATGTCCCATAATCCTTGCGTGGTTAACCGACAGTTATGTGCTGATCAGGACAGGTTTACCCATACACAAATATCATTTCCTATAATGGAGAAAACACGCCACTAAGTTTTAAAAAATGCGTGTCATGTTAAGGATACCTATGACTGAAATTTCATGAACATTTTTAAAAATCACCTTTTCCTCTTTTTAGTCTATAAAATAGTGTATGCCTTCCTGAATCCAAAGAGCCCGCCTCGGTAGCGTGGTGGTAGAGTGTCTGCCTCACGTTCAAGAGGTCCCGAGTTCGAATCTTGGTCAGAGTGAGTTACCTGGAGAAGGTTTTTCCGGGGTTTTCCTTTATCCTGAAAGACGAATGTCGGGTAACTGTAAGCTCTATGGACCCCGGGTTCATTTGAGCATCATATCACCCATTTCATTCATCGTCCGACATGACTTGACGTTGGAGGACGCAAATTAAAAAAAAATAAATCCAAAGAATGCTTAGATAGCATCCGCAAGCCATTTTTAAATGCTCTAATCTAGCTTGAAAGTACGTGAATGCTAGTGTTAGATACGAATTCTAATTATTTATCCTTGCTTTCTCGCTATTGAAAATTTCAGCATTTTTCATCATTTAAAATGCTCCTTGTGTCGCAGTTTTGGTTTTAGACTAATGAAACTTGCTACACACGTTCATAGAGACAAAGTGAATAGAAATTGCCTTTGTGTTTTATTGTGGGATGCATTTTAAGCACCCTTTTTGTACTACAGAGCTCAAAAATGTCAAATTTTGAGCAAAAAGCCATATTCATAGCTTAAAATATTTCTGGAGCCTAAAGTTATTGAGAGACAGAGAAACCTAGAGCAAATTCAAAACATGGATGTATTGGGAACCTTTTTTTGTGTAAATTACGTCCTCCAACGTTAAGTCATATCGGACAGTGAATGAATTGGGTGAGCTTAAGAGTTACCCGACATTCGCCTTGAAGGATAAGGGAAAAACCCGGTAAAAACCTTATCAAGGTAACTCACCCTGACCGAGATTCGAACTCGGGACCTCTTGAACGTGAGGTAGACAAGCTACCATCTACGCTACCAAGGCGGGCTGGGAACCTGTTGTTAAAATATTACACCAAAATTTAAGTTATTTTGTCGCAAGGGACATTTTAGGTGATGTAACAAAAAATAAATAAATTTGACCATATTTTCCAAACTATCAAAGTGAAATTGACAAAATTTGAGGTGTATCATATTTGCACCAAGTTACATCTGTTGTATAAATCTTAGTTCAGGATTTAAAATTTTCAATCATAGGTATTGTCGCGAACGCATTGTTGAGGCGAGGCGGTGCAAGGGTCGAGGTCAAAGAGAGGGGCAGTGCAGTGCGGAGATAAAAGCTCGCAGTATCCTTCAAGAAAATATCACTCGTGCACTCAACCGTATTTAGTTTACCTAGCAGAAGCAGATTTATTTTTAAATCATTGGCTGTACTGCTACAATGCATGTAACATTATTAAAAAACAATGATTAATTTTAAATATGATTAATGAGAAATGAATAACGAATTTTATATAAGAAACGCAATTTTTCGCCAATATTTCCTTTATTAAGTAATGACAAGTGCCTTGTCCTCTCAGTATATGTAGCTTATTAGTCTTTAAGTACCATTCATATTACTGATTGGCATGTGCTGTCAACAATTGCTGTGCCAGGTACCAACAAGCACGAATTTCCCGTACTATTCCCCGTTAGTGGTCTAGAGTGAACCTCCATAATGAAGTCATTTCGTACCAACTCGAAGTGGCACGGATCCATAGATTAGTAATATAGTTACTGTTGCAAACTGATAATTTGCAGTCGCTTCCTTCAGCGAGACGCTTTTGTTTCAAGCAACAATCCGGAACGTGATGCATTTGTTAGCATGTTCCGCAAGAATGGTAGTATCCGGCATCAAACGAGTTTGATAATCTGAAATAGTCCACATTGAGCTCCGTTCTGTCTATTGGGTTTGACGCCTACTGAGGTCATACTATGATGATGAGATATTCAAGCAGTGCATCCACGTATTTCTACATCATGATTCATCTAATGAGCTTTCCTCGTGTGCTAGCAAATAAGGAAGAGACGGGCAAAAACACGTTTATTATTTATTAATGATAGCCCAAATACATTTAAGGACGAGATGCTGGATACCAAATGTGGTTAACAAAGCAAAAGTTTCATGGGTTACATTCATATCGCCTTTCCTACTCACGGCTTGAGTCAAAACCTTGGGGAGACATCTTGAGCTCCTGCCACGAAACTCCTAGTTTGTATTTTGTTTAGGAAAATTTACAACATTGTTATTAATGTATCATTCATTCTATTGACCTCAGTATTTATTTACATTCATAGAAGGGGGGGGGGGGGGGAGAAACGAGCAAATCTGAAACACATTTTAAACGTTTTAAATTGATTTTAACGGTAGTGTTTACTCATTTTTAAGGTTGGAGGAAGCAGAATCCCTAGTTTCTTAAGATAAAGGGAGCTATTGCTAAAAGTTGTAGAGTGACATTTATGCGTACTGTTAAGATTCACGTTTCTTTCGCATTTTCATTTGAGGTCCATCTTTGTGTGTGTGTGTGCGGCGCGCGTGTAATTTGCGTCCTCCAACGCTGTCATATCCGACGGTGAATGAAATTGGTGAAATGATGCTCAAATGAGTCCGGGGTTCATGGAGCTTAGAGCTACCCGACATTCGTCTATCACGACAAGGGAAAACCCCGGACAAAACCTTATCCATGTAACTCACCCTATCCGAAATTTGAACTCGGGACCTCTTGAACGTGAGGCAGACACGCTACCATCTACGCCATCGAGGCGGGCTGCTCCGTCTCTGTTAAACGTGTCTAACATTGTTGCAGTGGTTCGCAGGCCATGTTCCTTCTTGGCTCTCACCAAGGCGGCCCAGGTTCGATCCCAGGCGATGGCATAGTGAGATTGGTGGTGAAATGAAATGTGTAGTGTTTAACGCCTGCTTTTACTACATACGGCACCGCAGGCGATGACACTGATGATACATGAGATGAAGATGGAGCACCGGTGGAATGAGGTGGCGGGGGAAACCGGAGATCCCGGAGAAAACCCGCCCCAACGCCGTGTTGTCCGCCACAAATCTCACTTTGTGGTTGCCTGGGATCGAACCCGGGCCGCCTTGGTGAGAGCCAAGCGGTCTAACCACTGAGCCACGGCGCGGCCTGAGATTGGTGGTGGACAACACGGTCATGGGGCGGGTTTTCTCATGCATGTTGGTTTCCCCTGCCATCTCATTCCACCGGTGCTCCATCTAGATCTTATGTAACATCAGTGTCACCGCCTGCGGTGCCGCATGTAGTAAACGCGCACGATAGACACTACGCATTCCATTTTGCTACAATGGTAACCCTTTTAATACTGTATAGCATCTAGGTGATTCTACAACGTATTATGACAATACGTTTCTATCCACACTATTTTCTGCAGTACTTTTAGTGAGGTTTCACCGGATTTGAAGTAGTGAAGCAGGATTTAGAAATCAATTTATCATCATGTTCTACCCGAGTGCGCACGCGCACACATTCATATAAGAGTGAGTGAGTGTGTAGTGTTTTAGGGCCCGTCGACAACAAGGTCATTTGGGCCCGTTCATATAAGATGAATTCTTCTATGATCGTGTTACAATTTACGTAAAAACACTCCAATAGGGAGTTCGAAACCTTTTTAAATTGTTTATTTTTAATCAATGTACTTCAACCGGTTAGGTCATATTGGACGAACAATGAAATGGTGAATTTATGCTTAAATGAGCGCAGGGTCCATATAGCTTAGAATTACCCGACATTCATTTTGCAGGATAAGGGAAACGCTCTGAAAAAAAAAAAAAAAAAACTTATCCAGATAACTCACTCTAACCGAGATTCGAACTCGAAACCTCTTGAACTAGTAGCAGACTGCCACCATCTATGCTACAGAGGCGAGCATAAAACAATTGTTTGCGCATCGGATGTATCAACTGAGAGAAAATAAGAATCTCTTACATAATAGTTCAATCCGATAAAAAATGTAACCAGTATTTCAATAAAGTATCATTTAATTAACGAATGATATTTTTCAGTAAGACCTACGTTTTTGGTGTAGTAATTTTTTAAACGTTTAAGGTTTACTCGGATGTAAAGTTATACATTTTTTTTTTTTTTTTTTTTTTTCTGAACGGAGAACTTCACAAGCTACTCACAGAAAACTTAAGAGTGTACCTACATACTGGTGGGTGACTTCTAGCATCTTCAAATCAGGCATTTGCCTTTTGATATCTATGTTTAGCATATGGTGGTGTTTATGTATTTGGAATATAGCATTTTGATAAACCGGTCATGTCGTTTGACATAACTTTATTGCGTAATTAAAAATCACATTTGTAAAGGATTGACAATGAAATAAAAATGAAGTATGTCCCGTATGTTTTAAAAATTATTAGAAGTTAAAGCAACATGGAGGGGGGGGGGAATGATACAGGCTAAAACATTACGCAGAAGAAAGGGAAATTGTGATGCAAAACCAGAGTAATAAAAAGAAAGTGTATAAAGTTAATTAAAATCATTTAAGTTGATTGCAAGAATAGAACATCCCTAAAACATTTAGTTCTGTCTTTCCTGTTACTAAAATTGAACCTGTCTATGCTGTGAATAGCTTACAAATATATTGCAAAACTGTTTAAGAAACTGCAATTTCATTCTCCTGGCGTACTGCATAGTTTATACCATTGGAAGTGAGAACATTCATCTCTCTAAGCCTCACAAAGTCTTTGAAGTCTTTTATCAAGACCTTTTGAGCAATAAAAGATATATTAATAATGGTAAAAGAGAACCCTTATGCTTTAAAAAGCTTCTCAGTAGGACTTGACAAAGGCTTATTTTGATTTTCACAAAATCCTCTCCTCCATCAATCTGTTTACCAAATCGTACTTTATGTAATGTAATACATATGGTTTTGTCCATTGTTGTATGTATCATGTATTTAAATCTATGTCGTTATAAGACCTCTGTAGTCAAGCGACTTAGCATTAAAAATCCTCTCCATAATTTACATTTTATATAAACATAAATATAACTCGTTTGAGTTTTTTCGTATATACATCAAACAAAGATGTTTCCAGCAGTTATCATACTTTTATTGTTGTAGTTTTCTGGTTTCTTATTCCTATACCAATAGTTGAAAACTAACTTCGTTCGATTTGTTCCGGTGTACTAGTTTTCGCCATTGCTGTCGGTCTTGACGATGCATTACATAAATTATGCATACATTTTCTGATAATCCGCATTTACCTACTGCATATAACATGCTAATTTTACCACTTTCTTAACCGCCCCTGAAATTTGCAGATATTTGCATTATCTTTCATAGGTGTACATATACGTTTCTTTGTTTATCTTTGAAAAACAAACAAGGATTTTCTGGGTATGAAAAATTACAGTATAGGTCCTGATTTAATTTGGTTAAATGTCCAACATTAGAGTGGAGTGGTCAATAAGACTCATGCAGATACGATAACATATGTTTAAATTGAAACACTTAGAAACTACTGTGAATTTACCCATCCTGAATTTAATTTGTTCTTATTGAGGATGTGTGAACGTTTGACGTACCTACATTGCTCATGGGAAGAAGTGGGAATGAACATAACCAGCAACGCAGCGGAAAACTGATATCGTTGTGGTTGCAGTTCGTATCACTGTTGAAGACAATCGTCATGCTACACACGAGAAATTCTTCTGTGTCTGCTTCCAGGAACTGACGTTCCGTCATCGGTTATGTCATCTTCCGGAGCTCGAATACTGCAGAGTTTGCTCGGGATGGATGTCGGGTTCACAAGCAGTAGCATGTCCTAGAAGAGAAAGGGTAAATTGCTCTGTCAGTCTTAAAAATAAATAAATAAATAAAAATGACCATTACGAAGCACTTAGCAGGAAAGGTTATTTGGTTTGGGATGTGGATGTTGTTGGTGCACTATATGTCTGATTGAACCATTATGGGTGCTGAAGTGACAACTGTGACATCGTGACAAAACTTAAGAGGCGCAATCGAACGAAAGCCCCCCCCCCCCCCCCCCCGAGTTTTGACCCTCAGAAGTCTCTTGTAGATGACAGTGTAGTCCAAACCCGTATAAACCGTGTACTTCCTTACAAATTTACTTGGTAGATTTTAATTGCGTTTAAATGATTTTATTTTCGCAAAACTTCAAAAGCACCTTGGATATGACGTTATAAATCTGGGTAAACATATGATTACATAAACAGCACAAGGTATTGGTACAAACAAGGCATTAGAAAGTTAAACAGGCCAGGAAAAGATACTTAAGAAGTGTACAATGTAACTGGATTTGCATAATAATGTTAATGCAGTTAATGCAGTGTTTTCCACAATACCAAAACTTGCTGATTGGATGAACCTTTCATAGAGATGGACACAGTAGCATGCCACCCACTGAGTGGGATGGCTCAAGCGGTTTCGTCTGTTACTCACATTCGGGAGCTCCGGGTTCCATTCCCATTGCCGGGCCTAGCTGACCGGGGTTATTTCCGGTCTGCTAGACGTATGTTAATTACCTCCCCCAAATTTCCTGTCCCTTCATTTCATCTCCATTATCATTTCATATCATCTATCATCTGGTGGTCTATTCCAGGGTAGAGGTGTCGGCGGGTGTCTCGGCGTTGCATGGCGGGATGATATGCTCCTGTTAAAATCTTTCTCCTCCTGTGGGTCGGTCTCCTGTGTCCGGGTCGGTCTAATGCGCCATTTCAGGACCACGGTGCCGGTTGTACTAGCCTTCCGATAAGTTTCCAACTGGTCAGTTGTAGGGACCCTGACCTCTGCACTGTCGTAGCTCCTTAGGACGGCCGTCCGGTCTTCCCTGTCCTCATTCTTCCTCCCGAAGGTGCTGCACTTGGGAGCTTAGGTACAATAGGTCATATTTGGACCTCGGTGCCGAATCCCCTCTGTTGCCCACAATAGCCGAAAGGTGACTGGAACCGCAGTCCAGGATAATTTGACTAGTGCATGTATAGAGAGCACAGAAAGTATTCGTACATCACTAAATCTCTAAAGAAAAACGATATTCTGAAAAACATTTCAAGGATTTAACAACATTCATTGGACCGACAGACGACAGCTTCAATAACATTTCATTTTATATGCGAAAACAAAAATAATTTATAAACAGAATGTCACTTTCATAAAAATAAAAGAAATTTGCGTGCTTCTGAGGCACAAAAAGTAATCGTATACTCCAAGCGCAGTACACATTATTACAAAAATGTTGATATTTTGTATTTCGTCGCTTAGTCTTTTGCTTTAACCTCTAATCTTCGTGGTAGAGAATGGACAGGTTTTTAAATCTCATGTGTTTAGTATTTTGTTACATTCTTCAACAAGAGTCGTTTTCAGTGCTTCTTTGTTGGAAATTCTCCTTTTCTTTATGCGTTTTCCCAGGATGCCCCACACATGCTCGATAGGGTTAATGTGTGGCGATTGGGGAGGGATGTGAAGCTACTTAGGAACAACCCTAATTGCGGATTAAGTGCAGTATGCCTAGGACTATAAACATCTAGTCTTATTGGAGGCCCACTTTCTCCATTTGGTGCTCAACTCTTGCTTCAGATTGCTCAGATACTTCCCGTGATCCATGATACTATCGATATATGGAGATTGCCGACACCTGACACGCTGGAGCAGCCTAAACAAGGTCTGATCCTCTACCACGTTTCACTGTGGGAATTATATTTTTTGGCTCCACTTCCATATTTGTTTTCCTCCACACTTTGCGGCTACAGTTCGAAGGAAACACTTCAAATAGGCTCTCACTTTTACCCACAAGTCCACGATCTTTTCACGGTACTTTCAAGTGAATTCTATGTGTTGTTTCTTTTTCCTGTTCTGTGAACTGACATACAACTTCTTCCTTGGTACACTCCCGTTGTATCTTTTGTTACTGTAATAGATCTTTCGGTGTTTGCTGAAAAGGTGATGCCTGCCCTCTACAACTCGGTGATAATCTGGGAAGCACTTATTTTTGGGTTCCTTTTAAGAAGACTGTTCTCATCCCTTGCCGTGAGGATTTTAGTCCGACCTTTCCTAGGTTTGTTTAAGAGAGATTTCCTGGCTCCTGCTCTATCAATGGTGCTCTGTTTGGTATACCGTGATTGCCTTACTATTTGCGATATCTCGGAGAGGATTTTGAGATTTTGCAATCTAGTTATAAGTTTTCTCTTAGAACGGATAGATGTGACGCAACTTTTTTTTTAAGTTCCATTTGGTGTACGAATATTTTCAGTGCGTGAATAATTCACAAATTAGCTTTGTTTTTATAAAACAGACACCTTGTTTATAGCTTCTATTTGCTTTTGATAAATACAATTTTAGTGAAGCTGCCATCTGCCAATCCAATAAATGTGGCTATATCCTTTAAACATTCTTCAGAACATCAAACCCCATCGAAGGTTCTGTGGTGTATGAATATTTTCTGTTCTCATTGTATGAATACAGTGCAAGACTTGATGAATTATTATGTAAGTTGACTGTAGCCCCATTAAAATCGAAGGGTTTTCGGACAGATGTGCATATAAACATTGTTTATTTTAATATAAAGAACACACCTCCCAAAACTTTTAAAATTACTTTTGTTCCAACTGGTACTTTTATATAAGCTTCCTAGAGCAAATTTTATCTGAAGTATTGCAATTTTGTGTACTATTGATGCAGTTATTTTATATTTAGAAACTGTGAAAATAAACTAAACCAGCTCTACCTCCAGTTTTCGCAGATGATTTCCGTGACCTATAGTTCGCTATCCTAACTCCTCAAATGCATCATCACGTTGGTGAGTGGGCACCGGTTCTATACATGGGCCGAAAAAAATGCGTGGGCACAAACCCACGTGTATTTCCATGGCTGGGAACCAGAATACTGCGTTCCCACTCCACGCCAAGCCACTGGACCCTTCTCATTTGTAAAACTCCACTATTTTTTTTATATCTTAATTCGTTTTTCCTTCTTTTGCTTTCTCTTACCTGCTTTCCGACTACCCACTTACCTTCTCTAGTCTAAATATGTTTCAGCTTAACATGTTTAACATTTAGATTGAAGTTAGCCAACAGGATAAAACATATTTCCGGTTGAGCTTCAAAATTTGTTTGTTTAGTAGCTCTTCGCTTTATGGTTTCTGAATATCTATATTTACATTGAAATTACCTTAGTAAGTATACATTAAGAGTTGCTATGTGTAAGAATGGTCTTATTACTGACTGAAATAGACCTTCATTTTGAAAGTCTTATCAAGGATTTTGTATTATTCGATCCTTAATATTATTAGACGGCATAACTAAGTACGCTCATTTTTCAAAAGTTATAGATTTATGGTATTTTGAAACAAAACTAATCATATTCTCATTTATGTAAATCATTAAATGCATGCAACATGCTTTCGTTAGATTAGATCAGATTAGTTTGATTTGCATTCAGAGGGCTGTGGACATTGAACATGTCAAAGAAGTGTACAATTTGATAGCATATAAACTTAGAAGACACATATACAGACTGTTTGAAAAGCATGGCAGGGATGATTATGCATGACCAGAGGCAAGAGTTTTTGTTTAACGATTTTTTTTTTTTTTTTTTGGAATTTTCGCTAACTTTTTACTTTTTTCGAGAATAATATATTCTTTTGGCGATAAATGAGAAAATTTCTATTATTTTTAGTCTGCATAGAAAAATTTACATAAATTACAAATTACATAAATATAACTCGAATTTAACATTCATGTCTTCATGATATGAAGAAAAAAATGTTTACAAATTTAACGAAAGCAAGATAAAACACTCAACAAAGCCAATACAGTGACATCATGCGCAATGAAAACAACAATAAACTGACATCTCAGCACTGAGCAGATCCGTGTGACTGAGAACTGTTTGTGGTATGCTAACTAGAAATGTTACTTATTGAATAAGCACACCGTGCACAACAAAAACCTCCTATTATGCTGACTGAGAAGATACTGAACTTCTAGGAAGCTACTCTCAGACATTACATTAACATGAAAATATTGTCCCTCTGGGCTTAAGAATATGTTCCGAAATGCCCTAAAGTTAAAAAATGAATACATACAATACCTCACTGAAAACCACCCAGATTTAGAAGCTAAAAGTGTTCCCATTGCCTATACGGACACGCTGGTCTGGCTGGTTTAATACAGTAGTTTACATTGCCAGCTATTTTGGTGCATTTGATCATTTTTGCAATGCCAAGTGCTGCAATATTGTAAAGGTACAGGCAGCATTTGTTTCTGAAAATTGCAGATTAATAACAGATCCAATATTAGAATTTCAATCTAAACAAAAAAGCTGTGGCTCATCTTGTTTTATCCCTAATTAACTCGCTGAGAGCCAAATGTGAAATATTAGAGAGTGGTCACTTTGGAAACAGATAAGTGCGCTTAGTAGATCATAACATGGATCCCAGTGTTAGAAAAGCAGTTGAAGAGAATCTAAAAGTTTGCTGCCGTATGACTTTGTCTAAATTGAACTACATTATGGCGAAAGAAACTGATGATGTAATAACCATAAAAGCTTTAGATCATTTGTTTGAGCCTTCTAGACTAGTTACTAAAACAAGTATAGGTGATTTAAATCATGTAATGGCAGGATTTAAACAACTAAATGTATTTAAAACCAGTGGTATAACTTGTGATTCTGATTTGTTTCTTTGTTACGAAGAGTATTGTGACATTGTTGAACAGCAAAGCCATGATGGTAACGATAACAGATTAGATGTAATAACAGCCCTCTTGGCATTGAAGGCAAAAGCCTATTCTTACCGTAATTTCTGTGAAAAGTCTCTTCAATGTCTTTGGTTGCCGATGTCAAGTGCCGACAGTGAGAGATTTTTTTTTCTGCATAGAACTTAGTTATGACAGACAAAAGAACAAGTATGAAAAGCGAAAATTTTACAACTCGTTGTATGCTGCATTTGGCTATTTCTGTTGAGTGATATTTAATTTTATTCATGTTACCTACTCTCTTCTGATTTCAAATAAAATATTTTAATTTGGAAAAAAAGGGATTTCAACAGTTGTGTTACTCTAGTTACCTGTTACTTTTCATTTCAGCCATGTCATTAATGCAAATTTATGGTAAGATTCTCTACAAAACACCACCAATTAAAATTATTAATGCTAATTTTATAAATAATTGTCACCACAAAATCTTGCCTCTGTATGTCCATGACACATCATATACTCCCCTGTTTACCGGGGTCATCCTTAGTTAATGGGACGATGTAAAGAAAAGCACGTGTACATGTGCAACATCATTGGCTGTTTAACCTTGTAATTCTCTGCGTATGAAAAATATGGCCCGCATTTCATTTTTAAAGCTGACATCTAATGCAAAACATATATCTAAACAACTTCACATTACAAATGCAACAGCCAAACAGTAATTAATATTTTATTTGTATATGTAAGGATAATTTGTATATATTAATCGAGTGCACGCTGGGCTTGCGCAGTTTTAAAGCAGAAGGAAGTGGGAGCATCAATTTACAACATGGCTGCTTCCGTGCAATATTATTGTAAACATCACAGGGAAACCGTTAAAAAGTTGTGAAAAACAACTCATATTGAAAATGTTTTGCAAGTTGAATGAAAAATACCCGACTTAAGCAATGGAAGACGTTCATTTGTCAGCAGAATAAACCAGTGTTTCCGCACTAATAATTAATGCTGCTCGAAGTGCAGTCCTGACAAAGGGCCGGTTTTTCACCCCAGGAAGACATCAAAAAAGAAAGAAAACCAGTTGTAGAAGATGAAGGCAATGAATTTTTTAAAAGTGCGATTCGTCGCTGGGTGCATAGATTCTTTGAAAGAAACGAGCCACTACAATTAACAAAAGTGCTTCAAGCAGTAAACAATAATCCCGATTTTCCGAGCTTCCACACCATTCTTCGTGACATAGGTTTTGAATTTGTGAACATAAATAGAAAAAACGGGCGTGAAGATATATTGTGTCGCGGAAATTATCAAAGGAAAATTGGAAAGTGGATAGGCACGATAAGTTTTTTTTTTTTTTTTCAGTTGCATGCCAGTAGAACTTTTAATTTATAAGTGAGGGTTGTATGAAGAAATCAAATATTTAAGTAATTGTTATAAGCATTCAGTAAATCTTTAACGCGCCAAAGGAAAAAAATATATTACACAGTACACACACCTTTGCATTTAATCCTAACGTAAAAGTGCTGCTACATAAGCTATTTAAACATCGAAAAAGACAAAGCAAAGCTTTGCATAGAAGTTCGTTGACAGCGCACATGTTTGCCAGGTGGGAATAAAATAACGTGAATATTCCCTCCAGTTACAGTCGCCGGCGGAGTAATACATTTTACCGCTTTGTTTACATCGCCACATAAATTAAGGATGGCGCCGGTATAGTTAGGAAACCAGCAAATGTGTATATACAAATAAAATGTAGTACTTTGGATTTGCTTATTCAATTTTCACTTGTTTTTTGCTATTATGTCCCAACATTTTATATTGGATGTGCAATAGATAGCATTTGTCAGTTGTACATTTATCATCAGTTGTATAATACCCATACATTAAAATAACGTTTGAACAGGCATCAAAGGTAAATTGGCAATTATTTGTCATTTTTTAAAATTTATATATATGTATATACATATCTTTTCCTTATTTAACTCTTTTTTATTGTTTCCGTTTATTTTACTATATGTTTTCTGTAGTTTCACACATATACACTATACACATAAACACCTATGACCAAGGCGGGATTCGAACTCGCGACCCTCTTCGCGGTGATTATCCAATCTTGAAAAATATTTGGCGCATAGATACTCCCTAGCAACTATGAAGTTTCATAATGCACATCTTTCTGGAAGCAAGAAAGTGTAGTCCTGCGATGTTGAATGTTAGATTTTTGGCTAGTGTTTATTCTATGAATTTTGTTATTTGTTATAAATGAGGTCCGATTCCGTATAAAGAATTTAAAGGAGGGTTAATATCTTTAATCTTCCATAAAAGATCTTTGCAAGAGGTCTGCTATGGATGTTACATAGAAACGATTCTTACAACCTTCGTTTGCGTAAGAAATATTGCTTTGCTTTCTACTGAGTTGTCCCAAAATGATATTCCATGTTGCATGATAGTTAAAATGTGCGTAGTATGGTAAATGTATCAATAGAATTTACACAGGCAGAACTGAGTTTAGTTAAAATATACTTTATGTGAGCTTTCTAATCTAAATATCTGTCTACTTGAAGGTCCAGAATTTTTTTTAATAACATATTATTAGCACAAATTTCTGTCAGGATCACACATGAGAAATCGGTTTTACCAATTAAAGTAAGTGATTAAAGAAGTCTGAGTAGATGCCAGAACATCGTTTGTAGTAGTAGAGCTTTCTGTTCTTTAGTTTTGTTGCTTAGAACCTTGTAAAATACTCTGCGGAGTGACTAAGCGAGATGAGACATCAGAAGGTCGCGGCGGGCGTAATGAGAGAACCTCTTTCTAAATTAAACAGATGCGTAAAAGGGAAATAAATGCGTAATTTGAGATGTTATATTCTTTACTCAGGCTAGCACCATACGGTTTAAGCATGAGTCACACACAATGTAGTGTGTGCTTTATTGCCAGCTGCCTTGCTTTGGTTGTCATGTCGCCCACCTTAGGCGTGTTGGAGGATTATTCAAAAGGCTGCAATTCACAGACGAGGTATTGTTACACAGGCCTTCATTCCAGGGTTTTACTAAGAATTCCAAGGTACCGGTTCTCACTTCTGAGATACAGGACTGGAGTTCGAGTTCCATCTCGGATGTGAACGTCTGCTTCCATATTGTGTATTATTCCATGAATGGCTGAAAGTAAGAACGTAAAGCAATCAGAATTACAGAGGGGGAATCTGGGAGGGCGAAGTAATTAAGCTGAAGTCAAGGACCATACTCGATCTCCCCCACTTTTGTGGGGTAAACATGCACATATGTACATACCGTTCTTCATCCCCTCTTAAGGAACACTTCTGTATTACTACGCGCAACATGTGCTCAACATATGCGACCCAGCGAACGGCAGTGAACAGTGTGTGCTTGTTTTCATCCTTGTTTCAAGCAAGATTAAAATACCTTAAAATAACTTCGTGCATAAGTGCAAAGATAGTTCCCGCCTAAGTCTCTCCATCTTGGAGTGACACTCGGTAACTTATACATACGAAATAACAGTGAAAAGAAGACTTTGTAATGAAACCATTAAACCTTTCCATTAGGTCATTTTAGGTGGTGATATAAAGGAAAGTTGTAGGCCATTTTGTGCTCCTATTTACACATTAGTGTAACAGATCGAGTTTTTTTAGTGAAAGTAGAAAATAAAAATACCGTCTCAGCTTTCTCTCTCATAAGCTCAAGGTCGATAAGATTTTTTTTTAAAGAAATAAGGATGATTCAATAAGTATACCAAATTTGTAGCACATCGACATTTAAAAAGTGTTACAGAAAGGAACTTACAAAATGTATAATTTTTATCCTTTCAGTTTTTTTTTTAAATATTGGAGGCATTCATCACCGACAAAAAATGAAACGTAGCTCCCACCTATTTTCTCTTCGCTACATGCCAACTTGCAGTTAGCTTTAATGTAATCTTGTGCGCAAATCTTGCTGGAATTGCAGCGCAGCACAGAATTTATTATCCCTTCCCAATCAATTTGGACGTCGAGATGAACCTAGGCAGCCGTGAATAGGGACTTAATGAGAAAGCCGAAACAAGGATACATTTTTGTTCTATATATTTTCACTGTATACAAATCTAGTTTAATCGGTGGCATCAATGTGATATTAGAGTGTTATGGCCATGGGCCACTGAAAACATTCAGCGCGGTTGCCTCTCTCTGTTTACCTCAGGTGTGTTTCTTATTTTGGGAACCCTTTCTTGAGCATGCTTTCTGGTGCAGAAAAGTAATTACATATATGTAATTTCTAAAACCAACAGCAGAAGAGTAAACCATTATTTAAATAAGCATTTTCTACACTTCTCTGTCCGCACGTCTTAGCACAGAAATTTCTTAAATTTTCCAGAGAATACCTTTAATTCAGAAACTGGTGCTTTGTCTCCGGAAATGCATGTTTAATTACTTTTAACTCTATCAACACCGTTATTAGGTGAAGTAAACCAGTAGTTCGACTAGCAATTATAGTGCTATAAAAGTGCCACGTACCTTTCAAGCTAAAATTTAGCTATTTGTCTTTTATATTTGTTTAGCGAGCTTAATAGTAACTTTTTCTCTCTTGGTGCATAGCAGTTGATAAAACTGTTTAACTTGAAATCTTCATAAGAAACATTGTGGGCTTGGACATCGTTTTGGTATAGCATTGCTATTAATTTCTATATATAAGTATGTAATGTTGATTATGTTATACATTAGAGCGGTGGTTTACCATTGCTATCTTTGCAGAGTAGCATTTTTATGTAACAAAGCTTTGGCTCTTCTTTCTAATATGTGACACAACGATTTTTTCTAAGTCCTCACTTTTTATGCAACTATGATGTTTAATAGGATTTCTTCACTCTTTAGTGCAATTTCGTGCTGTAGGGCATTCTTTTAGCGTTACTCAAGTCATATCTTAATTGTACATTTATTTACTTACTGTGTATATTGAAGAATTCAGTGCAGCCAAATTATCCTTGTTTCTCCACTGAACGCTACGCTGCCAACAGTCTTTTTGTCCCAATCATCTAGCAAACTAAATACAAAGTACCTAAATTGCACTACCAAGCTAACAAATTGCACTAAGCACACACAGTAGTCGCTAATGTACAATAACTAGCTAAATAATTACACTAATGCCCGATTTCACCAACAGATGTTAAGATCGACGTTAACAAATGTAACGTAACAATTGTCACAGCGCTAAAACATGCATTTCACCAGCCTGTTTTCTTAAAATGTTAACAAACCTGTGTTAACGCCAAGAAACTTGTAAATATCACAGCTATAGAAGGCTATGGATGATTTTCTGAACGTACTCCGATGCGCTTTTGTTTTCATTTTCGTCTGCACAAATGGCGGATGAACAAAATCATAAATAAAGCCGTGAGACAAATTTCTCATCGACGGAGAAAGAATTGTTAATTGAAATGGTGACGAAGTGTAAGGATATCGTGGAAAATAAGAGGACGGATGCAGAGAGTGTAAAAGAGAAAGATGTTGCGGGGAAAATATTGGAAACGAATTTAATTCAAATGCATGTGTCACTACTACAAGCACCAAACAACTTGTCAGTATTACGTAAATTTAAAACGAGGTGCGAAGGACAAGTGACTTGAACGTTTCAAGACGGGAGGTGAACAATGTATTATCCACATAATTTAGTGAATTATAAAATCGCAAAGTTATTAATACTTGAAACAAAGACGAGAGCGCCATATTTCTTTCGATGCATATTCTAACTCATTATTACATAAATTTAAAACGAGGTGCGATGAAGGACAAGTGACTTGAACGATTCAAGACGGGAGGTATTATCCACATAATTCAGTGAATTATAAAATCGCAAGGTTACTAATACTTAAAGCAAAGGCGAGATCGGCATATTCCTTTCGATGCATGTTCTAACCTCTCTTGTACTTCCGCAGTAACCTTCATAGCAACAAGTTTCGACAGTCTATACCTCCGTAAAACAATTTTCTTCGGATAGTTCCTCAAACTAATTTCTCCTCATAGGCCGTACTCTATTATGAATGCCATTTAGACGGTCTTAAATATAGCAAATCGACATCAACAGCTGAGTTCATGCTCGCCATCTTGACTATTTACAATTGTTAAGGACTTAACATTAGAAATTCGGCTTGTTAGTTTAACATGATTTTCAACACGAGTGTTACGCTAACACTTGTTGGTGAAATGCAATTTTTTTTTTTTTTAACTATTGCTAAACTCGTGTTAAGTCTTAACATTTGTTGGTGAAATCGGGCATAATACCACAATAAATGGAAATAACGATTTCTTCCACACTAGCTGTATATAGGCTAATGTTTGGATGAGTAGAGCCAGACTAAAAAATTCAATGTCATAGCCGGGATTTGAACTACGGATCTCCCGGTCTCCGTCCGGTTGCTCGAAACCACTGAGTTACTGTGGCCAACATGCCCACACGACATAAATTCTCCAACTGACTCGTATGTTTTCCGGTAAACCACTAGGGGTTCTCATACACACCTTTTTGTGGCGACTTACTAAGCTAGGCTTCATAGTTAAACCACTATGCTTTTAGGTAAATTGATGGAAATAATCATTTCTTCCACATTAGCCGTGTGTAAGCTAAGTTTTGGATGAGTAGAGCCAGACTAAAAAAAAAATTGATGTCATGTCGGCATGGTGGCCATAGTAGCTCAGTGGTTTAGAACAACCGGACGGAGACGGGAGATTCGTAGTTCAAATCCCGGCTTTGGCATTGAACTTTTTAGTCTGCTCTACCTATCCAAACACACAACAAACCCTAATTTACACAACTAGCTAATTACACTAAGGGCGGCATTGAATTGGGAACCACAACCTCCGTGTCCTCAGCAGACCCTCGTCGTATAATAATTGAATGCAGGCCTCCTAATTATTAAAAGGACTAGACCATTTTACTGATTTGACAAGCCATTTTCCGATTTTCAACAACGTACCTACTGAAGGAATCTTAAATATTCGAAGAACTCACAGAATGAACAGCCTTCACTCTCTCTCTCTCTCTCTCTCTCTCTCTCTCTCTCTCTCTCTCTCTCTCTCTCTCTCTCTCGTGCTGGCTGGCTGTATACAGCCAGAAGGTTTTTGCTGCGTGCCCACCCATTAAGGGTTTTACCGCAGGTAGGATTATAAATGAAAGATGTAGGATGAAGGTGATGTAGGTTTACTTCTAACAGCAAGCCTACTTTTGTAAAGCAGTTAAACCTCAGAGGAAACATGGTCAGTATTTAAAGTTAAATTTTATATTCAGGAATTAATTCTTATAGAATTAACGCTTTTAAATACATTACTTCGGTATATGGCTATATGGATTAGAGCGACTGGACGGAAACCAGGAAATCCGTGGTTCAAACCTGGCCGTGGCATTGCATTTTTCAGTTGACTCTAATTAAGTGTCAGTATTTACCAAAATTGACCTGCGCTAATTGCATCCATATGTTTTGCTGCACCGGTGTTGGACAGATGTCTGGGGCATTTTTGCAGAGCTTGGCTACAAGTGTTGCACATGTTTCTCGTGTTGACTGCAACGCGAGAACCTGCAGGTCTTCTGGTCGTGCATGCGTATACACAACTTGCGACTTACAAAATATTCTCGCGTCACACAAAAGAAAGTTTCTCGAAACTTGTTAATACTTTTATTATAATTAACGGATTTATTTTCTGCATAAAATGTCAACATGCGAAGTGTGTATTATTACAATGCTGCGTTTCTAAAATAATTTCTGCATCAGTGTATGCTATATTCAGTCTTTCCATCTCTCTCCCTTCCTGACAGACATGTTTGTTTTCAACAGATCCCCAGAGACCATATTTGTCAGCTGACTTTACGTAAATTAACCGAGCAGGATGGCTAAGGCGGTTTCGTCTGACCGCATTCGGGAAGTCCGGGTTCGATTCCCGTGTCCTGCTGGATAGATTAATTAATTACATCCTCCGAATTTCCTGTCCCTCCATTTCACCTCCGTTATCTTTTCATCTCTAATCTGGTGGTCGCCCGCCTCGGTAGCGTGGTGGTAGCGTGTCTGCCTCACGTTCAAGAGGTCCCGAGTTACCTGGATAAGGTTTTTCCGGGGTTTTCCCTTATCGTGAAAGTCGAATGTCGGGTAACTCTAGGCATCATTTCACCCATTCCATTCATCGTCCGATATGACTTAACGTTGGAGGACGTAAAATTACGATGGTATAAGTGTTGGCGGGAGTTTCGGCGCTACATGGTGGGATGATGTGCTCTGAGTAAACACCTTCTCCGACGGGACCGCCTAGTGGGCCTTCTCTGGAACGCAGCAGGTTTACTGGTGTATTCCCAGCTCCGGAGCTGTACTCCGGTCTCGAGCCGGCCTCGACAGGAGGGATGCCGGTTGACCTGGATCGCCGGGGAGTTTCGAACTAGTAAAATGTAGTGATCCCGTCCGCTGCACTGTGTGACTCCCTGGGATCGGCCGCCATTCGCCTCATCTTTCCTCCGTAGGATGGAAGATAACTCCCCGTGAATTAGAAATTAGGACCTTTTGAAACTTAGCAGACACGCTACCGACCCACTACATGGCGGGTAAGTTAATTGGGTGCCTTCAAGAATAATATATTTTGTATTTCTTTGGTTAATGAATTAAATGGTGAGAAATTTTGAAAATATATTAAATCAGTGTTAGAATCTGAATAACATATACATATATGCATAAATAGAATAAGTAGAAAGTGAGAAAACAGCTTTGAACTTCTGAGATGTTATTTTACTTAGGATTATGAGACATCCAAAAAGTCACACAGCGCCATTTCTATGCACCAGTGATAGTTAAATCGTCGTATTTTAATATAAAATGCTTTACGCCTAAGTAAAGGTATTCCAGTAAACAAAATTCGATTGTCAACGTTGAAATAAGGAGCCCTTTTTTTGTGTTCCATTTATACCCTGCCTTTTACTTCAATGGTCACGTTAGCGGTCGTTCTTCTTTGGAACATATCCCTTGTTGGGATGTGTTAACTCGTAAATGTTGGGTTTCAGGTATTTTTTTTGTTTTGTTTTTGTTTTTTAGTCATTAGATCACGCACACATTCGCACTCTCATACTTCCAGACTAGGGAAGATGGGGAATAAATCTTGGTTAAGAAAAATCCCCACCCCCAGCAGGACCTCGAACCCGGGACCCCGCGCACGGATAAGGAGTTTTGTCTTTAGATTACTATGCGATTTACAGAATAACACGGCTGGTGATGCTCAAGAAAACATTCGTTGAATTATAACGTTGAGGATAAAATTAAAGCAATAAAACTGGCAGCTCCAAATTTATTTAGGGTTGTTCAACTAATGTATGAACAAAATATACTATTGTAACTCTAAGGTTGTTGTCAGTGCATTTATTGTGAAGTATTTTGAAAATGAGTTCTGTTGTTGATTATTTCGGGAATAAAACAATAAAAATTGCTTTACAAAATACTGACAGTACAAAAGTATATGTGTGGATGTTCGTTTTAATTTTTTATGACTATTGAACTGATGAAGTTCGAAATTGAAACGGTAGATGAATAACAAAGTTGGCGATACTGTCTAAAATTGGCTGGAAGACACAACTGTAAACTAGCCCAAACTTTGGTCTAGTGACTGAGATGTCACAGCTTTTCTGTTTCTCCAGTAAGGATGCTATCTCATCACTTGAGAAGGTTTCCAACGATTTTTAAATCTCAAATTGTTCACTGAAGATGATGCTGTACGTTTCTAGTAATTGGTATAAGATTGTATGTTCTGTACGTATAACAAGGCATCCATTTCCATACTGAGGAGTATAGACTTCTATGTGGTCTTGATTATGTACATTTATTTTTTTAAACCATGTTTGGTAAACTGGTGTTCGTCAACTTGACTTTTGGTGTAAATTCCAATTTTATCTGGGATTTTGTTTGCGTTGTGAGATTTCATCGTATTCAAGCATATGAACATCTAATTGATAAAGCAGTGTTTTAAGATATAATATTTCAGCAAATGGAACTGAAAATGTTAGCAAATTGTTCATTTCCAAGTATCAGGAATTTTGTTTGCGTAGAGGTAGTCAGTTTGGGCAGATAGGTTAGAGTGAGTTGTTTGGTTACTTTCAGTTGGTTCATCTGCCTTTATTTGTATACATGTGCGATGTTTTTATCATTGTTGATTGCATTAGTGCAAGCAGATGCTTAAATCGTGTTTTAAACAATTCACCTTACTCTAAAATTGTCATTCGTGCTATACCGAATTACCTCACTGAGGCACCACCATGCTCATTCACTGTGACCATTGCGTTTCCAAGGCCGAATAAATTTACATTTATGATACGCTAAGGGCAAAGAACAAATGAAAGAGCTGCAAGTCATTGGCTTTTTTTGTTCTCTGTTGGTTTTATTAGCATCATTGCACTTTGCAGTTGAGTTTCTAGGCCTTTGCAATGGGACAGTAGGTTAATGAGGAATGAAAAGAGGAAGTGGTGACAAAATGTTTAATAAACCTCTTGGAGGTCAAAGTGGTATCAATTTTGGAATTGTTTTCCTCCTTTCCTCGTCGTGAGTCACATTGGAGGAGCTTATCGGCAAGATTATGTTTCCGTCTCTAGAGCGGAAACCAGCAATTTCCTTATTTCCTTCATTTCCTCTGCTAAATACTGTCACGTGGAACAGGAGAGGCATCCGCAGGATTATATCAGATTGGACTCTTGAGCTGTAATTGACAAATACCGCTGCCCGCATCTGTAGTAGAGGCAGTAGCCTGTCTCACGTTCAAGATGTCCCGAGTTCCAATCTCAGTGAGGGTAAGTTACCGGATAACGCTTTACCTGGGATTTTCCCTATCCTGAAAGATGAACGTCGGTTAACTCCAAACTCTATGGACCCTGGGCTCATTTGAGTATTATGTTACACATTTTATACATCGTCCGATATGACCACGTCTGGAAAATGTAAATAAAAAAGAGCGATTTATTTTGAAAACAATACAACTATCAACATTTGAGCAATTTTTAAATTAACTGCTTTAACCGCTTAGAGTTACTCGACAGTGAATCTTCACGATAAGGGAAAAACCCGGAGAAAAAACCGTATCCAGACAACTCACCAGGACCGAGATTCAAGCTCGAGACTTCTTGAACGTGAGGCAAAGTACCACCTACTCTACAAAAGCAGACAAAAGTTCCGTCCCTGGTTGGGAATCGAACCCTGGACTCCTGCGTGTTTTCTTTTTTTTTTTTTTTAATTTTTTAATTTTTCAATATTTCGCCGTGCTTCACTAATGCATAACACTGCAACCCTTTCATTGTTACTTTCCAGGAATCACTGTTAATTGTTTTATGAAGACTAATTTTGCAATGCGGTATAGGAAAATCCTTAGCAGTTGTGAAGAATGATTTGTATTCTGCTACATTTGAGAAGGTCACAGAGAGGCTCGTCCACCTGGTTTCAAGGACAGTCGTGTAGATGACGGAAAATCAATCAATAATTTCTTAGAGCTTTACTTGGTACTTGTATGCTAACACAAGAGATTACGGGCATTTTCGAATATTATTTCTCTGTACTACGTAGTACTTTGAAGGTCTTCTTTTACCTATCGGTAGATCATTAAAAATAATGCATATCTAAATACCTTCTTTACGTTAGGAAACAAGCAAATTTATTTTGAGAGTGTGGTATGCACTGCAGTTGCGAGAAGTGGCAACAAAATTCCTGTAATACATGGTCATCATACCTAGTAAGTATTGCACTCCATCCGAAAATTCATAGAGAGTTCGTCGTTTTTGAGGACCTCTGGATAAATAGCACAAAAGAATTTTTAGAAAAAAGTTCACGGTCGTTTTGTATGTATATATTGAATTATTTGGGAGATCACTGTTTGCTGCATAAGCCATTTCTGGGATATTATTATTATTATTATTATTATTATTATTATTATTATTATTATTATTATTATTATTATTATTATTATTATTATTATTATTATTATTATTATTATTATTATTATTATTATTATTATTGGTTTGACTTTTTCAGTATTTTGTCATTTTTAAAGATCTGTCGCTTTGCAGTTGTTTTTCGAGATAGAATATAACTAAATGGGAATTAGAACTGTTTGTTGAAATGCTGATCATACCAATCAAGTTAGAACAATAGTTTGTAAACGCTATATAAAAACAAACGATAGTGAACCGAGAATATTATGAGAATGCAAAATATTAATGTTTATACATTTGGGGTAAATGTGTTGAGAGTGCGGACAGACAAACCTTTTATCCCAGTGCTGCCTTTTCACAGCGATGTCAAATTTGTTTGAATTATGTACAATTTGTAGGCTGGATTTAATTGTAAGGCATAAAAAGCGAATTGATTTTAGTGTAGGCAAATGTTGTTTAATATCAGGTTAAACAGAAACTTTTGAACTTGCGTTTCAATTTACAAATAGAAACGTTTTTATTTTTAAGAACACACTACATGAGAAACGCAAGTGGTGATAGTAACAGGCCTGTTGAATTTTTTTCTATAAAAATGTATACAAAATATGTAAGTATTGGTACGTATATAAAATTATTTGAATATTGCATACAAAGCCATTACTTTTTAACGCATTGGATTGGATTATGCTACGGAGGGAACTCGGCACGGAGTTCCAGTCTTGGTCTATTGTAGTGGGAGGAAGGAAGAGACGAGAGGAGATAAGAGGGCGGCCGTCCCAAGGAGTCAGACTGTGCAGAGGGCAGTATCCCTACAAATTGACCAGTTGAAAACTCCCCGGCAGGAGAGTACAGCCTTTATCCCAACCACCGTGGTCCAGGCTGGAGACCGTCCTATCGAACGAGGAAGTGTTTACCAAGAGCATATCCTGCCATGCAGTGCCGAGACTCCCGCTGACATTTCTAGCCTAAAAGAGACCAACAGATGAGAGACGATGTGAAAGGATAATGAAGATGAAA
This sequence comes from Mantis religiosa, assembly GCA_030765055.1. Classification (NCBI taxonomy): domain Eukaryota; kingdom Metazoa; phylum Arthropoda; class Insecta; order Mantodea; family Mantidae; genus Mantis; species Mantis religiosa. The sequence continues at coordinate 119,086,801 of CM060956.1, read as the reverse complement.
TTCGGGGGATGTAATTAAGATACCCAGCAACTGGGAAACTTCCCGATAAAACCCATGCGTTAGGTAGGCCGACCACGAGAATCGAACCTGTACCTCCCATATGTGGGGCACATACGAAAGTAAAGGAACTAGGCTCATGCGGATGATAGAAGTACAAGACAAACTTATAATATGAAGGGGTAGAACCAGACTGAAAAATTCAATGCCACAGCCGGGATTTGAACCACGGATCGTCTGGTCTCCGTCCAGCTGCTCTAAACCATTGAGCTACTATGGCCAACGTGCCAACATGACATTAAATTCTCCAACTGACTCGTGTCAGTACTTACAGCATAGTAAGTCGCCATTAGGATAGTTGTTTCTATGTGTTTATGAGAACTCCTAGTGGTTTACCGGGAAAAACACGAGCCAGTGGCCATAGTAGCTCATTGGATTAGAGTAGCTAGAGGGAGACCAGAAGATCCGTGGTTCAAATTCCGGCTATGGCATTGAATTTTTCAGTCTGGCTCTACCCCTTCAGAGTGTGTCCTACACATGGCTAGTGTGAAAGAACAATTAATTTTTCCATTAATTGTACCTAATAGTGGTACGAACTATAAAGCCCGGACCTTAAAGTACTTACAGCATAGTAAGTCGCCATTAAGGTAGTTGTCTCATGTGTTTGTTAGAACTCCTAAGTGGTTTACCGGGAGAAACACGAGTCAGTTGGAGAATTTAATGTCATGTTGGCACGTTGGCCATAGTAGCTCAAGGGTTAGAGCGGCTGGAGGGAGACCAGAAGATCCGTGGTTCAAATCCCGGCTATGTCATTGAATTTTTCATCCTGGCTCTACCCCTTCATAGTGCGTCCTACAAACGACGTGTGATCTGTGTTTTGTAGTAGCTTCAAAATGAAGAGGAAGTGTTGGTACATACACAGTACTATTTCAAGATACGCGCAGTGGTGCATGACCTTCAAATGTTGGCCCTGACCTACAAGAAGAGGATTTCTGCTGCCACGAGAAACTGCTTCCCACAACAAGGAGCCTTATCCCACCATTGCTCATTCACACCAATTATCTCTGAAACTATATGTGATATCAGGTTGAAATTGTGACATGTACCTAGAGATGCACGCCTTCTAATCTCACTAATCTTATTACTTAACTGTGTTTTTAAGGCACAGTGACTTCTTTCTTAATTATGCTAACATTTTGATTAAAATGTATCAGCAACTGCATTTAAAAATAACCAATCATATTCCAAACATAAAGTAGATCCACAACAGCATGCAGAACTTAATTTCATCAACCCAAAATTCAATGTTTTTCAAGGTTGCTAAAGTAAAATTTGGAAAAAGAACCTAGAATATATATGTAAAGGAATACAGCACATTTTTGGACACACAGAAGCATTGTGTTAAACACTAGTACCAACGTATAAATAAAAACGGATAATATCTCCACTCCGAAGTGTGGAGCATTTACGATTTTCTATAAGAAAGCATAGATTGGCAGACTATTTTTGAAAATATATTTAAGATATGGCTAGCAAGACTCAGAAAAGTTAAGAGTGTCGTCTTTAGCAACGTATGCCATATGTATTATTATATCGTCCTCCGTTTTGTGGGGGTAACGTGTTAACCTCTTGTTTCCCCAATTCGCGAGTTCAACCGCGGAGGAGGTACGACGCATTTTTTTTTTTCGGGTGAGAAAATCCTTAAATCCTTCCTTTGAAAAGGTAGTAAAGTCGGTGGTGCCATATCTAGATTTACGGCACGTAAAAATTGAGATTTCTAAGCAAAATCAGTAACCTTTCATATACAAAATCGAATGGGACGTTGAAAACTACAGCAGTTAAAGAAGCGTCGTTAAAATAAAAAAAAAAAAAAAAAAAAAAAAAAAAAAAAAAAAAAAAAAAAACACACACACAGTTCAACCTTGTAAACTTCAAAGATATTCTGCTGAGAATCTGAACTCAGAATTGGTGCCAATCTTTCACACCAAATGGCTGTTTAATAATCAGTCATGTCATTATTTGCCGTATGTGAACCATCTTGTGTTCAGCTGTGCAATTAACTCGTAATAATTCGGTGTAATGTTTAAAACTGTTTTATGTTTTTGCGAAACTGTTGCAATATTTGTTTTTACCTGTAAATTGCTTACTTAAATTGATATCTCTAAAAAAGCGTTACATATCTTTGTATTCAAAAGCACTTTAGAGCATTATTAATCAATAGCATGGTTAATATAATAAATTGTCCAGTTATAAGGCACACTATAAGAAATATAAAATGTCAGAGATAATTCAATTTGCTGAGTTTCTTGTGACATTGGCCACCTCTAATTGAGTAGCTGGTGTTATTCCATTTTAAATATTTGAAATAAGAAAGAAACTACAAATATTATATTAAATATTAAATATTTTAAGGCTGTTGAAATGAATTACGTTTGCCTAGAATGAATATGAAGGCGTGTACAATTCGTGGGATGTATTTCGGAACAGGTGGCACCCCTAATTGCTTTCCCTCTGAGCTATTGAAATGGAAATGAGACAGACTAAAGAAGGAAGCAAACCCAGTGACTCAGTATGCCTTCGGGAGTAATTTGCCGCCATGCTTATGCCCCACAAAAAGTCTGTTATATCTACTTTTTCGCTTAAAATCGGCGTTGTCTATAATCAATGATCTATAAGATCTGAACAGATTGGTAATAACCGTTGTCTTGTGTTAATCGTTAAACGCAGTCATTAATTACTGTAGTCCTAACGCAGAGTTCGGTGAGTTTAGCGTACGTTTCAAGGGCGCATTTCAATTGGCAATCTGAAGAGGCATTTAGCAGTTGCAGTTCGCCTCATAGAAATGTGTGCAGTGAGCTGAACCCGTGTTCTTTAAAGGGACAAGCAGTTCTGGTCTACAGTGAATGAGACTTGTTTGCGTGCCCAAGCTGAATTTTCCAAACGTTCATAGTAATACAATTGTTAAAATGAAAATTGGAACAAGCATAATCTATATATTTATAGATGTTTTAAGTACTATACATAATTATCATTTATTTTCTAATTCAGTGGAGCGTCGTGGCTATGTGGTTAGACCGCTCGGCTCTCATCAAGGCGTGCCGTTCGATCCCAGACGGCCACAAAGTGAAATAGATGTGTAGTGTTTAACGCCCACTTTTACTACTACACCGCTGGAGATGACACTGATGATACATGAGATGAAGATGGAGCACCGGTGGAATGAGATGGTGGGGGAAACCGGAGGTCCCAGAGAAAATCCGCCCCATTGCCCTGTTGTCCATCACAAATCTCACTTTGCGGTCACCTGGGATCGAACCCGGGCCGCCTTGGTGCCACAAAGTGAGATGTGGTGGGCAACACGGCAATGGGGCGGATTTTCTTTGGGACCTCCGGTTTCCCCACCATCTCATTCCACCGGTGTTCCATCTTCATCTCATGTATTATCAGTGTCACCGCCTGGGTGCCATATGTAGTAAACAGTCTAGTAACATAGTGTCCAGGTGAACTGCAAGGGGCTTATCCATATCCCTGTCAGTGTCACTTCAAGAGACAGTTCGTCATTGTCACTGTCTTCATCATCTCAGTCTTTATGATGGCCTCCAAAATACCGTCACGTACTATTTCTGTTTAAAAATCCTCTTGTAGCTTTTCTGCGTGTCTCACACAGTTTTCCCAAACTTCGTGTGTTGTCTTAGTTATTTTGTGAATAAGTCATTCAGTGTCAGTCAGAGTCTCCGATTAAGAAGCAATCATAAACATATCGTGACAGCTCACTTTCTGCAGATACAACCTGTCTTCCTCATGGATCACTTTTTGCAAAATTTGAATATTTGTCTTGGCACAAATACCATTTATTGGAGATGGATTCACTTGGCTCTCGTCACATCCCACTTAAGGAGAGTGGTACATGAGAAAACCGCAGGACTCCGATTGGTTGCCAGTGTGGTATGGTTCAGAGACAAAAACCGCTCCAGTTGAAAGTCACAGTATACTGTTTACATCACGAGGGTCAATTCCCCAAAGATCTGTTCTGAAGTTCAGGATATGCATTTGAGTCCATTGTTTTTGGAATAAGCTGAAACTCCTGTTGGCTTTTGTTTTGTTCAGCGCCGATGGAATGAGGTTTCAGTTGTGACTGTACCTAGGGGCTTGGCATGCTGCGTAGCGGCACGGGGTTCCGGTCAGTGCCTCCACCAAAAGCGTTTTTATTGTTTCCGCTGCTCAGTCATTATGCGAGCACAAAGGTCTTTCTCCATTACATCATCGATGGCTCCGCGCTTCATACGCCACGTTGTCTACAGATTTGGCTACTGGACTTTGGAACGCGATGGGATACTTCATGTGGTAGTTTCCTAGTATTTAATAACATGTAATCAATGGTAAAATAATAGAAAAATAGTATATTGCGATACTAATGTGGTAATACGGAACGAGGAAAGACTCGAAAGCGGCGAGTTTTTCCTATTTCTGAGATTCCGTTATGTGCTTACCACATGTGTAATTAGATACTATTTTTTACACCATGTGTACTTATATAACTGTACAAATTGTAATATCACAATCAGTATTTCAGTATTTCAAAATAAATGTTGTTACGTCTACTTACGATGCAGCAACAATAACAGTAAGTATGGAATATTAATTACATATTGCAAAATTTGGTTTATTAGTTCCTTAGATAATATACAGTGATAGATCACTATCAGTATGCAAGCCGTTACAAATCACTTTTGAAAAATAACTCTTTCCGCATCTTATGGCATATAGGACCGAAGTACATAAATACCCACTAATTCTCGGTTTTAAATTGATTTTTAAGTAATAAATGACGCGTTATTTATAAAGAAATATACACATGCATGAAGAGCGGCATTCTTATTTTCCAGCTATGATTGGGTTGGACCTTACGGGTTGTAGCAAAGTACTTCGATTCTTTCACATGGTCTCTCCATTTGATTAGCCACCCCCCTTTATAATTTACATGCTCCAACGTTAAGTTATATTGCACGATGAATGAAATTGGTGAAATGATGCTCAAATAAGCCCAGGGTTTATAGCCGACATTTATGTTTTAGGACAAGGGAAATCCCTGAAAAGAGCCTTAGCCATATACACTTACCCTGACAGAGATTCGTGCTCGGGACCTTTTAAACGTGAGGAAGACACACTACTATCAACCCTGGAGAGACGGGCTTTTTCTTTTTGATGTTATAAGTTTAACATCTGAACCAGTTCCATCCGAATGTTATATCTAGGAATACATTTTGAAAGCAGCAGAAATATGTTATCTACATCATTTATTTCTGTATAACTAACATTTTCTTTTGCTAGATACCGCTTTCTCAAGTCTATCCTGCTGTAGAATTTATTATATTCTGAAGATAAAAAGTGGGTCAAATTTGAACATGAGTGTATCATTTTTTACCTTGTATTTTTTATGGAATGTTGGTTTTGCCTTTATGTGGATAAGAAGGTATCGGATTTATTCTACGGTATTTACTAGCTTAAACAGTCACTGTGTCATTTGTAAATGTCAGTCACGTATAAAGGAACCAACCTGCGAAAATTATTGACATTTTATGAAAAACAGATTTTGTGCTGTAATAAATACATGGTGTCTTAATATTTCGGCGATGACCCCTAGACATCAAAATGTTAAATGTCTATATGAACAGAAATCTGAAATTAGGGAGTTTTAGATTTGTCCCGTCACTGACACCAATTGAAGTAAATTTGGTTTCCTATCGAGCACAGAGGATAGGAACAAGTTGTTGTGTGAGTCAACAGACCGATACGCACCACATATATGGCCCTGCAGATAGGGGTGCATAACGAACACCTGCTTTTTATGCAGATACACATCGGAATAGCCACGTTCATTAACGTTTTTACCAACGCTTCAGAGAAGGTGACTCATTTGGGAGGAGTGTTTCAGAGTTAGGAAACCAAAAGAGTTACGAAGCACTGACCGTGAAGAACGATTTTGTGATAGCACAAGTAAAGAAAGGCGTTAGTGACATCACTGTCTGGAGAACCTAGCATAAAAAATTGTGTGCCCGTGTCACCCTCAACGCGTGCAAGGATTAAGTGATCATGGTTTTAAGCCTACACTTTTCTCAGGTTTCTGGCTCATTGAGTTGGTGTACCCGTTCTACGGGTGAATTTCGCGATGACCTCTCCAATGGTGCCCTGTACCAACTGTGGGCAGCCTAGATGAACGAGGTTTGTCTTTCCTACTCATCAGAGGTGCAGTTGTTCACTAGTATTGTTTTCTTTGGGGAAAACTGCGAAAACCAAGTTCTCTCTGGAATGTCCTCTAGTATTCTATAATTAATTTTATGATTTAATGTGTACTCCATTTTCAGTGGCTAGATTAAATTTCCGAAGACAATAATTGACAGACAAAAACAAGGAATAAATGAACATATGTCCGCCTCGGTAGAGTAGATGGTAGAGTGTCTGCCTCACGTTCAAGAGGTCTCGAGTTCGAATCTCGGTCAGGGTGAGTTACCTGAATAAGGTTTTGTCCGGGGGTTTCCCTTATCCTGAAAGACGAATGTCGGGTAACTAAGCTTCATGGACCCCGGGCTCATTTGAGCATCATTTCGCCCATTTCATTCATCGTCCGATATGACTTAACGTTGGAGGACGTAAATTACAAAAACAAATGAACATATGCACTTTTCGCTCTAGGGAATCGAAACTCCCAAACATCTCGTTTAATTTGACGTTAAAATCCGTTCATAAGTGAACGTTCATTCAAGTAATTAAATAAATTTTTTCAGTTTTACAAAAATCACTCAGTAAATTTACATCTATAAAGACTCATTACAGCCCGCCTCTGTAGCGGAGACGATAGTGTGTGTGTGCCTTACGTTCAAGGGGTTCCGAGTTCGAATCTCAGTTAGGGCGAGTTACCTAGATAAGGTTTTTTCCGGAGTTTTCCCTTATCCTGAAAGAAGAATGTCGGTACCTCCAATCTCCATTGACCCCGAACTCATTTGATCACAATTTCACCCATTTCATTGACCGTCATGACTTAACGTTGGACGACGTAAATTAAAAAAAAGAAAGAAAGAAAAGGCACACTATATTGCAGTGCGGAGCGTGTACGAGGACGGGAAGACTGCCAACAGAAAGAAAGGGCCTGACAGGAATGTGCTGCCCTTATCTGTTTCACAACTTGAGACAAGCACAGCTAATGTGTGTGACAGAGAACGCTTGACACACAAGGCGTAGAACCATTAAAATACTTGCGCCCTTCAGGAAAGGAATTCACTCAGTATAACCAAGAAGGTATTATTGACAAAAGTAGAAGGCGTCAGCATGTTTTTGAATGCCTGTAACTGAACTGATCCGAGTGTCGTAGAAACAACTACTAGGCATGATATCGGAACCGTGTCTAATCGGCAATTTAGTCCCTGCGCTTCATACCCCTGGGACTTCGTTTGCTGTAGAAAACTGTAGCGGTAACAGAAAAGCATGTGACCGGTTCAGTCAATAGGTGTCAGTGTCAGTTTTGGTGTTTATAAGTTAGAATTTGGTGTCGTATTTATTAAATTGCTGGTGTGTATGATAGTGACATATGGGGCTAGAAGAAAGGACGCCAAGGTCACGCAAAATGAAGTTGTAAATTGCAATAATCACAATGAATGAAATATCCAATATAGTTTGTGGAAACAAGAGGATGGCAAACTTGAGCGGAGTTCCCTCCCCCCCTCCACTGCGGCCTGCCTTTCTTCGTGCTAAGAGGAATGGATACATGACTGGTACAGACAATAAAATCATTCAAGTACAGCAAACATAGGCAGTTTTGAAGTTTAAAGTCGCCTCTCTATCCTTTAGGGTAATATCTGTTCCTCCACCCCTTGATACTGGCGGTTTCTTCTCCAATTACTTCGAAACTTTCACCAATGAACCTTACAATTCAGGAAACTAATAATGGCCTGCCTTTAGAAGTCATATTTAAAGACATACCGTAACAATGCAGGAAGTAAGGTAGGTAATGTTTTATTTCACTTTTCTTGTGGATTACTATTGGGCAGAAAATGTGGATGGATGTGTTTGAAAATATAGTAGGTAGTAATGGATCATATATCTGATAAAAAGTCAAATTGTTCAAAATATACTTTGCCGCCCTTCCACACAGTAAATAAATAATAAATAAGTAATCCTCCTAATGTAAGGCTAGGATTAGGATTATTACGGAGGGAATTCGACAACAAATCCTATGGTTTATTGTACCTAAGCCCTTAGTGGGGCATCCCCGGGAGGAAGGGTGAGGCGAGAGGAGACAGGGCGGCTGACCCATGGAGTCAACAACCGCGCCGAGACACTCGCCGACACTTCTACCCTGAAACAGACCACCAGATGAGAGATGATATGAAATGATAATGTAGATGAAATTGAGGAACAGGAAATTCGGGGGACGTAATTAATCTACCCAGCATTCGCCTGGCGACCCGGGAAAATCCCCGAAAAAACCCATGGGTCAGGTAGGTCGGCCACGGGAATCAAACCCGGGTCTCCCGAATGCAGGCCACAGACAAAACCGCCTGAGCCATCCCCCTCGGTGGTCTAAGGGTAACTTGCTAGCCTCTAGTTCTCCAGGTCGCGTGATCAAATCCGACTAGAACAATGGATATTTTAGAGTGTAAAAATCTTTAAATTTGGTTTCCGAAGGAAAAGAAGTTCAGGCGGTGCTTAGTTTTACGGCACGTGAAAGAACCTTGAGCCTTGTAAAGAGGCCTCTGAGCAAACGCAACCTTTCACGCCTACTGTAGAATTATAGCCGAGAACCATGGCAGTTACGGAGCGCCGATAAATAACCCAATTTCCAATTTACTTCAACACATGTGGACAAATAATAATAATAATAATAATAATAATAATAATAATAATAATAATAATAATAATAATAATAATAATAATAATAATAATAATAATAATAATAATAATAATAATTGACAAAGATTGTTTGCCGAACACAACATTCATATAAAGAAAGGATTAAAATAAGTTTCATACTAACGCATCTTTACTGAAGGCACATCTGCAGAGAGATATCACATCCATTTGTCTCCAAAACCCAGCAGAAATCTGTGCAGTTCTAATCCATTATGTTACTGGAAAAGTGCCATGATTGTGTTATGATATAGCTTAGCTTAATTCTGATATTTTTTGCATGTCCACTGTAATAGGTTGGTTACTATTTCGTAACACGTTCCATTGTTTATTTATTTAGCATGCCGTCATCTGAGGCCAAATGTTTTGGATTTGAATCATACCAACGCCCAATGTCGTTCAAACAAATTCATATGTCCGTCGATATTGAACTATTGCTCAAGCAGCGGCATTATTGTCATCAGTAACTGCAGTTCTTTGCGTCCTTCACAAAATTCATATTGAGAAATTGATAAACTCTTTTGAAATTGCTATGTCAGTTTTCTTCGACAAGTGCGTTTCAAAGCTGATCTTTACTTTGTTAAGGCGTTAAGTCCCTAATAAATTATGGCCCATGAATGTTCCGTATCAAATTCAAAATGTGCGAATGATTAACTAGCAGTTATAGAAAATCCAATAAACAAGAGATGTTGTGTACTGTAGTATCAAAGTAAGAGAGGTTAGAAAGACGCTTCAGAAGTGGAACTATTATACCGAGGTTCCGAAAAGTGAGCGAGAGGTGTGTATTGATTGGTTCTCATATCGATGTTTCCTTTTGCGGCAATACTTGGGCAATATGCTGCTTACGTCATAACGGGGTCATAGGCACCGCTGTTCTGTGGCAGCGGCTGTCAATTGTTTACAAATTAGAAGGCCATAGCTGAAGTGGTGAGCTTTTTTCTTTTTTGTGTTCCACTGAATTAAATAAAGTAAAACCTCTCTTAAATAGAACGCGATCCTTCCGGCATTTATTTTCCGTTTACAGAGGTTTTGTCGTACAGAGGGTTGTGTTTGAATATAAAGAAATTGCAGAAGCTATAGTCGTCCAGGTTTACAGTGATGGAATAATATAACATGAAGTATAAATAATAATAGACTGATTCTTTATTATGTACTATATTTTCAACGTGCATAGAATAATTATTGTAGTTTATCGCCTAGATTCTCTTGCCTGTTTTCAGTTTTCCCTTTCCAATCTGTAACTCTGCATCATTTGATTCACCTCACACAGCATTCAAAACAAAGTTATGGCGATATGTGAAACTCGCGAGCCATTCATTGGAAGCTCTGAAATTGTCTTTGCCTAATTTTGTTGCTGTGTCTAAAGCTTCAATCTGAAGAATGGTCCTTATAGCGCGCGCGTACTAACAAACCACTCGAACACACTGCGATTTAGCTCGTTATACTGGGTAAATTTTGTTTTGTTTCACATGGGTCTGCTGTTCCCTTTAACCACTCGTTTTTAATTATTTTGTTTTTCAAAATCTCATTAATCTGAGTTTTTCCTACTTTAAACAACACAGTTAATTCTTTATCTGGACGTTTGTTCTTTTCGCGTTCTTAGTGATTTCCTCCAGTGATAATGTCTTATGTTTACAACTCATTTTACAGAATTTATGTACATACAAACTATGCTTTTAAAATCACAAAAATCATGGTTTTCTTCCACTCGTGCTTCATCACTTGTAACAACGAAACATAATGAACACACCGCAAAACAGTCGTGCTCTTGCCATGTGTGTTGGAAGAGAGTTGGGGGAGAGTTGGTTTGTTTCTCCTTCTTCTCGGAGGATTACAGTTTGATTTTACACTTCATGGAGGTTGGTGCAAGTGCAGTTGCCCCCAAAATCATTGCACTTTTTAAAATACGTACACATAAAGCAATCGTATTAATCAAGCTATTTACGCAAACAGTTCCCGAAAAATATTTCCTTAGACAATTTTCCGGCTTCCCATTTTACAAAGGAAATTACTTCGTTTCGAAATTTATTTTCTGTTTTTCCAGGTTTCTGACATATAAGGGGTTCGTATTAGGCAGGTTTTACTGTATTATGTGTACCACCGCCTGTAGTATGGCCGTAAATGTACTATTTGAATGGGAGATTTATCATTGCGATATTTGTGGTACGTTTCAATGTGTCTTCATATAGTAAAAGAATAGATTTTTCTTCTTTTATATGCTCAACACTAATTCGCCAATTAAGTTTTCACAAAATTGCTGATTTATAGTGTACAACTTAAGGCCGGACAGCATTCTTCCCCTGCATAACGTAACCTAACCAAAGCAATGCTGCTCGTGTTTTTTTGTAATTTACGTCCTCCAACATGAATGAAATGGGTGAAATGATGCTCAATGCGTCCGGGGTCCACGGAGCTTAGAGTTATCCGACATTCGTCGTTCAGGATAAGGGAAAGCCCTGGAAAAAACCTTATCCAGGTAACTCACCCTGACCGAGATTCGAACTCGGGACCTCTTGAATGCGAGGCAGACATGTTACCATCTACGCTACCGAGGCGAGCGATGCTGCTCCGTGTTTTAGTTTTTGGTTTATTGTAATTAACGTCCTCCAACGTTGTCATATCGGATCCACAAGACCAACAAGCCTAAAAACCTTCGCTTAAGTTATAGACCAATCAGTTTATTACCTACCCTTTCTTAGCTTTTCGAAAATATCATTAAACGCCCTTCTCATTTTTTGATTCACAATCAAATGATTCCGTCTTTTCAGTTTGGCTTTCGCCCGAAGCATGCAACTACTCATCAATCGCTTAGAATCACGCAGTCTATCGTACAAGGTTTCGAAAACATGCACTGCAATGTAGCAGCATTCCTAGATATCGCCCGGACATTCGATAAGATGTGGCACACTGGGCTACTACTTAAAGCACATCGCATTGGTCTACCTTATTATCTTCTACAAATCATTGCAAGTTTTCTCACAGATAGAACTTCTGTGGTGCGCATTGCTGGTTTCACATTCACCCGACGGCCCATCTTAGCAGGTGTCCCTCAAGGATCAGTACTAGCCCCACGCCTCTTTAATATCTACACTTATGATCTTCCTGTTATAGCTCTAATTTTGACGGCTTTATATGCTGATGATACTGCTCTCTTTTATTCTCACTCCAATAACTGTCATGCCATTAACGAACTGCAAACAGCCGTGGATCAACTAGCTTAGCTCACTGTTCTCTAACTGGCGCATTTCCATGAACACTAACAAGACAGAGGTTAAGATCTTCTCTTTACGTCCTTATAGGGATCCTCCTTCACTACAGCTGCTCGGGGAACATCTCTAATGGTTACCAACCAGTATGCCAGTGAAATATCTTGGGGTGCCAAATACGCCAAAAAGCCTGTAAATACGTTCCAAAAGCATCTAAATACACGCCGAGAAGTCCCTAAAAGCATCCTAAAGCCTCTAAATACACTCCAGTGAAGCCCCTGAATACGTCTCAAAATTTCTAAGTACATAAAAAAAGCATTGCCTGGCTGTCAAAACTGTTCTCTTTACTTAGCCGCACTTTACTTGGATAATGAATCCTCCCTTCTTCTTTATACATCTCTAGTCCGTCCCATTTTTACCTGTGCACCAGCAAGACTAATCTCCGTCGACTGCAGGTACTACAAAACAGGGTGCTGCGTATAGCTACAAATGCTCCATGGTTTGTCAGAAACCAACAACTTCATCATGAGTTTGATCTTCTACCCGTTCACCAGTACATCCAGCGGCTGGCACGACCTTTCTTTTACCATCTCCATGAGGTTCCTTGAGCTGTTACCTACAATCTCGGCTCTCGCACTCGCCAACCAACTCGCCTCAAGCGCAGACTGCCACAAGATCTTCTCCTGAGTGACCTTTCCAGTACAGACGACCCAGACGAGTGAAAACCATCACACTTAAATTCCTCACCTTGTTTTACAATGATCCTGCCATATTTAGCTAGAGGAGTCGTTCACGGCTACCTCAATTGTAATGTGTACTGTTACTAAGTTTGTCGGTAACAAACATCTGTAAAGCATACTTGCTCATCGTTGGATAATAAAAAATTTAAAATAAAAGTAATCTGAGATAAATGGGTTGGGTGAAATGATGCTCAAACGATCCAAGGATCGTGCTTAGAGTTATCTGACATCTGACATTCATCTTCCCCTGAAAAACCTTATCCAAATAAATCACCTTGACCGAGATTCGAACTGGGGACCTCTTGAACGTGAGGCAGACACGTTAGCACCTATGCGGGCATTGCACGGTGGTGTTACGTTGAAATGAGGTATTACAAGAGAAAAAGCACATGTAAACATGCAGTACCGAAAAGTCCCACGAGTTTCAGAAAATAAGGGGAACAAAAACGTGGTCCGATAGCTAATGACGGTGTAAATATGCTGCAGTCGGCATTCCTGAAGTGAAGTGTGTTAGCGGAAGTCGCCTTAAAGTGACGTGCCTGGGTGTTCGGTTTCAGTGGAGTACAAAGGCTGCTTCTGTAGGGAATGGGTAATGTAGCTGGTTTTATAATACACTGGTGTTTTCACGTATGTTTTATTTAGCGCTCATGCAGGCAATGATGAACCAAGATACTTATTTATAAAATATTAACCCTTTTACTGCGAAATGTTGCAATGATTTACTAATATATTGTTTATTTATCTTTTCAGGTGAGTGTTCCTTGATTTTACCTAATGAATAATGTATCAAGCGGGTGAGTAGATATCTAATTTATCCTCAGTCAGTGTTAGCCAAGAATTTCCACTGTCCGTTTAACTACACTCTAAGGTTAGGCTTAACTGTGTACCATTGGAAAGCCTGGACCTTAGCTCTGTTTTCTTCTGGAATGTTGGGCTATTATGTGTTTCAAATGGGAAAAGTTCTCGTCTGTAGCGAATCAAATGCATTAGAGCCTTCAGCGTTGCCACATCTTTATCCCCATTTTCTATATTTCCCTCTCTCACACTTGCGAGTCTTCTTGGCGCTAGACTTAAGGGAACGTAAACTGAATTTTCCAAATCTTTATAATAATGTAGTTTTTGAAATCACAATTGCAACATGCATATACGTATATTACGCACATGGTTTAAATATTTAGTATAAAGTTAATTATACCTTGTGAATTACTTATTTTTCTAATTCAACGAAAATCCTGCGGTGCATCCGTATAGCTGTAAATGTTACTTACGTTAAGAGATAATTCGTCATTGTCATTGTCTTCATCGTCCGAGTACTGCAAATTTATGATAGGTTCCAAAATCTGTTTTTTTTTTTTTTTTTTTTTTTTTTTTTTTTTCAAAAGTCGTCTTATTTTAGTTTATCTGATGTCTCACGTAGTTTTCCCAGTCTTGTGTTCCTTGTAAATTTCTTCGTGAATAAGTCGTTCACGTCAATCAGCTTAAAAATATTATTTCTGTTTGCAACATAATTTGAGCCCACATTAACTTAATTGGATTGTTCTGGCAGTGGTAAAGGGAAAGTTGGATCGTATCTCATTGATCCACTATTTCATTGAAGAGTAACTAAATAATACTGATTTGAACTCTCTAGAATAAATAGAGATTACGAACCATTCATAAACAAAGATATAATGTGACCAGACACGTTCTGCCAGACTAGCAAGAACTGCATCGTTTCTTCTCATCGAATTTAACAAACACGGTGGCTTATTCAAAGTACATATTTCTTTTATCACGTCATGTCAAATGTTTACGTTTCAGTTCTGAGTAATTTCAAATATAGTTCACGCATACATGCCAACCAATAATGATGTTCATTGCGGTGCTTACGTCGCAATGCATTGTTATAATACAATAGTACTTTATTTACTTGTGTCTTGTATCAGGAAAAATATTTGAGCTAAAAATATGTGGTTTTGAGGTTATGTTACATTACTCTCTTCTTCCTAATGGATCAGTTTTTGCGAAATCTGAATTTGTGTCTTAGCGCGAATAGCATTTATTAGAGATTGATTAGTTTGGCGCTCGTCACACACCGCATGGGGGTGTGCAATACGACAACGCCGCAGGATTCCGATTGGTTGCTCACGTAGTAGCGCTCAAGGACCTTCTGATTTGAAACTCATAATAGTGAACAAAGCTAAGCGACGTATGGTTTAATTTGAGTCTGACATTGCAGCTTCGTGTTTACATTAAAGCGAAACCAACTCCTATCTCGTGATTTACTTCCCGTGGGGTAGATATTCTGATCTCTCTGATTCGCTAAAACTAAGTGGAGTAGAGCGAACTCTACTTCACTCTCTACTCGAATGTACCGCATCTGTTTTTTGGCTAGAATAGAGTACGCTGCTACCGGGTTTCCATCCAGTAGCAGTCGATCCATAGGTAACTTAAGCCAATAAGAATATCTTCCCCATGTGAAGACAATCATGCGGTAGCAACTGGCTTCTGTGAATACTTGCTTATGCCAGTCTAATTATAAAATGGACTTAAAACCTTCTGTGAACGGACAACGTCGCGGTGTTCCATTGCACTGCGTTTTGCACTGAATATATTTGCAATGGTAGCATGTCTGCCTCACATTCAAGAGGTCCCGAGTTCGAATCTCGGTCAGGGTGAGTAATCTGCATAAGGTTTTTCCGAGGTTTTTCCTTATCCTGAAAGATGAATACTGGAGGTTCTATGTGTCCTGAGCTCATGAGCTCATTTCACCCGTTTCATTCTTCGTTCAATATGACATCGTTGGAGGACTGAAATTAAAACCAAAAACAAAAAAGTGCGTTCCGCCATTTTTCTGTTTCAGTAAACTTCACTTAAAGGACATTTTTCATCACAGCCCTTTAGCTTTTTTTACAACTATTCGAGAATAATTTTAAAACATTAGTTTACACAATTAAGAACAATCAACTTGAGCTGAAGGTATTTGTGAAGCATATACAACGCTTGCATTAATAATTTAGTACATTTAATGCCATTTATGTGCTATATTAAACTGCGTGTTTGATTCCGTTGAGGAAATGTAGATTCTGCCTTGCAGAGTCTCAGTGCAGATAGGGCACTTTGACTTCGATTTTAACATTGTCTATTCTTCCAGAACGGTGCGGCCATTTAATTTCCTTACTTTTTTATTTTTAATTTGTGTCCTGCAACGTAAGTCATATCAGATGATAAATTTGGTGAAATGATGCTCAAATGAGCGCAGGTTTCATTGAGCTGAGCTTAGAGTTACCCTGCGTTCATATTTGAGGATAAGGGAAGCCCCCGGAAAACATTTTATCTAGGTAACTCGCTCTGACCGAAATTCGAACTCGGGACCTCTTGAATGTGAGGCAGATACGCTACCACCTACACTACAGAGGCGGGCACGGTGCTACTGCAAGACGAAATACCCTTAAGCTTAGTATCTTTTCAAACCTAAAACTCTTCCAATTATATGTACATTTTGTTCGGTTATGACTTCCTTAAAAAAATAACTACATTATGAAGATACATCTCGATTTTGGATAATGACCTATTATGAAGAACGTTAGCAGATCGATGTATTTGTTATGTATGAGGAAACCCGTTTTGTATTAACAAACGTAGCCTCTCATGGCCGGCGTCTTGTACTGTAGAAGATCCGGGCTGTATGGCCGTGGTCCACTGGGCTTCATATCTCTCCCAGACGTTTCGCTTGCAACTGCGGCAAGCATCATCGGTGGCGTAGAAAAGTTCTCCTTGTATGCTCCTCCATAGGAGAGAAAGTCTCCGAGGGGCGAGACGCAGGGGGTTGGCCGTAGGTCCCCACACCCTCCCTGGACAGGTTTATGACAACCCATGTGAGTACAGTTAAAGTCTGTTTTTTTAAAGTGTGTGCAGTTCCCACTCAAAGGGACCTCAAAGGACCTGACCTTTCCGCCCACTAATGACCGTCATAAATCTATCTCCACACTTCAGAAATGGAACACTGACGTTGGGGACCAATAGCAACCCCGATTTTCTGAAAATGACAGTTGCATGTCTACTCCGCGTGGAGTCTCAGTTGCCAAAGTTCCAACTTCCAGTTGTTCTGTTTCATTAGGTGCAATACGGTGATGTTAAAATGTTGCAACCTTGTATAGAGGACCGTCAGGAGGAGGGTCCATGTTGTAAAGCGATTATGAGGGTTCCTCAAAGAAAGCGGCCGCCGTGCACTTGCGTTGAGTAGACAAGACTTTACAGACCATTCAAAAACAGTCTGACGGTTTCTACTTTTGTGAATGGCTCTTCTCTGCTTTAATGTACAGAGTGAATAGGGCGCATGTTTTTTTTAACGGTCTGCTCCTTGTATAACAAGCGTTCTCTGCCACACACATTCGCTGTCCTTGTCCCACAGCACATTCCTTACAGGGATTTTCTTTGCGTTGCTATACTATACTCTTCGTAGCTACGAAGTGGACCACGGCCTTACAGCCCGGTGTGTGTGTGTGTGTGTGTGTGTGTGTGTGTGTGTGTGTGTGTGTGTGTGTGTGTGTGTGTGTGTGTGTGTGTGTGTGTGTGTATTATCACTAACATAATCACTGCATTTTTTGAGCACTCCAGATATGTTATAGTTTTGCATTTGACTCATATTCATTCTTTTGATATTGGCAATAATGGTAGTCTTTCCTATTTTTTTTCCTAGTAATAAACCTCCCTATTGCTTCTCTGTCCTGGTCTTTTTATTTGAATTATCAACTTAATTTCGTTTACGACCTTCGTCATTAGCTTTGTAGAATCTTCTGAATCGATAAACCTTCCATGCAAGTATCTATATATTCTCGATTGTAAAATTCTTTGTATGTAATCGGGCCTTATTTATAATAAACAATGAAATTCTTTAAAATGGACACTAGGCAAAAGTGAGATCCATCGCTCCAGCACTAGTTTCTTGCTTCCAGAAAAGTGTGTATTATGAAACCATCAAAATATTTAACGTTCTTCCTAATGATTTTAGAAGGAAAATTGATCATTTCAGTGCTTTAAAATTGCTGCTAGAGAGTGCCTATGTTCAAAACAATTTGATTCTGTATAAGAAAAATTATCCTGATAACGCTCTGTAAATAGAATATAGCACTTCTAATGATATATCATTGCCAATTTATCTTTGATGACTATTTAAATGTACATACTATATGTGCAAGATTTCTTGAGCGCTGGATTTTGATACCGAAATTAAGGTTTGCCATAAGTAAAGAATCATGATGGATGTCAAAGGAATGTTGGTTCTTTCTTAGAACACGTGCAAGGCCAGTTAAGTCGAATATCATTTTGGGGGAAAGTTGTTATAACAAAAGCAATGTAAGAAACAGTGTCCTTAGCAGTTTTCTATAGGGGCTCACTTGACTTGTATGAATAGGGTATTCTTTGAACCATTCAGAATGGCATGACAAAACAGCCACAAAGAGATTTTTGGTTGAATTAAGTGGGCTTTCAGAAAGTGAAAGTGACATATACACCCACGCGCATCTGTGGTTATTCAATCTTCGGCGTGGAGCCGAAGAGAGCGGTCTTAGTCGTGAGGGCGAGTAGGGCAGTCCTCTTGTTCTGTCTTGGATGTTTGTCGGTTCATATATACGTGAGGAACGAATAAAGTTTATCGAGTAATAAACATTCTGCCGTCAGTAACTCTAAACAGGAATATTGGTAACGCTTGGTCGGCAACTTCAATTTCGATGTTCTAAAAAAAAGCAGTAAATAAATAAGTTGGAAACTGGCATTCCAGTGTCATTAAAATCTCCTTCTCACACACATCCACGCATACCCTGAGAGAAACCTCATTGCTCGCCAACTTATTTGCTCGCCATTAAATTATTTGCATCAAATTGGCGTCCCAACGTGGAACTTGTGTACACCCATAAACATTATTGTATCAATTTACGGTGTAGTGCGGGCAGAGGGGAGGAAAAGAGAGCTAACACGCTTTTGTTTCTGCAGTGTGGTCAACCTAGAAAAACATAATTCAGCCAAATTGCTGCAAGATAAGCGAAGATATGCGCCGAAGGTATGAGATGTGGCAACAAACAATTGAACTGCATCCGATATGCTGTAAGCTTATATATTTACTGTTATAAAACACATGAAAGTATCAAACAAATGTTATGATAGGTATAAACACTCACTCGCTTTGTGATTCTTCGATTTTCAAGTCTATTGCGTCACTTGCATCGCTTCTATCCTCTAATGTGTTAATAATTTCATTAATTGCATTTTCTATTACACCATCGTTTCTCCAATATTGCATTTCTAGCTCTTGGACCTTCTTATCGTATCCTTCCCTATCCGTCGCTTCTATAGCAAGTTTCCGCAGATTTGTGGCTCTCGTTTACATTGAGAACATTATTTTTGCCCACGCCAGCTCAGTTGCATTCAGATCAGTTATACGGAGGTAGACGAATAAAATAGTGTGTCCCCTTTCGAGAGCCATAACACTGACAGCATAATCTTGCTTTTAGATTTGTTGTAAACTGGTTAGCTAATAATTAACCTCAAAATTGCTCAAAATGAAATGGCGTACGTGTGAAAGCTTAGCATATTAGCCACTAGATGTCACAGTGTGTAGCTCATTTCCTTTTTCAAAGTTGTCATCTGTGTTTACGGAAATAGGCGAAACCTACCGAATGAGGAAACGTGAAGATGGACTGGCAAAAACTAATTGAAAGTTTAAAAAGAATGAAGCTACCAAAGTCTATATGTGTATACACATTTGCTAGTCTGCAGAGGAGTATTTGATTTTGTATCAAATCATTTGATTTTATTGTGTGTTTCAATGTTAAGTATATATTCTATTAAACTGTACATTTCATTGACATGTTGAATGTTCACAGGCCGTTGTGGATACTAGTGAACTCACTGAATGCAAATTAATCTAATCTGATCTAGTCTCATCTGATTTGGCTTATTTAGTCCTTGTAAATAGTTTTTGTGTAAGAAAAACCAAGGACATTCATGAAGTCAAATCTGCTACTGCAATCAGATGATTGGCAGACCGCCATGTTCTTGTCCTTCTATTGCGCAGTAGTTGCCGCATTTATTTCAAGATGTCAGTGGTAGATTTCACTGTCTCACTGTGGAATAAAATTGAGGTTCATACATGTATGGCAATAACAAATGACAGATCATGGCCGTTTTGGCACACAAGGTCGTGCATATTCCTTTGTTGATCCCAAATACATTCGATGTTGTGCTAAGTAGGAACTCTTTCTTGTATTAGGAGCTTTCGTCCTTCAAAATACCAACATTATTGTTGTGTTAGTTTACAATTATCTAGCTACAATTATCGCCTGCAGCAAGTGGGAAACTTCAATTATTTGGGCCGTGACGTAAGTTTCGACGTCGACAGAGACTTAGAAAATAAGGTACTTTTCAACATATTTCGTGGGACTGTAAAAAAAAAGTTTTATGCGAATATGACGACTCTGTGCTCATGTATGGTAAGGAATCGTGGGTAATTAAAGAAAAGGTCAAACAAAATTCAGACAGCAAAAACGAGAATTTTAAGAAGAATTAAGGATGTACTTGACTTAACTAATAAGAAATGAAACAATAAGAGAACATGGAAATAACCATTTCTTCCACACTAGCCGTGTGTAGGCAAAGGTTTGGATGAATATAGCCAGACTGAAAAATTCAATGCCATAGCCGGGATTTGAACCATGGATCTCCTGGTCTTCGTCCGGGTGCTCTAACCACTGTGCTACTATGGCCAGCATGCCGACATAACATTAAATTCTCCAGCTGACTCGTATATTTCCCGGTAGGCCACTAGGTATTCTCATATACAATGAGATACACAACCCTTTGTGGCGACTTAGTATGCTGTAAGTACTTAAGTTCCAGGTGTCACAGTTAAAGCTCTATGTTTCTGGGTAAATGGTTGGAAATAATCATTTCTTCCACACTAGCAGTGTGTTGGCAGAGGTTTGAAAGAGTAGAGCCAGACTGAAAAATCAACGGAGACCAGGAGATCCGTGGTTCAAATCCCGGCTGTGGCATTGAATTTTTCAGTCTGGCTGTACTCTTCCCAATAAGAAAAGAACTGAATATTTGTAATTTAAACGAATAAGTTGAAGAGAATAAAATCAAATGGGTAGAGCACATGAATCGCATGATATAGGGCATGATACGTGTTTTACTTAAGAGATACAAACTGAAAACAGACATCCGACGTCATAGAAAAAGATGTGAATATAAAGAATGCGAAGATGAAATAGGTGTAATCCTTAATCCCTGAAGAGCAGAAGAAGAAGACCAATTATCGCAGGTTACATTCCTGTTTCTGCCATCCAGTTCTGACAGCTGCCTCTGTTTCTTAAGTTTCTCTCTCAGCATCAGTAAGAATGACTCCAGCACTTTGATTACCATTGCATACTAGACCTTGAGATTATGAAGGTAAAAAGGTATGCAGTTTTTAATGGCGTATTTTGAGAGCTTCATTGGCACATACGAGTATGTTTTGAAGGCTCATCGACGAGACTTTTGTCAGCGCCTATGTAAGTTCCCACTTCATAATCCTGCTTACTGTTGGAAACAAAGCCAGTAGCAACTGCTGGATTTCAGTAGTTTGCGTGCAGTACGTCTGCCTCACATTGAAGAGGTTCCGAATTCGAATCTCGCCATGGTGAGTTATCTGGATAAGATATTTCCGGGTTTTCCTTATCCTGAAAGATGAATGTTGGATAACTCTAAGCTTTATGAACTAGACTCTTTTCCTCGTTGCACCTATTTCATTCATCCGTTAAAAAAACTGATGTAGGCGAATAGAAACGTCATCAAGTATGAGAGTTGGAATTCGAACATGAGACCTTTTCTCTGATATAATTGCGATAAATTCGGCCTGCCAGTGATGTCAGTTGAGAAATTCTTGGATGGTTTGTTTGAAAATGCTTGAGAGAACTAATAACTCAAATTGATTCTATTATTTTTTTTTATTTATATATAATTCTATTTACTTATTTTTCGAAATCCAAAGGTAGAGCCAGACTGAAAAATTCAATGCTATAGCCTGGATTTGAAACACGGATCTATCGGTCTACGTTCGGTTGCTCTTAACCATTGAAGTACCATGGCAACATCCAGCATGACATTAAATTATTTTTCGCGGTGAACCACTAGAAGATCCCATATACGAGATACATACCGTTTGTGGCGACTTACTATGTTATACGTACTTAAGCCCATTCTTAGACTATTATGCTAATTAGTGGGAATTAATTGACTTTACACCAGGGTTTACGAAGGTTAGAGTTAGAAAAACTCAATGCAATACCGGGATTTGAACCACGGACTTCCCGGTCTCCGTCCAGTTGCTCCATTTAGCTACTGTGGCCAACATGCCAGCATGACATTAAATTCTTCGACTGAGTTGTATGTTTCCCGGTAAACCACTAGAGTTCTCATATACAGTGAGATACCTTTTGTGGTGACTTACTATGCTATAAGGACTTAGGTCCCAGGCTTTATAGTTTAGACCACTATTAGTTGAACTGGTGGAAATTGTTCTTTCACACTATGCGGGTCTAGGACAAGATTTGGACAGGTACAGTCAAACTGAAAAATTCAATGCCATAGACAGAATTTGAACCAAGATTTCCACCAAGAGGTGCTAACCATTGGGCTACATATCCACACCGTGTCCTACACATAGCTAATATCGAAGAACAATTTCCAGGAATTGACGTAATGGTGGTTTAAACTATGAAGCCTGGGACTTAAGTACTTACAGCATAGTAAGTCGGCACAAACGATGCGTATCTTATTGTATATGAGAGGTTCCAGTGGTTCACCTGGAAAAATACCAGATTTTGGTGTCGTGCTGGATGATGCCATGGTAGCTCAGTGGCTCAGATCCCTTCTATGATATTAAAGTTTTCATTCTAGTTCTAATTTTCGGAAACTTGTGTTACACATGGCTAGTTAACTGTTAATTTCTTTTTTTCGAAATGTTTATTTTACGGTTTCTCTTAACCACAATCTAATATCACAATTTCGTCTATCATATTTTCCGTAAAGAAAAGCCACCGAGATTGTTCAGGGAACAGTCTTGCCCGTAAAAGAGCTGGAAATAAAGGTTTGAAATTAAGGTGTGGTTTTTTTTTTTTACATTTCCGTCGTATTGGAGTATTAAGAGGTTGGAGACTCCAAGAAAAACAATTTAATTTCCCAAAATAACCAACAGATTTTTCACTCTGAGGTATAAATACGTTAGCCAAATCAGCGGCTTCAACTGTAGCATGATCAGCATTACTTGGCACTGGATTCATTTGCTGACTCACCATGATGATTTCCTCATGAACACCGTTTTCCCCGGCTTCTGAATTGTCTGATGGAGCTGTCATGTAAGGAATACCGGTAATCGTCTTGTTTGTTCAGAAACTTACGAATCATCAGAGTCAATTATACAATCAACTGTACAAGAGGCAGCTACTTTCCATTCCAAACGGAAGTGTTTTATCACTGTAAATAAAAGTTTTGTATTATTCGCGCGAAAATACTTAGCAAAATCATCTTGCTCCGCACGTGGATGCTGTATATTACCTATAGCTGAACATTGTTCATCTACAAAATGACACCCAATGTCAAAATCATAGTTGAGAATGCAACCTGAAGTAACAACTTATGTTATAATAACCATGTGAAATGAACAATCGCGGCCCTCAGGTGAAACTGCAACATCCAATTGCAAATCCTCCATAGCTGTCATACTGAAATATTTTTGCTACACTTTTCACTGAAACGTCTTTAAATTTGGATATCGCTTTCGTAATATACACTACAGCAGCTATGGCGGAGATTTTTCAGATAATGACTTGAACATATCAAGTATTATTCATTTTTCGCATTTTAATGGCTTCCCTCTTTTGTACCGTGGAAGAGAAGAGGGGGGGGGGGAAGGAACTCCGAACCGGCTGCAAGGTGTGCCTGTCCGCGCCTTTGATGCTTGTTGCCGACTGCGGCTGTTAGAACGGGGGCAACATTTTAAAAGCTACTTGTGAAGGCTTTACTTACTAGCTTTATAAAAAGGATGCTGAAGCTGGCCACCGCGGTTGTCCACATATTTTGGCACAGTTCATATTCTGAAATGCTGGCAATTTCCTTGCGGAAGTTTTAGTTCTTCCAGGGTTTATGGGTTTGTCCTGCGTACGATTCCTGCCGATGTTCAGCTGTTTCTCGCGTCAGCATGTTAAGAGTATGGACTATTGTGTGTTTCATATGGGAAGAGTTCTGGAGTCCAGCTAATCAGATGCCGTATCACACTCAGCGTTGCCAGCTTGTTACTCCACTCCTTTTATATTTCCCTCTCTCTCGCACACTCATGCAACATGCAGATCTGCTTGGCGATGACGTAAGGGTAAGCAAATTATATTTTGCAAACTCTTACAATGATGCAGTTGCCAAAATCAAAATTGAAAAGAAAAAAATACATTTTCGCAAATTATGTATATTTTAAAATACTGTAACTATAATTATAGTTTATGAATTACCTGTTTTTCTATTCCAATCACAATGAATGTCACTTCCGTTAAGAGACAATTCGTCATTGTCACCATCGTCTGAGTCTTGCAAACTTATGCTTACAGGTTGCAAAATCTGGTCACGTGCTATTTCTTTATTAAAATCGTCTTCTTGAAGGTTTTCTGCATGCCTTACGCAGTTTTCCCAGTCCTGTTGTGTTACCTCGTCAATTTCTTCGTGAACAAGTCGTTCAACGTCCGTCAGGTTAAAAGTATTATTTCTGTTTGCAATCCCCCTTTTTATTTGAGCCCACACCAACTCAATTGGATTATACTGGCAGTGGTAAGGTATTACCTCTTGTCCCATTTCAATTGCGAGTTGATCCAGCTGATACACTTTTTCCGTGTTTTTAAACGGAAGTACTCTTTGCAATAACTCATTTTTAGTTTCTGTTTCCGAAAAATTCTTGAAGAACGTGTACACCTTGAAAATAATACTTCGAGCCTGACCTCGCAATACCTGCCTTTTTGACTTGCCACTAAATTCACCGCAAGAAGCCATTGCACCAATTAACTCTTATTCTACTGTTGTGTAAAGAACAACTGAATGATATTGATCTGAACTCTCCAGAGTAAATAAACACTTCTTATCCGGCATTCATTCATAAACAGAAGCATACAGCATTCCACAGGCTAATAGGAAATGAAGTGTTTGCTCTTTCTCGAATTTAACACCTTCACTTATTCACAGTAATTCTTTTATCCGTCATGACAGTAGATTAAATCTCAGGTCTGAGTAATTAAAAGTATACGTACATACATACACACACCAACCACTTTGAACTCTCTAGAGTAGCAAAGATATAATGTGACCAGACACGTTCTGCCAGGGCAGCAGGAAATTTGTTTCCTCTCGCTCGAATTGGATTATTCAAAGTAATTCTTTTATCACGTCATGTCAAACGTTTATGTTTCAGTTCTGAGTAATTACAAGTATACGTACATGCATACATGCCAACCAATAATGATTTTCATACAGTGCTTATGTCGCGATTTATTGGTATAATACAGGTAATAGTGGTTTATTTATTTGTATTAGAAAAACGATTTGAGCTAAAAATATGGGGTTTTCATGGTTATGTTAGATACATTACTCTTTACCTTCCACATGAATCAGTTTTGGCTAAATATGAATTTTTGTCTTAGTGCGAATAGTATTTCACATAGATTAGTTAAGTTGGCGCTCCTCACACACCACTTAGCGGGAATGCAATACGACAACACCACAGGACTCGCATTGGTTGCTCCCCTAGTAGCGCTCAAGGCCAAACACCTTCCCATTTGAAACGCATAATAATGCCAGCGTCCAATTCTTGAACGTTGCCTTTTTGTCTGTTAGAAAACGTGTAATCTAGTTCTGCAAGAGTTTTTCTCAAAATGAAGTCGATAGAAAATGAAGTAAAGGATAATGGATAAATTGTTGTGAATTTAAGAGATGAACGTTTTTTTTCCTCGCGGCAATCAAGGAATATATTTATATACAAAGAACTAAATATATATCAAATAGTTAAAACTGAGGTAAAACTAGAGCAGTTCCATATACATGTAGCTTTATTCATAAAGTGGGTGACTGATGTAAATACCCTTAAGAATACAAAAGTAGATATTTTGTATTCGGCTCTATGTGTAGTTGTGCTTTGAATCTTCTTCTGAAACAACTCCATTAATCCAGATTTTCCTGCTAACTTTGCCCTTACGCATTGTCCCGAGTTGTAATGGAAATATAAACGTAGCTTATAGGGATTTATCAACTGCAGTATTCCAGTTGGGCTAAGTACTTTGTATTAACATTCTTTTATTTATTCACACATTCTAGTCTACTAAACACAAGCACAAATATTAATCAGTTCTATTGCATTTTGTTTTACTACTTCGATATATAGCAGATTTTTACTTTCTCTTCCTCGCGCAGTTGTGCCCTGTCATCTCCAGAGTACATCTCCCGATCGGAGAAGTTCGGGTATCTACGTAACAGCTGTGTTCACGACGCATATACTGGAACGAATGGTGTCTGCGTCTGTGAACACAATGGTCACGTTTGTTAATAAGTAGGTTTCCAATTTTTAGCTTTTAATCTATTTTTCCCTCGCTGTTTAATGAACAAGCATATTCGTTTAAAGTTTCCTGAAGCAGAATGTGGGAATTCCATTTCGTCTAAAAAGTTAATCCTACAGCTGTTTTGGCTGCTGCAAAGAATATTTCCCAGTGAAATCCATCGCTGTTATAAGCAGTAGGTCCATGTTAGTAGCGTTAAATGAGCCTTTGCACAAATAGACGCATTTTTGTTCGTTTTCAGTATAAGGGAAAACCTTTGGGAGAAAACCCTATCCAGATAACTCTCTCTGACCGAGATTCGAACTCGAGACCTTTTGAACGTGGGACACAACACTGCAAAGCTGGACATGTTTTATGACATCTACAGATATATGGTGAGGGCCTTATTTCTCTTAATATGTGACACCCATTTTACAAAGCCCTTTCTTTTACCTATGTATTTATTTCGTTAAAGTAGGACTTGTAGAGGATGGATAGAGTCAACATGAAAAATCCAATGCCATGGCCGGGATTTGACCCACGGATCTCCTGGTTTACGTCCAGTCGCTCTAACCGATTGAGCTACCATGGCTCGTAGAGGATGGATAGAGTCAACATGAAAAATTCAATGCCATGGCCGGGATTTGACCCACGGATCTCCTGGTTTACGTCCAGTCGCTCTAATCCATTGAGCTACCATGGCTCGTAGAGGATGGATAGAGTCAACATGAAAAATTCAATGCCATGGCCGGGATTTGACCCACGGATCTCCTGGTTTACGTCCAGTCGCTCTAACCTATTGAGTTACCATGGCTCGTAGAGGATGGATAGTCAACATGAAAAATTCAATGCCATGGCCGGGATTTGACCCACGGATCTCCTGGTTTACGTCCAGTCGCTCTAACCCATTGAGCTACCATGGCTCGTAGAGGATGGATAGTCAACATGAAAAATCCAATGCCATGGCCGGGATTTGACCCACGGATCTCCTGGTTTACGTCCAGTCGCTCTAACCCATTGAGCTACCATGGCTCGTAGAGGATGGATAGTCAACATGAAAAATTCAATGCCATGGCCGGGATTTGACCCACGGATCTCCTGGTTTACGTCCAGTCGCTCTAACCGATTGAGCTACCATGGCTTGTAGAAGATGGATAGAGTCAACATGAAAAATTCAATGCCATGGCCGGGATTTGACCCACGGATCTCCTGGTTTACGTCCAGTCGCTCTAACCCATTGAGCTACCATGGCCAACATGCCGTCCTGACATTAAATTCTCCAGTTGACTCATATTCCTGGTAAACCACTAGGGGCTCTCGTATCCGAGATACACCGTTTGTAGCGACTTACTATTGTAAGTACTTAAATCCCAGGCTTCACCACTAAACTCTTATCATTTAAATTAATTAAATCATTTCTTCACACTAGCCACACATAGGCTAAGGTTTTATATGGATAGAGTCAACATGAAAAACTCAATGCCATGGCCGGGAATATATGAGTCAACTGGAGAATTTAATGTCAGGACGGCACGTTGACTATGGTAGCTCAATGGGTTAGAGGACTGGATGGAACCCAGGAGATCGGTGGCTCAAATCCCTGCCATGCCATTGAGTTTTTCATGTTGACTCTATCCATATAAAACCGTAGGCTATGTGTGGCTAGTGTGAAGAAATTATTTATTTCCACTAATTAATTTAAATTGTAGAGGATGTTCCCTTTCTGTAAGCTTCAATGAGCACGTTTATGACAGTTTTGGACCACTCTATGTTTAGATATATTATTTGGATAATAAATAAGCACTGTAATACCAGAGACAAGGTTAAGTAGTTATAAACTCTATACTGGAGTAGAACAATGCCCTCCAGAATGAATACCAGATGATAATGGAAATGCTTCATTGCACGCCATTTGGAAGCAGTTAAATGGCACGGAATATCAGGCTCGCGCCGAGATATTTCCTATATGGCGCCATCTCTTGCAATAGAAATGTGTCCGTCTGCTCAGGGCTTTAAGTCCTGCCCTCGCGTGGTAGATTACATAAAGTCCACGTTAATCATTCTAGCAAGTGAAGTGCGACAGAGGATACACTACCTGAAGCAAACGTTATATGAAATTTTAATTGTGCGGTCTTAAAGCTTCTCTGAACAAACATTCTGCTGAACCAAGCTTTTCAACTTCCACTAGGCAATGCACGGAATTATGACGCAACATGATTATGTCACGCTTTCGGACTAGAACACGCCAAACTCTTCTGTAACAGACTATCTGCCAAGTTTTTAAGGTCTGTAAATTCTTTTTTGTTTGTTTATTTATTTTAATTCTTTTTTACAATACTTAATTTGTAAGTAAGTCACTGTTAACACGTATTTACAATTCATTTGTCCATTGCCATGGCATTAATAATGAAACATGCCATTAATTCCTACTGTTCTAGTTTTCAATACTTAGGTCACTTCCTACGGTACCCTAGCACCCAACAGCAGAGTGAAGTATTACATGTTAAGATGATTCAATTATTTTTATTTCCATAGTACATCTTGAGGTGGAGCCCGGATTTTCATAGCTTTTCTTCGACTTTGCTGGCAAAAGTGATGCACATGCTAGATCCGCAGCTTCTTGGATAGCAATGTAGTTCATTTTTACAACATTTTACCTGTTTATAATAACCATCAAAAATCGAAAGATTCAATTCGCTACATAAACAAATAATGTAGGAACTAAGACATATGTTATTTCACTTAATTCATTAATAAAAGAATGGATAAGAAGGATTTGCCCATATAATTTTGATGCAGATTTAGATTTGTTCCCATTTCAGTTCATTATTTTTCTTAATGTGCAAGAAAATATGGTAAAGCAGTTTTTATTTATTATTTCTTTTTACGTTTTTTTTCGAAGTATTGCAAAAAGTAATTTGCTAACCACGAAATGTAAGTGACACTTATCAGGTAGAGAATGCATATTGGGAATACGGGGCCCGTAGCATTATACTATTAGGTACAGCATTTAGTGTATTTAATGTGCTTTGTCTAATGTTTGCCACTAAAGTTTTTAGGTTATGTACAAAATGACCTGTATTTATATTCATAACTGCAACACACGCGGTATTAGTTTCATTTATTCTTAACCTTGTATTAGCCTTACTTGAAGTTCAAAATAAATATTTATAAACATTTCTGTTAGCACGAGTTCAACACTTGCTGCAATTTAACACATATGTCCTAAAATTGTCATTTTGCTTCCTCTATTTTTTTATTTTTGTAACATAATACAACAACTCCTTTCTTTAAACCTTCCAACGTTGTCATGTCGGACGGTGAATGATAAAATTGTTGAAATTATGCTCAAATGAGCCCAGGGTCCATAGAACTTAGAGCATCGGACATTCATTTTTCAGGATAAGGGAAAACTCCGGAGAAACCTTATCCAAATAACTCGTCCGGACCGATATTCGAAATCGGGATCTCGTGAATAGGAGGTGGATACGCTAAGGAGGAGAGTTAACTTGGGCAGTAGTATTAATTATTTTAATAACTAACACTTACTTGGAAATGTAATTTGCATGGTGAAAAAGGAAGTGAACCTAAGGGAAAACCCGGGATAAAACGTTATCCTGATAACTCACCCCGATCAAGATTCGAACTCGGAGCATCTTGAACGAGACAAGGCCGCGCCGGGGCTGAGTGGTTAGACCGTTCATTTCTCACCAAGGGACCCGGGTTCACCGTGTTCGGTGAGATTTTGTAGTGGCCAACATGGCGCTGGGGCGGGTTTTCTCCGGTATCTCCCGTTTCCCCCGCCATCTCATTCCACCAGTGCTCCATCTTCATCTCATGTATCATCAGTGTCACCTCCAGCGCCGTTGTAGTAAAAGCGGGCGTTAAAACACTACACATTTAATTGAGTGAGACAGATACGCTAGCACGTATACTATGGAGGTGAGCTAACTTATGCAGTAATATTAATTTTTAATAACTAACACTTACTTTAAAATTTAATTACCACTGTGAAAAAGGATGTGAGCTTTATGAACAAATTAGTATTATTTTAATTTGAGGTGAAGTCAGCATGATTATGATAACCATATGAGTTGGGTAATTTCCTGTTCTTATTTGCCCTCCCTCAGCTGCAAATGAAGCTAATATATTTGCTAATACCATCAAATTACGTGTATCCTGTCATTACCTATCGGTGAATATGTAACTTTTAAACGGCGCACTATATTGTGGATTGGTTGGATGATTCACACAGTGTTAGTGGTTGGCAGCATTGTATGTGTACTGGCGAATGGGAAGTGCGCTATTCGTTTTAGATATAATAGCATTATGTTTCTCCACCGTTATTGATTGAGTAAACAAGGGAATGTAAGTTATTGCTTTGAAGCTCGAAGTATACTGGTAAAGCGCCTGAAAACATCGAATGCTGACGGAATCAACCGAATAATTCCGGCTATTAGCGCGACTCCAACAATTCCATTGTTTTATTCGGATTGCCTAGCAGTACCGCACCAAATTGAATATGTAATCAGCAGCTCGCAGTAGTTCATGGTTTCGTTCATGTATAAAAAAAAAGAAGCAAAATATAAATAATATTGATAATATGCGTGTACAGTTTACTGCAGTGTCAATGAAACAGAACTATATAGATATAATGTTATAGAAAAGCATGGAAGTAGATACTGTACTTGCAGTATTTGTTTCGTTTGCAGCAGATATAATAAACATGTGCTTTCAAAAAGTACACAAATATCTGGAAAAATGCATTTAAAAACCGCAGTCTTAATAGTGTTGCGTATTCTACCTTCGTTTTTTTTAAATATTTTTATATAGCCCAAATTTTTACAAGCTTTATGGATCCTAGGCTCATTTGGACATCATTTCACCCATTTCATTCATTCATCGTCCGGTTAAAAGGACGTTAAACCTTAAAATGGAAAGAAATGAAAGCATCACTGTGATTATGATTTCGACATTTTGGAAAGTGTTTTTCACCGATTAAATTTGTAATTTATGTAATCTATCAATTTCTTACAGTATTAAGGAGATAGAACACGTAGATGGAACGGTAAATTTGTGTTATCAATCAATTTCATTATTTATACGTATATTAGAAAAAATCATTCTTACACTACAAAAAAAAAAAGTAACATTAAATAGGATTAACAAAGTTTCCGTTGAGAATGTTATGGAATAGGTTGGTTGGTTACCAACACACCCCACATACATACCTTGGCCTTTGGGGTAACCGCCCCACCTCGTGGTGACCGGACCCATTTCTCAGATGGGGGCACCCATAGGGCGGATCCATTGCCTCCAATGGTAGGCTGATACTGTGGATGACGTTGGACTCCGAACCACGTTGGGTATAGGGGACATGTGATAGAGGTGAAGGCGTTGATAGGGCTGACTTAAAATCGCCAACCCCAGAGCCGGGAATCGAAATCGGGACCCTTAGCACGGGAGCCACTGCCCTACCCCGGCGCCTCATGTTATGTAATAGAAAATATAGGAAACGGTGAAAAGTTTTAGAACTAGCATACAGATGGCGTTGATATCAAGAGCATTTTGTTTTGTCATGTTGATACATGTTTCTTAACATAGCGAGCTTCAACAAGATCTACAATTTTGTTTCTCGCCCGTCTCTATGGTATGTGGGTAGCTTGTGTGCCTCACGTTCAAGAGGTCCCGAGTGATTTATCTGGATAAGGTTTTTCTGGAGTTTTCCTTTATCCTGAAAGATGAATGTTGGGTAGATCTAAGCTCATATGGGCATTATTTCACCTATTTCATTTATCGTCCGATTATGACAACGTTGGAGGACGTAAATTAAAATAAGTCATGCTTCAGCAGTGGAATCCACTCAGTGAAGAAAGTGTTGGCCAGAGTGTATAGATATAAAAGGAGATTACGTTGAACACAAAAGTGCGTTTTGCCGTAACAATATAGTGCTTTCCTGCATGGTTTAAAACTTCCTACATTGCTTAGTACGAGGCATGTTTTTTAAGTCAGTGCCGTTTTGGAATTAAAAAAAAGACGTGCATAGATATCGCAATAATGTTCTTTTTACATGAAAGCTAATTTCCGTGAATATTGAGCCACTTTTCATAACGTGGCACCAGTTTTTGAATACCCTCCTCATAAAATTCTGCCGCCTGACGTGTTAACCACTGTATCACAACTGTTTTGACTTCGTTATCGTCTTGAAGACGCTGACTGCCCAGATGTTTCTTCAAGTGCAGGAACAAATGGTAGTCGCTGGGCGCCAGATCAGGGCTGTATGGAGGATGTTCTAGAGTTTCCCATTGAAAAGATTTGATGAGATCTTTGGTCCGTTTAGCCACATGTGGACGGGCATTGTCATGCAGCAAAACGATACCCTTACTCAACTTGCCACGTCTTTTGTTCTGGATTGCACGGCGCAGATTCTTCAATATCTCACAGTAAGACGCTGCATTGATTGTCTCATTACGAGGCAGAAACTACACTAGCAATACTCCTTTTCTGTCCCAAAAAAACTGTGCATATGATTTTCCGGGCAGAGATTGTTTGCTTAAACTTCACTTTTGTGGGTGATGAACGTCGCCATTCCATGGATTGTTTCGATTCTGGTGTGACGTAGGCCACCTATGTTTCGTCACCAGTAACAATTTGGTCTAAAAAATCTTCACCATCATTGTGGTACCGTTCAAGGAAAGTCAATGCACTGCCTAAACGTTGGCTTTTGTGCAAATCCGTCAACATTTTCGGAACCCAACCTGAACACAATTTCCGGTACTTCAAATTCTCGGTCAAAATGCGATACAAAACACTATGAGCACATTGAGGAAAATAGTCGCACAATGATGAAATTGTAAAGCGTCTGTTTTCTCTCACCTTTTCGTCCACTTTCTGCACCAAATCTTCAGTAACGACCGAAGTACGCCCACTCCGTTCATCATGCACATTTGTGTGGCCATCTTTAAATGCTCCACCCATTTCCTTACCATTCCACCACTCATAATGTTTTGTCCGTAAACTTCACAGATCTCACGATGAATATCGATCGGTTTTACGCCTTTAGCACTAAGCCCGTACTTCACAATCGGCGGGACTCACGATTGTCGGAGGCATCTTAAACACTCAGTAACCAAGGTATACAATGAAGAATCAGACTGTAATGGCGTCAGTGCGTAGACAAGAGATGTCGGTAACCAGCGCGCATGCGCGAAATGCCGACCGTAGCGCTGCGGCGGCGGAATCGCAAAACAGTACTGACTTAAAAACATGCCTCGTATATTTGTTAGTTTTCTTATTTATTATTCTGTAATACTAATAGTCAGGCTTCATGAGACTATGTCTGACCACAATTTACTGACTTTTTTTTTTTCACTTGTATATACACATTATTTTACTCAATATATACCTGCCTGGGTTCAATTGCAGCCTTACAATTCAAAACATTATATATATAAGGGTAATAACAGTCTCATATTTATGTTTATAATATAAATGTTTCATATGTAACATTCATTCAACTTTAATTTTTTTATTAAAAAAAGGACATGTTTTGAGACACCTATACTACCATGCATAACTCTATTCTCAAAACTAATACTCCAAATATTCCCTCATATTTATTAACCATTTTTATAACTGTGTCAGTGGCTAGCAGATGCATTCTTTTTAAGTTTCACCTCATTTCTCCGATTTTATTTAGTAATGTTGATAGTTCTTATATATATTTTCCTTGTATATTTCATAACTATATTTCCTGGATCTTATTTTTTCTTCCTTCCGCCGCCGGCATCCTAGCAGTCGAAATTCATAGGCATTTTCTTCTACTCCTATTTGTTTCTCCTTCCTGCTCTTCATCGGTAGACTTTCTTCTTCCAACTCTTGTTCTAAATTATGTGTCGGCTCCTCGCTTCTCCGTCGAGTCGATTCTTTTCATTTGCGTATTTCCTGTGTGTTTTCTATCGATGTTCCTTTCCCTTCCATGTATCGGTATTCTTTGCCTTCCTACCAGTCGAAATCCAAAAGTTATTGTTAATTGTTTTACAGAAAGTACGTGTAGAAACAAATCGGTTAGGTGATGCACTCCTTAGAGTACGTTCGTTTTATTAACGACGCTGTCAATTGCTATTATGAAAGTACCGCCGGTGTGTTGGAATTCGTCCCTAGGAGTTTTTTTTTTTTCAGGCCAGTAAAGGGTAGTCATAGTATAACACTTCAAGCAAGCACAAGACTAAAGCCAACATTCATGGTGTAGGGTAGCTTATCTGCTTCGTATCCAAAACCCCAACTTCGAATCTCGATTAGGTTGAGATACCTACCCAGATGGTTAAGTCCGAGCAAAGTGAGTACGTTAACTTCAGCATTGGTCTTATCAACAATGTTAGTAAAAATAAAATGAATTCTCTACATATGCTGCTAAAAACATATTTACTTTTTTACAAATTACTGTAAACCCACAACAAGAAGGCAAGGAATGTGTAACGTAATCAGCTTTTGCTGTCCCAACGGTGTTTATGCTCGCCTTCCCAGTATGACGAGGATGCTAGAATCGTTTAAAATACGCAAGTGTTGTCACATAACTCACCCATACGTAATACCTATCACTACAGTTACTGCAACAAATAGTAAATCTGGCAACATGGCTGACTCATATGCTCTCTCACACTCTCACACTTCCTAGTAAACAGATCCACTAAACAGAGCAGATAAACAGTTAAAACCAATCTCCCCTTCATTCGTCTCCTGCCTTCTTGTCATGGGTATACAGTAACTTTTCATTATACAAATCATAAGAAAAGTATAAGCTTTTTAAAATAATGCCAAAACCTACTCAAGATCCTTAAAACTGGAACGGGTAATATGCACTAATATGCACATTATTTCTTTATACGGAAGCCCAATTTTCACACATTAATATTTCTAAGCATTCTAGTTGGGATAGGTCGATGCCCGTTTTTTTCCATACTCGACTCTCGATATACATTTTCCTCGATAGCCGATACTCCGATATTTGATTCCATCATTTCTTCTTATAGATTCTATACAAAATAGAATGTTAAAAACCTATTGAACCTGTAATACATGTCCATAGTGTTAAAATTCAAGTAGTTAAAACAAAGAAACTACTGTGTTACATTTGATCCAAGATTAACATGGGTCGCTTACATAAAACAACTTCGGGATAGTTGTAAAAAAAAATCATCTGAATATTCTCAAAACATTGGCAGCCAACAACTGGGGAGGAGATTACTATGTTCTTAGTATGGCCTATAAAACATTAATCCGAAACAAGATAGACGATGTGATACATTCAACAGCACTACGAATAATTCTTGGTATTTATCGCACAAGTCATATTGAAAGCTTACAGATTGAAGCAGATGAACCGCCACTTGAAGTAAGAAGAAAAAAGCTAAGCCTTACATGCCTATTAGGATCAATTGTTTATTAATTCATCGAAAGTCGTTGATGCCAAATACACAACAGACGAAACATCTCAAATATGTGCAGTTCTGTATACACAGAGAATTTCCTGTTACTTGAAACAACTTAGACTAGAACTTCCCTTGCTAATGTGCAGAACTAGTAAAAATGAAATTCCCCCATGGAGACTTTCAGTTCCAAACATAAATTTGGAAATGTCTGAATATATTAAAAGTCAAGTGGACAGAAAAGTGTACCAGAAACTATTTAAATATATAAATGCACACTATCCTGTGTATATGGAAATTTATACTGACGGTTCCCATTCTGAGTTTGGAAATGGCTGTGCTGTTGTATCCCAAGAAGTTACAATGCTATATATACTACCAGAATTCTATTCTCTAGTGAATTATATGCAATTAAAAAGTCCCTAGAAGTGATACAATCTGCAATGCACCCAAAATATGGGATTTACTCAGATTCCTCGAGTGCTTTATTGTGCTTCCAAAATTTGTCGTCCATTAAATTGATAATCAAGGATATCCAAAATTTGTACAAGAAACTTATTCCAGAAGATAAAGAAATACTGTTGACGTGGATACCATCCCACCAAGGAATAGGTGGAAATGAAAAGGCTGATGAAGCTGCTAAATAAGCAGCAAAACAACCGCCGGTATACCCTCCAATACCTATTCCACATGAAGATGTTATAAGCCATATCAAAAAGGAAATAATTCAGGAATTGAAACGTCATTGGCTAGAAACCAATGAACATAGTAAACTCCGACAAGTGAAACTACACACAATATGTACTCAGTGTCTTTCGAAAACAAATGTAACTCTCCAGACTTAGAATTGGACATACGAAGCTTACACATGATTACCTCCACACTGTGAACCATGCAACCAACCATTATCGGTAAGTCATATTATAAATGAATGTATAATACTCGCTACTCAACCTACAGGACTCTCCATAAAATTCCTACAGATCTTCATGTCCTACTAGATGAACAGAAGAGTCTACAATCACTGCATTTATTTCTACAAGACTGTAAATTAACTTCTTCAATATGAAAATCTATTCAGTGTTACCTGGTTTCGGTGTATTCTGTGAACTGAGAATAACTGTAATTAAGTAATAAGTAATACGTAACAAGTATGAACATAGTGCTGTGCAATATCGATCCTTCAGTTCTTTATGAATGTATAGTTTGTGTGAACTTATGTGTTTATATTATACCGTAACCTAATAGTTGCTAAAATGTTAATTGTACTGACCAACTGTATACAAAATTCGTTATACCATCTTATAGTTGTCCGCCTCAGTAGCGTGGTGGTAATGTTTCTGCCTCACGTTCAAGAGATCCCGAGTTCGAATCTCGGTCAGGGTGAGTTACCTGGATAAGGTTCTTTCCGGGCTTTTCCCTTATCCTTCAAGACGAATGTCGGGTAACTGTAAGCTCCATGGACCCTGGACTCATTTGAGCATCATTTCACCCAATTCATTCACCGTCCGATGCGACAAAGTTGGAGAACGTAAATTGCAACAAAAAAAGACCATTATTGTTAGGCGACATTAAATAAATTTATCTTAAAAATGGAATGTTGGGAGAACTGCGCATTGCCAGTAAGATTACATAAGTGCTATTTAACGAGACAAAACTTCAGTGTTCTTATTTTTAAACTCTACATTAGACATTTAAAAGCAAAGAAGTCCACTTTTATTAGTTCTGTTAAAAAATACTAGCATTTCCAATCTTTCGGGGTCAAGTCTACTTTCTCTGCTTATTTATGAGCCCTACTGTGCTAAATAGTCTTTCAGAGAAAACTGTTGCAGATGGAATTCATAAATATTTAGCGTTTTTTTTTTTTCTGGAAATTCGGAATTTGTTTTCCAGTAATCCAATGTACTAGAAAGAGGAGGAGGAGGTGACAAATCGTCGTTGAGATATGCAGTGATTTCTTTTTTGGAACTGGTAACTGGCACTGAATTTGACATATTTCCACATTCCTGGAACTTGGGCTTGGCAATGCTCCACTTGCGGCAGTAATATCTTGTGATTTTAAAATGAGATAAAAATTGTAGAATCACCACCGAAGTATCGAAAAAGTATCGAGGGAATCTTCGATGTCGGTACCAGGCAAGTTTCGAGGACCCATCCCTAATTTCTAGAGTTTGCTTTATAACATCAAACATGTCATCTTCGCACTAGAAAGTCATTCGAGTCTACTTCGTCGCATTCAACACGCCCAGTTTAACATGTACCAGATTCATGGTCCCAGGTCTTCCATTTCCCGTACTAGAATCATTTTTCCATCGGGCTCTGAACAACGTTTATAATACTCTACATATGTAGTGTGATGTTTATTTATCAGGATCTAGAAGCATTTTTTTTTTTTCGCTGAACATTTATCGCCTTATTTTGCCCTTTGCGGAATATTTATGCTGTTGTTCAATTTTAATGGGTATGCTTGTTGGAAATTCGTCTGACACTTGTTTCCGCGCTTTGTGTACTTTTGAATCATGAATTGGTCTTATTTCTTTTGCTGAAATCTTTCATGCTCTCTGCACTTTAAGATGGTTGTTCTGAAATACTACGTGGTATGTTGGTTCGCCTGATATCTGAGCTTGTGTGTCTCCAGGCTATACTCATTTGGATCAAGTCTACGATACATGTGCAAAGTGCATTGGGATTGAAGAAATTTGCAGGGTATCACAAGATCGTTAAAACTGCGGGAGAAATGCAGCAAGACTACGACAAATCAACTTTTGGAAAGAAATAGCACGTGACGAAATTTTGGAGTCTATCATCATACACTTGTAGTACTCAGACGATGAAGACAATGACACTGACGAATTGTCCTTTAACATGATATTGACAGCGTACGGATTAGCCACTGGTGGTTCCATAGTGTTAGAAAATTAGGCAATTCATAAAACTATAATTACAACATTTAAAATATGTACATAATATGCGAATTATCTTGTTCCAAGTTTGATTCTAACAACTGGTTATTGTTAAAGTTTGGAAAATGCAGTTTGGGTTCCTTCATTTCTAGCGCCACGTGTTCTTGCTCCAGCATACTGTGCGAGAAAGAGGAAAATATGAAAAGAGCGGGGTAACGAATTGGCAACGCTGTGCACAAACGCATTTCCTTCGCTGCATACTTGAACTCTTACCATTTGTAAAACACAATAGAAACATTCATCTGCTTTATTATTCTTCCAGCATGGATCTACTAGAAACAACCAATTTCCTGTTCAAAAGTAGGACTTAAATGAACCACAAACAGACACATAGCGGTTGCCTTGTATTAGTAGCAAATGTCACAAATCTGATATTATGCTTTACTGCATTTTCAGTGCAGGGAGATACCAAGGCGCTTTATGTTAGTCAAGCTGCAACACAACTTTTACCCAGGTTCGAGGCATGCTAGCTTGTTTTCCTAGTGGAGCATTATTTACTAATTTCTTCGACATTATTTTTCTTGCAAAAATCACGGAAGGCAGGAAAAAGCCTCCAGTTACGTGGCTGAAATTAAATTTCCTCTCTCTGTAGTAGAAATTAGTCCTAGTTCCTTTTTCCAGAAGGTATTTTGGAGCCTTGAAGATGTATGTTTGTCAGACTCGTCCATAATGTATAATGTACCTAATGATATTCCTTCCTGTTTGCTCCCAAAAAAGGTATAGAATCTCTTCACTTCAATAGGAGTTCTCAATGCAGTGTCCGTTATCGATATCAATTTAGCTCGGCTATCGCCAGCACTGCATTTCCTTCTACAGCTAGGAGGAATAGAAATGTTATCTGCATAATCATATGCCAGTTTCGTGTGTAAGTCCGTAGAAAATGATGTCCATTTCTTCTAAATGTGTGGCAGTTTGTTCTGTTCCTAATTAAAACCAACTCTGAATCTTTCAATCGCTTCCTGCTAGAACCAGTTTTATAATGTGGCAAAAGGCAGGCCATATTTTGTAGCAACGAAATTAATTAGAGTTGTCCTACATTCCTCTGGAGCTTTCTTCATTATTCTTCCGACGACCAATCGTCTTAATTGTGCACCATCTGTAGATAGTAATACAACAGTTTTTGAATTACACTGTAGTAGGTATATTTTATTGACAACAGCTATATTTTTGTTAAATCATTTAAATGTTCAGTAATGCTTTGGAAATATGAAGGTTAAGTA
Source organism: Mantis religiosa (assembly GCA_030765055.1). NCBI lineage: Eukaryota > Metazoa > Arthropoda > Insecta > Mantodea > Mantidae > Mantis > Mantis religiosa. Next base: position 119,046,760 of record CM060956.1, on the reverse strand, counting down.
GAAATTGGAAACCTTTGCTCAGTACTTTCGTTAAACCACATCAAAACCGAGAATCGACCCTCAGACCTTTCGGCTTGCTGTGCCTTTGCTATGTGAACATGATTTCTAAAGCAATTTTAAAGACTAATGAATTAAAGTTTCAAAAATAAACTATTCGGATAAAATAAGCAAATCTCGGCTTTCCTCCATTCATTTTTCCCGGGTGTAGCCATTAACGAAATGATCACAACGCTTGGAAATAAATAGAATAGATGCCATCAAATTGTGTACGTAAGCAAGTAGTTATCTCCAAATATAATTTTAGTTTTTTAAGAGCACACGTATATTTTAGAAACAAAGGTTCCTTACCTTAGCAATATCTTTAACATCTGCAGAAAACTGTAAGCAACTTAGCGTAACGTCTCTCCCTACTGTTTTCATACAAGAGGGAGTAATTTTACACTGTAAAAGGTGCAGTGTCATCTGGTAAAGTTTTTTTTTAAAAAAAAACATTCACATGCGGTTTGCCCAGACTTCCCCTTAGATGTATTCCGAGGTTTTCCCTTATCCTCAAAAGAGAATTTCCGATAATTCTTAAGCTCTATGGATTAAGGGCTCCTTGGAACATCATTTCATTCGTTGTGGTACGTGGCATATCTGGTTAAAGGGTACAACCAAAAAAAGCGACCCGTTTATAACTGTGTGAATCGTATGTTACATTTATATGCTTAATTGCCATTTATCAGATACACCGAGGTGTGTAATGGAACTTGTTAAGACTTCTGAATAAGCATTATTCTAATTCCACAGATCTATGCAACCTTCTAATAACCTAAGAAAGTTTTGCGTTATTTGCTTTGTAATTGTAACAAAACTCATTAGCAGGACTGGTTAAATACAATAATAGTTGTGTGAATAGAAAATATTACGAACATTAGATATTATTGAACCTCTGTTTTGTAATTTAGAGCTGAGGTGATTATTCTTATTGGTGATAGCTTCTAAACAGGAGTGTTGTATTTTCAAATTCATTAACTTTAGAGTATTTCGTTGTAGACTTTAAGAGTTTCTGTATTACATGAAAACTAGTATTTGAAACAGAGATTTATGCCATTATTCAGTGCATACGTAAAAAGATAAGGAGATAATATGTTAGTAAACAGATCCTTGTATTCTCTAACAACCAGGATTGTACGTAAGGCCTTAATCAACCATACGGTCTTGTTCTGGTTCTAATTGCCTAATTATTCTTAATAACCTGGCGGAACAGAATGAAATTCAACTGATCTGGATGGCAGGACATAGGGAATAGAGGGCAACGAAAAAGCTGATGAACTTGCTAGGCAAGGAGCAGCTGCACCAGATGTTGGACCAGAGCCGGCTATAGGAACATCTCGAAGACCAACCTGAGAAGTTATTAACACTGGTCCAAGAGAAAACATCACAGAACCTGGCTCAGAATCCGAGGAAACAGACATGGTAAGCTATTTATTAGGAAACGATGCAAGAAAAGACCTAAAAGTCTATTAAAGTGTAACAGAGAATTAGAGAGCAGTTGAAAGCAGCACTGGGTTTCTCACGAGGCACGCACATGTGAAAAAGCACAAGTCTTGTGTCACAGGAGATATAATGCTTTTGGGGCAAAGTTTGCAGTACCAAAAGGAGTATCATTCATACCCACCGGAAGACTGTAAACCTTTCTAAGGGTGCAGGTGTAGTAGGGTGGATATGAACAACAATACAGATAGCCCAGTAAACCTTAGGCTGAAGTGCGCCCAAAGAAACAGCGGGAATCTGTACTGAAAGGGGGGAAAATACATGTTCAAAGATGAAGGCACAAACATTTGAACTTTCTATTATTGTGATTATCTAATTTTTTAAATTTACTTCCTCATGTCGGACGATGAAAGAAATGTGTGAAATGCTCAAATGAGTCCAGGTTTCATAGAGCTTAGTTACCAGACATTCATCTTTCAGGATAAGAAAAACCCCGGAAAAACTTTATCGAGATAATTCACCCTGACCTAGATTGAAACTCAGACTTCTTGAATGTGAAACAGACACCAACGCTGCCACCAACGCTCCAAAGGCGGGCGAATAGGATACTAAGGACCACAGCAGTTAAAGAACGTCCATAAATGAAAAGTTATTTTCTTAATAATCAACATGTTCTGCAACATTATGTTTTGTTTCAAAGCATTTGCTTTACTAGCTAAAACCCTCTTAGAAGGCCCTTTTCTATTTTACCCGCTACTCTGTTCATGGTATACAGGCACCAATTGCCTGTCTGTAGACTCTAAAACTTCGCAGAACTTGATACGCTTACTTAAGTGCATAATTATAACCTCTAGACTTACTGTGAGAATCAACATTCAGAAATAGGTTAACAGCTTGATCCAGCAATTTACATACAGGCGAAATACTCTCTTCAGTAACCCTGTTAATTGCCAGTTGAGGAGAAACCTTAATGCTATTCAGAATTAGATCCTCTAATCGAGAAATAATACACTCCCTTTTGAAGCAAGTAGCAGCCATTTTTGTCCTCATTCTGTCAAGAGTTCTTTGCAACAAGCTCTGGGGTTAGCTTAATTGCCTCACATTGCTTCGAATCTCTGAGGCAGTGAGCTAAGTTGGATAAGGTTTTCCTCAGGGGATTTTCCTCTTTTTTCTGAGAGCGTATGTGGAGCTATAGAAATCCGAAGTCCTTTTAAGCATCATTTGAACGGTTTAGCTTCATTCACTGTCGTATATGACTACCATGTTAAAGGTTAAACTTCAGGAATGGGCGGTGGGGGCGGAGATAAGCGTTATCGTGAATGCCCTGGAAAACAAGATAGTGTGTACTGCATCTCTCATTGACTGGAAACGTTTTGTTGAGGGTGATAACGCACGATTCTGGGTAAAGCTAGAGTTCAAAATTCAGATATCTGATAAATAAGTTGTCCAATCACTGTAAACGCTGAAGATCTCTGGATTTGTTGATGTAAATAAAACAGCCCAACAAAATTGACGTCTACATTTCTACAATAATGTATATCAAAACTTAACCATTGAAGTCTGGATTAGAAAAAAAATAGAGGTTCAGGATACAATAACGGGACAAACGTGAGAAAAGTGAAATGAGAATACGAATACTAGGGCTTAATTCTTTATTTAAATTAATGTTGTTATTACGCTAAAGCTAACTTATTTGTAGGCATACTGGAGAGACTTCAAAATCCTATTTTGAAAATAACTTTAAGACCTTATTTCATTATAATGTGCGTAATACTGCACGAGTGGGAGCACACCACTGCCATGTTATGCTGAATGCTAAATAAAAGTATAAATCAATAAATGAGATCAACAATTAATTCCTACCTACTTAATTTAATTGCTGTCAATGACAAATTGAATTTATAATATAATCCAATGATTAGTAATTGTTTATATAATTTAAATTTGCACTAATACCTGAACTGTGAGTCCTATTTGCTACCTAATTCTATTTAGAAATGTTCAACTAGTAGTTAACAACAGATAATAAATCTAAGAAAGTAATATTTCAGAAGCTTGACTGAAGTTCCTTTTTATCTAGTGCCCATCTTCATCTTACCTATATTATAGTTTCCTTGAAATTATTTATTTGTTTAGTTATTTACGTCCTCCAACGTAAAGTCATATCAGACGATGAATGAAATGAGTAAAATGATGCTCAAATGAACCCAGGTTCTATAGAGCTTAGAGTTACTTTACCCGACATTCATCTTTCAGAATAAGGGAGAATCTCGGGAAAAACGTTATCCAGATAACTCGCCCTATCGAAGATTTGAAGTCGGTGCCTGGACGTGACAACAGACGTGATACAGACACGCTACCATCCGCGCTGCAGAGGCGCGCTTTTCTTTGTGTGCGTAATATACTACATTAAAAAATAAGATGTTCTACAAATTTTTCGTTTTGGTTACACTTACACGTAAATCTCAATTTTCTTTTGTTCTGATAGTTATGATAGTCGAGTAGAATTTTGTAGCTTCACCCTTTGATGTTAATTGCCGTTTTACAAAACAAGAACTTAAGTCGACAAATAACTTGACTTTTTCGGATCTTCCTCCAGAGGAGCAAAATAGCTAACTCATAGATTTCTTTCAACATTGTGCATAAGAAATCTATCCTTAAACACCCTAAATAAAAGGTCCTTTCTGCGGTTAAACGCATTTTTGGGTGGGCACGCAGCAAAAATCTTCAGGCTGTGTACAACTGCAGCACTACTTTCCGATATTATGTTGTAAACCGTTTCTAATCCTTCATCTCTTGCGGCATTCTTTGCAAGTTGATTTCGTTTCTATCATATCCAACGCGTGCTTTTGTCCATGTTGGTCGATATCCCAGTGTTTTCTTCTAGTGTCCTGAGTCAATTTCCTATGTTGTGTGTTTTAGGATTATTTAATAAGTCCAGTGTTTATGTGGCTTGTCTGCGTGTACATATAATTTTTCTTGGTTGGAAAGTTCATTACCAATAAGTATTAAAACTCATGATCAAACTCCCATCTTGCTCTTGCTACCGTCCATGTAATCTTCCAACGTGGGGTTCGATTTTTCTTCTCTGGCTTTGCTGATGTTAATTGTTTGGTCAGCTGTGACCAATTATGTAGTTTTATATCATGATCTGTAATCCAGTCAGCATTATCTTCTCCTTTCATAATCCTATTTAAAGTTTATTCTATTTTTAAATTAACTGGGAGTATTCCCTCTGGAACACAGATGTAATACAAAGAGCCTTCAGAATCGTATGTTAAGAGGGAAGTTGAATGATCACTTTGAAAGAGATGGATTTGTGGAAAAGAGTACTTGGTTTTGGATTAAAGTACAGATGTGATTGCTTAAGATCACTTTCAGGTGAAAACGCAGATTCTATGTTTTGTAGGAAATGTTTGTAATGGCCTGAATTCGTAGTAATTTTAATAGTTATGGCATGCGTTTTGCTCGAGGCTAGATTTTGTAAGCGAACTGTGGCAGAAGAATGAAATGCAATTACGATGTCGTGACAACACACAGAGAGAAGGTCATTGAAGTTGGTTGTGGTAGTGGAATTGAAAAGTTCTAAAAGATCCGAACAAATCAAAGAAAATGAATTCGATTATACTAGCCAGGGTAAGTGATAGCTATTCAAAATTAAATGTAAAAAGAGATGTTCTAATTTAGAGATGGATACTATATATGGAAGTGTGCCAAGTAGATTTATAGGTTTATTACACTATAGAAACAATTCTGACTTCCGGAATGTCATATGTTCCTTCTTTGTTACTGCATGAATCTGCAGAAGACACTCGCGGCCAAGGATGTTCCATCCGATCGATATTAATAGAGAGCAGTTTATTTGAAGAGCTGAAGATGTGCAGAACATTGGCGCTGGCACCATGTGCTGGAATGCTCGAACGCTTGCTGCAATTCATTTGAAAGAGCAACAAATGTCCAATGGCCAAAGAGCATAACATAATATTAATAAAGACCGTAGAGTAACAGAACCGATAATATTTGATATTAGAGCTGTTAAATGAAATATATTCACTAATTGAGCTTCGTTTTGTGAGAGAAAGTGTTAAAATAATAGAGATTAAAAATACTGCCCAAATGTTGAATGAAAGTGGTATTGTCACTTATGGAAAATTTAGCTGAAATTAATAATAATAATAATAATAATAATAATAATAATAATAATAATAATGTATAAATTGGCCTCGTGAAAATATACAGAAACTGCAGTTATAAGGATTGAATCGTTTAATGACATACCTTTCTCGCAAATTGCGTATCCTAAAACATTATTTCGCGTAAATCGCATGTTTTAACTTTTAAATTTAAGCAGTGAGTAGCAGAATTGCATTCAGAAGATTTTTGTTCAGTTAATTCTAGTATGTGAAAAAAAAGTATAAAATTTTGTTTTTCAAAAGTTTAAGCAGACCTGTTGCATGTGGTGAGAGTGAGTTCAGTTCTCAGTAAAGCATTAAAGTCAGATTAAAAGGAAATGAAACTATGAACTAATACTACTTAAAGCAGTGACTTCGGAGGTCTCCTGCAGTAATGTTGTTAATTTTAGACCCAATACAAGGTAGAACTGGGCACAACTGTTCGGCACACATAACACTGGAAGCGTTATCGGCCGTCATCTGTTTGGTTGGCTATGTCCAAAGGACAATTCTTACAATATGTATTCTTTCAGAATTGTCTTGAACATAATACAGATACAGGGTTGATGTATAAAGAGAAGAGTGTGTCAATAATTGTTCAAATAATGTTAAAATTTTCTGATGATTTGGATCACCTTATAGAAATGATTAAAGCTACCCTGGATCTTAGGTTCATGGTTCTCAAACTGTGAAGACAACATATTACACATTTACATGCCTTTTAAAGAGAGAGGTAGTCCTTGATTTTGTAATGCGAAACGAGTGACGATGACGGTGAGGTGAAAGGACCTACAGCTTATACCGTAGACTCCGAATCACGTTGGGCATAGGAGACACTTCACATGTGCTAGGCAGAGGTGAAGGCGTGGTTAGGGCCGACTTAAAATCACCAACCCAAGAACCGGGAATCGACTCGGGACCCTTAGCACGGGAACCTCGAACGAAACCGCTGCGCTACCCCGGTGCCCTCCTTGTGACAAAGAAGAGGTGATAAATTTCTTAAACAATTGGCACTGCTATCCTCTACTTCCTATTCGCGATAGGTGCACCAACCAATTCAAGCCTTGCTTGTTTACAAACAGTGCTTTATATAAAAAGTGAAATGTGGCAATAATGGAAATATGACATCAAAACAGGTGTTGTACGACATAGAGAAGCAAATACAAGCTCAATCGGTATGCAATAGACTCCATAGCTGAATTAATTGGACATACCTTACCTCCGCATCATTGGGTTACGAATTCTATGGGGGCAGTATGGACACAAATCAAAGCAGATGTGACGAAACATAATGTGGCATTTAAAGAATGAGGTGTAAGTGGAGTCTTCCGTAATGCAGCACTGAAAGTTACTCCAGAAAATTGGAAGGCTGCCTCTGAACATGTGAAGGAGTAGAAGAAATATGTAGGAGAGAGTGGTGCAGTATCGGCCGGCATGCAGTACCGGCCACTACTGTGATTTCCCTTTTCGTCTCCATGTGGCAGAATTTCCAGTAAGCAGTAGCAAGCTTGTGCATCCACGTGCGCTATAGTCGGATATCTTCCTCTCTTCTGTTCTTTGTCTGCTCTGAGTGCTTGATGGTGGTTAGTGTAGCTCTTAGCGCGCGGAAGATATTCTGAGGTCCATATTAGTGCTATATTTGCGATCTCTGTAAACCAGTGAACTAAACATTTGTGAACTGAGCAGAAATAGTGACAATAAGTTCCCATGCTTTTGTATTCTACTATTCTATATGTGGCAGTGCAGTGTATCACTGACAATCTATATTGTAACAGAAAAGACAGTGACCGCTACTGCAAGGCACTTTCTACAAGTCTTATAATTCTAGCTTTTTTAATTTCGATGTAATAAAGTAGTATAAATAAAAAATAGAAGTCAGAACATTATACTATGATTCCGATTAACCAACACAGAGAGTAAAGTCAAAAAAACTTAACCTTAGGGATTAATTGATGGTGTATTGGAGAATTTCATCATAAATTTAGTATAAAGTGACTCTGAATCGAACGATGGCTTTGAAGACTGTATATTAACAGTTTGCCGGTACCCTCCTTAATGGACAGTATATCTATACTATCGCCATCTAGCAGCAGTCTTTTTATAGCAGTATATATAAGATATGTGTTTCGTTTCCCTATTTTACCATTTTTTATTGTTTCAGTTTAATTACTGTAATTTTTACACATACACTATACACATAAACACCCATGCCCAAGGTGGGACTCGAACCCACTACTCTCTAAGCGGCGGAACGCTATAGACATACGCTCTAATGACCACAGCTACGAGGGCCGGCTGTCTTTAAAGTGCTGCCCTTGACAGCACTTGGGATAGCTTGGGATGGCTTAGAATATAAATACGTGGAGTGAATCGGAACGTTGCATGGAAGTGATGCGATATGGGTTACTGTAGCGCGAGCAGCAGTGCCCTCTCTAAATTCCCATGTTTCAAGATAAACCAGACCAACTGTAACTCTTCTGTCACGGCGAGTGGTCCGCTGCGATTCATTGACACTCAGGGCCGCTATTGACACACTGTCGTATACTATGTTACCGTTTTCAGTCAACATACTATGTTTTCCGTGAGGCATACTTTGTATTCACAATGGTTTGAGCGTACATAGCTTGGAGCCCCGTGCCTAAGAATTCCTGTGCATGAGGAGTTAAATCGAGTAACTTTAAAAAGTAACACCCATTAATGTGTTATTTTATTTAGACAGTAATAAAGCAATTCTTAAAATTGATTGAATCTTTGGTTTAAAAGTGCTCCTGTTTTAAAGTAAACCATAAAAGCCGCATTGGGAGTTGTCAAAGGATTTACTTAATTTACTGCCCACAATTCATAAAACATGCGTATAAAATTCAAAAGAAAGTTAATTTCTTAGTAAATAAGAGAAACAACGTAATGATGGTGGCAGAGGTACAATATCATTCCACAATGAAGACTTGAAGTTAACGGAGCACAATAGTGTCGTCAAGGGGTAACATGAAAACCTCTGGTTCCCGAGCTCTCGGATTTAATCCCGGCTGAGGGCGCAAAATCCTTGGGATGGCTTCCTTTGGAATGGAAGTAAAGCGGGTGGTACCATGTTGTAGATTTATAGCACGTGTATGAACCCAAGTTTGATAAAGAGACCTCTGGGCAAAATTGAGTGGTCTTGCATGAGCAATAATGAGTGGTACGGTAAGTACTTAAAGAGCGTTCATAAATAAAGCACAACTTCAATACATAATGGCAGGCGTGTGCCAAGACCATTCGTAATGCAGCAAGCCGAGCATCTGTACAGCCCTTGCAAGATATGCTGGGAATAAAAATAATGATAACTCCAACAAATAAATACTTTTGTGAAACATTCACACAGCGGTGCAGGAGAGCCAATGTACACCCCAACCAGCAGCCGTTAAGGAATAACAATTTGTCTGCTTCCTGCTATCCTCCTGCCTCAATCTTCAGCAGCGCCCTACATTTCTCATCCCGTCCAATGAGGAATTAAACTCTCTTAAAGGTAGGAAGGTGGACTGCAAACGCTTCTTCTATCACGAGAATTTGACGCGGATATTTACAGCATGCGGCAATCTATTGAGTAATATAACTATTAAGTTATCCGAATAAAAGCTAATATGATACAACAAATATGTACATATATACAAGTTAAGGAGTAACAACTTGCTTGAAAGCCTTTAGCTTGATGAAGAAGCCAACAAACAGAGCAGAATGTGGAGTGAGCACTTGAAATGACGTTGCACGCTGGAATGGAACAGTACCATGATTTAAAACCAGATGGCATACACATCGCAATCCTGTAATGTTCAGAAGCTCGTAGTGGATGGACAAAGGAATGCATCTTCTATGTGCAACACAAAATATACATTTTGCTCTTTATAATCGCCCTGCGGTACGAGAACGTGTCACCCACGTGTTATGCTTCCATTAAATAATGAGTCTTGCGTTTTTGCTGCTTCTGCCCTTACTTTTCATTCTGAATGGAGCTTAATTGTGGAATGGGACGAGTTAATTTTACAGTCGTCGCTTTGCGGAGGCAGGTTGACCTCCTAATGGCCGACTACAGCTGTAAAATCTTAGTGTCCCATTGCGTGGAAGCATACTAAACTTAAATTTGATATTCAGCCGTTTTTGTTTATTAATTTTGTTCTTTCTCATGCATACATACATACAAAACGGTCACACATCATATTCTTAAATGGTATTTTTATTCAATGGCCCTCAAAACGCGTACTTTCGTAGTATATAGGGTAATAGAGTAGACTTAAGCGGTACTTAAATAATTTAAGAGCTGGTCTGTATGTGATAGTTTTGTTCCATTCTCTTTGCAAGTCGGGGAGGGAAAGGGAAAGCGTAAGATTTAGAAAATTCAAACCCAATAAAATTGATATTTTAGAAATTCACTCCACAATTAAGAAAGTCTCGCCTCTGCAATGTGGGTGATAGCGTGTCTGCCTCACGCTTAAGAGGTCAACTTGTCTGTCTCCTATAGTTTCCCAGTTGTATAGCAGCCTCGTTCATTGCATCCCAGGCGGCATCAAAGCTTTCCCTTCTGACCACGCCTCCTCACATGTAAGCAATTATAAGGGTCTTCCACCCTTAAACATATGGGTCGTCCTTCTTAATACGTTCAGCAAGTTAAAGCACTGTTGCAATATTTCTCTTGTGTCCTCAGAAATTAGCTTAAACTGTGCAAACATGCTTCCTATGTATGTTAATTAAGTTTATATTTATAGAAGTTACATAGTGTTTTACTTAGTGTAGTTTTATACATTTATTAGTGTTTAATAGTTATTGGCGTTTAGCACTTGCGTAATTTAATTAAGATGTGGAGACCGTGGGTATCGAACCTAACATGGATTTCCATTCATACTTGTAATATATATCTAACAGTATTTCTAAACTTTCTCGAGTTGTAAAGCGTTTATGACATATTTAATTATTATGCGGAGTGTACGTGATTACTTATTTAAATTGTGTTTAGCAGAAGAGCCCCCCTCCCCCAAAAAATATACTGCTTAACGTTATTCAAACTTGTAAAATTGGCAGACATCCTTGTTAAAAGCTTCGAAAATTTAAAAAGAGTTAATAGAGTTTCCTTACTAGTTTTTCTTTAATACATTGGTTCGTCTTTTTTACTTTTTTTTTTACTTTTGAAGTGTTTATTGCTTTGTTAAATCAACAAAAATTCACCAACTGTAGCTGCCATAGAATAAAGGAAAATGTCTTAGAATAAATCGGCTCACGATTGCAATAAACAAAGCTCTAACGTGCAGTCTTTGCTTATAAATTATTATTAACTACCAGAATATCCAAAGTGCTTCTTTAATTCGCATGTAAATATCCCTCGCAAATTCATAAACATTGATGCAATTTAACCCTTTGAAAATTGTAATGATATTTTACTAAACGTTCTTTAGATATTATGCTAATAATACGCACTTAGTTCATGTACGTAATATAAGTACTAATAGCATAACATAGGTGACATATCTCTTTTCAGTCATGTTACAAAGCGTTGTAACATTATCTATTACTTATAGGAAACATTAATCATTGCTTTATTTATATTTTGCCTCTAAACGTTATGTTAAACAACGGCAACCTTGGATATTCTCAGCTGTAAACACGTGCCTAGCATTCTTCACCTCTGACCCCGGTTGGTGTTTTCTAAGATGTTTATGACATTGTGGTTAGGGGGAGGAATAGTTTTCCCCTACAAAGAGAGCCGGTTGGGGATGGTTTAAACGCGGCCACTATATAAGATGGGTCAGTATGAAGAGCACTTTATGAATATTTAGAAAACAAATCAAGTTTTGTAATTTTCTTTACTAAGAAATGTATAAGAGACAGTATTTTAATAAAAAAAAAAAAGTTGAACAGTTTGCTTTTTGGAAAATAAACACAGTAGCTTCTTATCAGATTGTAGTTTAAGTTGGGAGGTCCTGCTTAAACTTAGTATTCTGTAAAAACAACTGAACTTTCATATTAAGTTGGGTGTTCATCTAACTGCTTGTAAAGTATGCTTTTTAAAACGCCCTTTGGTGGGAGCTGATGTGGCGTGGGGATCTAAAGACCTAATTTCCCTGGAAATGTTAATATATATATATATATATATATATATATATATATATATATATATATATATTACGCAATGCCATGAATAAAGGTAGACCGCTGAAAAACTAATAAAACCCAAGCTTAAGTCTTACATATAACGAATATATTATTTAACATAATCAGAAATTGCCATGAAAACGACTTTGATTCATTTTAGTAAGATATCTGTGACATTGTTAACTGATATACGTACATATGAAAATTACTCTGTGAATGCATATTATTTCGTGAACCTTAATAAAATCACTGCAATATAAAACTAATCAAATTACAGTCTGAAAATCAAACCTTAGTACTGGCAAACCGGAATTATCATTTCTTTTTTATGCATACTACAAGTCTGTCTGTCTCTCTCTCTCTCTCTCTCTCTCTCTCTCTCTCTCTCTCTCTCTCTCTCTCTCTCTCTCTCTCTCTCTCTCTGACACACACATACACATGCACGTTCACATTCACACACTTTTATGGAGACGAATGCTACCAGAAAAGAGAAGTTGTTTAATACTGTCCACCAATGCTAAGTCCCTGAGAGGAATGTGCCGCCCTTACACAATGAGACAAGAACAGCGAATGTGTGTGACAGAGAACGAAGCTACACAAGAAGCAGAACCGTTAAAAAAAATCATGCACCCTATTCACTCTGTGCATAAAAACCGAGAAGATTTATTCACAAAAGTAGAAGTCATCAGAATGTTTTTGAATGTTCTGAAACTGAACTGACATGGGGTGTCATAGACCTGTCGATGTAGGGTGTAGGAACCTTCTCCAACCGCCGCCCCCCGCCCCGCGTCACAATCTCCAAAGAGTTTATTTGCTGTGGCATACTATACATATTTTAGCACCTCGCCACGGTAGCACACTGACAACGCGTCGGCACGGAAACTCAGGTCCATGGTTTTAATCTCAGCCTTGACAGTGCATGTTTCCGATCTTTCCTAATTGCCTTAACTTGTGTGTAGTTAATATTTCGACTAGTTTGAAGAAAGCGGTCTGCTAATGGTTTAGTGTATTACTTTACATTCTTCGTTTACCATTCAGAATGTCACATGATAGGTTTTATTCTTGGCTTTCGTGGACCGGTTTAACTTCAACACAGTCACGAGGAGATCTGAAACAAAAAGTACTAAGAGCAAGTCTTTAGTAGCGTGTCAAAACACAGCAATTTTTCCTTTAGTTCCTTGTTGGTTACGGGGTTGTGACCAGAATTGAGTGATAATGTCTAAACCTGTGTAACAACTTTTTACCCACTTCGTCTTCGTATGATCACACTTTTATTAAAAGAAAATCTATATAGTGTTTTATCTTCGGACATAGCCTTGATTGCACTTCTGTTATACATTGTACTTACACATTTTCTGAGACGGTTTTGTTATAGCTTATAACTAAGACCGTATGTTGAGCAAAATGCATTTTTTGTTTCATCGGAGGGGATTTGGCACTGCGAGGTCATGGTCTATTGTACTTTATACCTCCAAGTGGGGCACCCCGGGAGGAAGGATGAGGCGAGAGGAGACAGGGCGGCCGTCCCAAGGAGCCATGGCAGTGCAGAGGGGAGCGTCCCTACACTTTACCTAGATGGAAACCTCCCGCGACAGGCCAGTATACGGTTATTCCCCCATAACGTTCGAAGCCGGCCCCAGCAATCGGTTCGGAGATCGGCAACCGACCTACCGGAGGAGGAAGTAGTTCATTGAGAGCATATCATCCTGCTATGCAACTCCCGCTGACACTGCTACGCTGAAAGAGACCACCAGATGAGAGATGATATGAAATGATAATGGAGAAGAAATTGAGTGACAGGAAATTCGGGGGAAGTAATTAACCTACCCAGCATTCGCCTAACGACCCGGAAATACCCCGAGAAAATACCATGGCTCAGATAGGTCAGCCATGGGAATCGAACCCGGGCCTCCCGAATGCGGGCCACAGAAGAAATCGCCTGAGCCTTCCCGCTTGGTAAAATGCATTTAGTTTATTATTACAGGTCACATACAAATATTTTAAGGTCACGTCATGGTATTTGCGCTGTCCACTATAGATAACTTTGCATATTTTCATGTTAAATGCGTGAAGTGTGCGTGTGGCTGTTGGTCAATATTTTCTGAATGTGTTATACCTTACTTTCACTTAATGTTTCAAAAATATAATATAGCTTTTCCTTAGATTTTAGCGTCCCTAGAAGAACGTTTCTCATCGTGAAAGAAGTTTATTCAAAGTCCTGCAACGTTAATTCATATCAGATGAATGAAATAGGTTAAATGATGCTCAAATGTGCCCAGGGCCCATCGCTACAGAGGCGGGCTGAGATTGCATTCAGTTCATGTTATTGCTTAAGATCGGTATAAGGTGCTTAAAAATCAAAATAGGCTTTGGTATACTGTGTACGCGAGTACTTACGTACATTTTCATATCGGCTGCAATGTGTGTGCAAGATATTTGACATACGAAGTAAAGCTACAAATCATGCTTCATGTAATGAGTCAACAGATAATGGAATATTCCATCAATTACAGAGATCAACTGAAAAGTTGAAGAAATTGCATAGAGATCAGAGTTCTGTGGGATCACCTAGTTTCATGTTCGACACAGAGAAGATTGTGTTGCGTAACGTGACACTTTCAGCACAGTTCACCCGACTTTTCACGGACTTTGCAAAATAAGATACGTCACCGAGTTCTTTCACACGTTTCTTCAGTTTTGTTTTTAATCCTGCCGATTCTTTCGACGTGGTTAATGTCAACAGGTAATCACCTAACACTGTCGCACGTTTTGCACAAAACAGCACCAGTTTTCGATTGAGGAAACTTAACTATGTCTGTGCGTCCTTGCACCCCGACATTCACGTGTTTATAGCTACCTACGCAATAAAAAGGAAACATGAGCTAATTGCAAAACTTGCTTTAAGTTTAACAGAAGTGGCAAATGACCATGTTTGGTACGTAAACCTCCTTCCATCATTCGTTCAGTCAACCAACCTTCCATAAGCCCGCCTCAATAGCGTAGGTGCCTGCCTCACGTTCAAGAGGTCTCTCCTTCGAATCTCGGTCAGGGTGACATCTGAATAAGGTTTTTACTCCGAGGTTTTTGCTTATCCTGAAAGATGTATTTCGCGTAGCCCTAAGCTCTATGGACTCTGGACTCATTTGAGCATCATTTCAACCATTTTATTCATCGTCCGATGTGACATCATTAGGACGTAACATTAAAAATGAAATGTAATCTGGTGGATTTGGCGTTGCTCCTAACATCTTTTAAAACCCTTTAAAAGTATGCTACGTATGCATCGCTCAAAATGTTGTATTATTTCTCAACAAAGTGTAATTGTCTTCTAAGTCCTTAACTGTTTTCTCCTACGATCTAAAGCGATTGAATGTATTTAACGCCACTAAATTAAAGAATTAGGGATAAACGGTTGAGATGCATATGACTGCTGCGCATGAAAGTAGAAGGAAGCGCCATTTCCTTGGTATTCCTGTCACGGGTTGCTATGACGTCATGTACAGCGACGCAGTGGTACGCCCCCTACCCGCTAGCAATCAGTCCTGGCTGCAGTCCAAGCCGGCTGGGTGAAGTGAGTGTCAAAGACGAACATGAACGGAAGGAGTGCTAAATACATGTGTTTTGGTGTTGTAGTGTAGTGTTTAATATTAATATGGAAATGCATGTAAAGTGTCTTCAGTGGTAGGTAGCAAAACAGCGAGAAAATGACGACCTTGGTGCCATGCTGTCAAAAAAGGATGTTTATTTCAGTGTCTATAATACAGTTCTTATATGCAAATATAGCATTCTTTCGTAATTTCCAAAAAAAGGAATTGTGTACTCCACTTGTTATGAGGGTAATGGTGTTTTATATCAAAGGATGTTACATCCTGGGGCGTGGCTTACACGTTACAGCTGTCATCGACAGTAATAGTATAAAATAATAAATTACTGGTAATGTCAATTAACGAAACTTGAAAGTTAAGAGTAGTGTGTTTTCCTTTGTATCGTTTCGTCCAGAATGGAGAGTTAATTTGGGAAGCAGCTGGCAGATAAAACAAAGGAAACGCGTTTGCTGCGATTGTAACCAACGGGAACGTATGTACATCCGTTGCAAACTTTACATCGAAAATAGTAGCCGTATTGTTGCCTTCTTTTAGTGTGTGCATAAAATGTGAACTGTTCCTTGGTTTAATTCAACATATTTAATGTATTATGACAAAAAATAGCTTTTAGTTCACGTTCATTTGCAGACTTTGACCACAAGACTGACAGACCACTTCCGAGATTAGCGACCTTGATAATGAAGGCATCTGGTGCTTATAAATAGGGATTTTAACATGTGAGATTGCAACATTGAATTATCATTATTGTAGACTGTTGTTTTTCATTGAAACTATGCAACATGCAGCATGTTGGAAACGTGGACAGTTTCAGAATTCTTGACCTCATAGGCCATGTTTGGTAAGACATGACTTGACTTTTCACCTTGCAACGTCTTGGAAACATATTTTGAAATACCTCTGTGTTTGAATATACACGTCAACTATCAGGCACATGCGTAATTTACTTTTACAAAATATGCAAGTTAATTTCCATGCATCTGGACAGGACCAAGGATTTCAGAATGAACTTAGGGACAGCTCTATAAATTTTACATGTTACGTCTCCGTATAGTAAATAAATTTGCTTGCATAAGTTTGGACCTTGACCGGGAAGACTCGTGCAGATAGCGAGCCAAAGGTGCTTGTAGAAATCTAGTAATATTGAAGCTAAACGTTCGACTATTGCAGCAAACTTATATCAGCTTTAAAACGAGGTCGAGTAGTGTTTTGATGATAGGGAATGTTGATGTCCGGATAAGCAAAAAAGGCTGCGATGGGGGCTGTCAAAAAGTGTTGAATTACATCATAAACGAGTCGTCCATTTGTAAAACCCATTCCCACTTAAAGAAGAAGCGTTAGAAGTCGAACTACACCTATCGTTTGAAACAGTTGTAAAAGTGACTGCCTACAAAAACTGCATGTGATTTGGTTATCACATCACTACCAAGTACATACCTAGTACATAGAGGATTTTTACACTTCACCTAAAAATTAGATACCGAGAGATTTCTCTGAAAATACATTCTTTGACGTTCCTTGAAAGAAAAGTATTTTTAAAATACGGTTTGTGTGTGTGTGTGTGTGTGTGTGTGAGAGAGAGAGAGAGAGAGAGAGAGAGAGAGAGAGGGGGGGGGGAGCATCTCCGAATTTTGGTACACGAGCTACAACATTTATGGAAAAAGTTAATTTCTCTCAAAAAAGGACTACGATTTTGAATAAAATTCCATATGTTTAAAATATTTACATGACAGATTATTCTACATCGTGCTTTTTGTGACTAACACTTGAAATCCTCTGGATGACTCGCATAAGTAACCCTTAAGAATAGGACAAAATCTTGTCTATATATGCCTTAAAGCACATAAATTATCAAATACATTTTTATACGAAGCTCAGAATTTTCTAGATACTCTGTTATTGATTTTAATTTTCAGTACTTATACTTTCGTTAAATAAGAGAATGGAATGTCAAAATATCTTTTAAATCTGTTGAACTATTTCTTGAGCGTACTATATTTTCATATTCCGGTTGTACTTGTAATGAAACTGTAATAAACCAATTTCTTATATCGGTTAACATAAAGTAAATTAAGCGTTGAGTAGGAAAACTAATGTGATTTAACTGTAAGGTTTGTTTACTTAAGTTCTGGAGGTTGAACATTGTTCGTAATTCAATAGTTGCTTCCTTTACCAATGGTATACCAACCCGCATGTGATTTAAAGAGGTTAATAGGGGCGTTACGTGTGTGCATTTTATTTCTGGAACAGCCATTATAGTCACTAGAGCTTTTAAAGATTCACTAGTCAGAACCTATAGTAATATTTCATCAAAAAACTGCTCATCTACTTAACTGTAAATAAGTACATATAACAATATCGATCATGTATTCCTTTCACTGCCATAGCTCAACAGAGCGCTGCTAAGTTAAAAAACAAAAATGTTTGTCCCACTATAGTATGTGGGAAGATTAAAGAAAGTGTGGTGTGATATACGTAGCTATACACAAGACTTCCTTATTTTTGTATAGCTTCTGTTAACTTATTTTTCATCTGAGCTGTTCATCTTTACAGGAATACTTATTCATTTCGTTGAAGGTTCAGAGGTACATGGATGCAGAAAAATGAAGGGGTAGTCAGCTGTTAAAAAGTGACTCATTTTAGGCTATCCTTGATTTTCTTTCTAGGCTATAACATCTTAAATAACCTGATGTTGACAGCACTTAAGTATTGTAAAAATCAGACTTGCAACAATGCAAATGGAAAAAGCACAAAAAAGCTAATTCGAAATAGTTTTTGTGATTGAATGATGTCTACAGCTTGATGTAGTGCTAAGCTCTTGTCTATCTTTTACGGTTTATTAGTTATATACGACATTATAGAAACTTCGGAATGTAGACTATTCACAGAAAATTCAGCACATGAATTGTATTCGTATTTGAAATTTTTATTTAAAAAACACTTTTTGCAAAAAAATCGGAAGTTTTGAGTAGTTACTGATGTAAAGATCAATTTTTGGTAGGAAAATGTTTCTGTAAAACACATTGAATGTTATTCTTGGAAAATGTTGAGCTTATATACCAGTTTTATGTAACCCACAATCGGTTTTTGAGTTATGCTGTAAAGTGAATGTACACAGTTTTATTTACATAGACCAAACGGTTCATATTTCTTATGGGCAGAAAATGTAATCGGATTCGTTTGGAACGCTGCAGAATAGCATCTGTACTTTTTTGTTGTTGCCAGATGCGACATACAGTGCAGATTTGTAACCAAGGCCTTGAAAGTATGGGAAGTGGCAGGAAGTAGTAGGATATGTCCGTATGGGCAGATTGGTAGCGGGAGGCGGGTCATTTGAGGCTTAAAACATTCTTGGCGTTTCTTCTTTCCAGTTACTATAAGCTTTCGGCACAGCCTTCGTCAGGAAACTAACAAACCATTGCAGATCTATATTTATAGATAATTAAAACGTGATTAGTTCGCGAAGAAAACTAGAAAGTTATTTATTACGAGCAGATTGCTACACAGTGCATCAATTAAGGGGCGTTTTCTGTCCTATATTTTAGTATGTGTGTATGTGTGTGCGCGCGCATCAATAAGGTCACTATTATGTTTTTCAAATGGGAAGAGTTCTAGTCTGCAGTGAATGAGGTGCGTTTGCATGTTTATCGTTACCCCCACTCCTTTCATTTTCCTTCTCTCTTGCTCACTATCCTAGAGCAGTAAGTCGCCTTGGCGCTAGACGTAAAAACACCTAAAATGAATTTTCGAACTTTTATAGTTCAGATGTTTAACTCAAAATTGGAACAAGAAAAGTCGCATATTACGTATGCTTTAAACGTTATTTTAATTACAATTTATGAATTGCCTGTTTTTGTAATCCAGTGGAACTGCTAGTGGCTCATTCCTATAGTTGTCCAAGTCACTTTTGTCAAAAGAAAATTTGGCCATTGTTGCGTTCTTTATCGTCTGAGTCTTGCAAATTTTTGAAGATAGGCTTCAAAACCTCGTCACTTGCTCTTTAGTCCTGTAGTTTTTCAGAATGCCTCGTGCAGTTTTCCCATTCTTGTATTACCTTGTCAATGTCTTCATGAATGTCTTTCCACGCCAGTCTGTTTAAAACTATACCCGATTACGAAGCAATCATAAACATGTGACGCTCACGTTCTGGAGATACAGCATTCTACAGCCTAACAGGAAGTCCACTGTTTGCTCTCTTATTCGAATTTATCAAACAGCTTGGCGTATTCAAAATAAGTTTTATCACATGTCAATATTTACATTTCATTTCTTGGCGATTACAAATATATGTACTTACATACATTACCAACCATTAATATTGGTCATTACATTGCTTACGTAGCGATGCGTTGTTGCAATATATTGGTATTATATTTATTTGTATTATGAAAAACATTTGAGCTAAAAATACTTGGTTTTTACGGAAGGCAGCACACTGGAGAGCAAGGACACCAGCACCTGGCAATTAAAGACGGGTCGTGTATTGTAATTGAACACCCCACCTACGACTAAGCATGAAGCTAACGTATTTAAACCTAGAAAGCAGTATATTTAATGCATGAATGCATAGCCTTCTGGTGTTGCCCAGGACTTTGCTCATGAGCAAACCACGCGTGCAATGCATGCACCAGTTTGCTAATGCGCAACCAACGTAACCTTCTATTTTGTACGTGTAACATGGTTAGAATAACTAACGGCATGTGCATGGAGAGATGATGCAACTCTTGGAGATAATATCCATAGGGGCGGGAGTGTGTTGCCGACTCCACCAGTGGGGGACTTAATTTGCGGGATAGATGATAACAATAAACGACACGCAATTACAATGATGCAGTTCAGTATGGTTAATGACGACTTCTTGGCTTCACCAGTCCAAGTCCCAAGTTACGTTCATTAATATATTCTGTAGTCACATGGTTCTAATTCCTAATAGTTACATTAATGGCAAGGGCTCCGAACAATATGGTTGAGTGCCGATTTCTCGAGATAATGACCTTCCGTTACGAGAGTTAATAGCGTGCACGTGCATGCAGACGGCCAAATTAACGAAGAGAAAATGTTCGTTTTTTTGTATGCAGAACGAGAACTGTGACAACTTACGTCACCAATACTAATATCATGACTAACGAGATGACAGGCTGCGCCGTGAGCTAAAATCAGCTGATTCTCTACTTCTGTCATAACCCAACGAAGTAAAATTAATGTTACGTAATACATCTATATTCTAAACAATCAAATAAGTTCTCTCATGTATTAGGCCACTGGCCCATTGGCCTGTTCCGGTCTCACTTTCACCTTAGCATTGATTTTCCTATGGATCTTGTTCTTTGTTTATATTCTAGCACCCTTTTTGGTAGGCATGTTGAAACCATTGTACTGAGGTATTCTTTCCATCTCTATGATATCGTCTATAGCACTAATCTTTAAATCCTCGTATTTCTTCATTAGTTAATCTATACCATCTCGAGCCAGCCTCGGTAGCGTAGATGGTAGCATGTCTGTCTCACGTTCAAGAAGTCCCGAGTTCGAATGTCGGTCAGGGTGGGTTACCTGGATAAAGTTTTTCCGGGGTTTTCCCTTATCCTGATAGACGAATGACGGGTAACTCTAAGCTCTATGGACCCCGGACTTATTAGAGCACCATTTTACCCATTTCATTCATCGTCCGATATGACTTAACGTTGGAGGACGTAAATTAAAAAAAAATATATCCCATCTTGTTACTCCCTTAACTTATCTTAATTATTTGTCTGAACTATTTGAATATGACTTATCTTTCTTTCTTAAACCCCAACTTCCACTCTTATGTAATATTACTGGGATGGCCATAATTTTATAAAATTTAAATATTTCTTTCCTTGTATTTTTTAAAGTTATCCTAGTAGATTCACATATATGTTGGTACTTGTGTAGATCATTATAAACATTCAAGAAATTACAATGTTGCACGTGCTTGATTATTTGAGCTTTTACTATTATTTTCGTTCTCAGTGGCTGATGTCCTGAAAATGCCATTCATTACTTTCATTATTTTCCTTTTTTCTATTAAACAAAATTCGTCTGCATACACTATTTATATTTATATATAAATATAATATAAATATGTATATGCCAAAAGGGTTGTTGCTAAACGCACCATTGTCTTGAATTGATCATTATACATGATGGCATTTTAGAAATGTTTCAGATTACCATTAATTACTTCGTAACTTCGATTCGTGCCTTAGCCTATACTTTTATCTTCTCAGACACGTACTAACTATCGTATTTGATTTTGACAATTCTTTCATTACCGAAAGCCCTTCTCGATGGACGTAGGCTACAAGGTACATTCTAATTTGAATTTCTCAGACACTAAGGCTTGCCTCTGTAGTTGTAGGTTGGTAGCGTGTCTGTCACGTTCAAGAGGTTCCGAGCTCACATCTCGGTCAGACTGTATTACCCGAATAAGGCTGTTTTCCGGGTTTTTCTCCTTATCCTGAAAGATGAATGTCTGGTAACTCTTAATGTATGGAAGGTGAGCTCATTTCGTTCATCGTCATATGTGATTTAACGGTGGAGGCCGTTAAATTAAAAAAAAAAATAACTAAAGAATATTTTCAGTTATAACCTGGACATATTAAAAGAACATTGTGAAGAATGCTGTGACTTCTCATTAAGAATGCCACAGAGTACAAACAATTGTTACTCAACAGAAAGTGCATGCAAAACAAGAGGAAATAAAATTTCCTTTATAAATTTGGATTTATTTCCAGGCACTATACACAGATTGCCTCTTGTTTATCTGATAAAAACAAGACGCAACAGAAGTATCGTGTCAGTTCATAACGGTGTGATGTGTAATAATAAATATCATGTAACAACATTTAGCAGCATTTGTACCAGATATAATGGATTCATTACCACAGAGTGCTAAATAATTGTATAAAGAGAAAGGCTCTTGAACCGTTTAGCATCTGGCGTGCGAAAATGTACAAATAAATAAGGCTAGCTGGGGTCTAATGTTCATTTGTTAACGATGTTTGCGAGTCCAGAGTGTAAAGATTGCGCATCAGAAAAACCCATATTTTGTTATAAAGTTTCAGTGCAAGTCGTAAAGTAAACATAATCACGAGTCTTTGTTAATATAGATATAGAGATAAAGTGTTGAATTTAGACACTTCCGAAATTCTTCTGGAGACTTCTTTAACCATTAAACGTTGGCAAAATTCCAATATCAGTGTTGTCTTGTCACTTTGGTTACATATAAAGATATCTTCGATTTATTATCGTAATACATAATTAGGATGTAGATCGACAGAGAAATTTGTGAAGGGCTGAAGAGTGGAATGACAGTGAAGTTCAGTATCTGAGTTGGTCTTCCTTTACAACCAATCTATTTTCGCTATAATTTTAAGATTTCATATCTAATCGCATTGCTGAGCATATTAAAACATCTAAACACCACGCTGATAAATGCGTGCTAAATTGGTTCTGAAGAAATCCGCAGGGAGAAAATATGATAGTTATGGTCTACGTGTCAGAAAAACAAAAAACAAAAAAACAAAAAAACCATTAAGACTGGAAATAATTGGGTACTGGCAAATTCAAACCGGCGATGAAGACCAATATCTTAACGCTTGATCTGACCAAGGAAACAGAAGATTTTGAGGTAACCCCGCCACCCCTATAACGAAGTCTACCTGTAAATGAATACATCTGTGGAACGACATTCCAACTTGTTAGTAGCAAAACGTTTTGTCCAATGTAAGTGTCCGCGTAATGAATCCTATTCTACTCAGTAATTTCTCCAGATTTGTGGATAAAACGTCGTTGGGAGAAAAAAGTATGGAAGTATGAATGAGAGTGTGAATGTGTACGTGCGCGTTCTAATGATACAACCCAACGATTACGAGTTACTTTTTACAATAGCTGCACGTCATCTGTAAACAAATTTTGTTTTCTTATACGGTCAACATCGTTTTCGTGGGCCCAAATGACCTAGTTGTCGATGCTCCCTTAAACCTCATTCATTCACTCTCTCACTCACTCGTTTACATGTTCTTGTTTCTTGAAAGTTATCTTTTTAGCACAAACTGAGGAAATTCTCTGACACTTCAAATGAATTTTTTGTTGTAATTTACGTCCTCCAACGTTGTCATATCGGACGATGAATGAAATCGGTGAAATGATGCTCAAATGAGCCCAGAGTCCATAGAGCTTTCAGTTACCCCACATTCGTCTTTACGGATAAGGGAAAACCCTGGAAAAACCTTACCCAGGTAATTCACCCTGACCGAGATTCGAACTCGGGACCTCTTGAACGTGAGGCAGACACTCTACCGAGGCGGGCAATGATTTGTTGATACGATCTACATTCTAATAGCATGAAGGAGAAACATTTTGTGTAGGTTGAATGAAAAGGTTTGTTCACCAATGTCCTTGCATGATAGTGTTTGTTGAAAGACCAAATTCATTCGCATTTTAGTGGCCTTCTAAGTGTTCTGTAGCTTCTGCAAATTTGTCTGTATAAGAGAAAGTTTCCTTACTTGAACATTCAGTTCTCAGTAGGTGCTAATTACATTTGTTTGCTTCAGTCACTGTTATTGCTTTCTGCCCATACGAGATTGCAGTATGATCGCTATACTTTTGGAACCACCCAAGAAAGATCTTCAAGAAATCAAAGAGTCGCCTGCTTGAAACTATATCATTTAAACATTAAAATTACATTTAGCAATATTATTTTATCATTTTTTTAATTTTTATAAATGCTACCTTGTAATTAGCCATTTTATGAATTTTCATAAGGTTAATAACTTGTCAAGATCTTGTTTTCCTGGTCGTGTTGGTTTGATGAGCTTAACAGTAGATCTAATCAAGAGGTTTCCGGGACGGCCTTGTATCCATCATCGTTCAGAAATGCTTTTGTTTTCTTATCGTATTCACGCAAATGAGTCATTCTTTTTATCTTCCGGGGTTGCATTCGTATAAGTTGCTGTGGCAAGCTATTTATGGAGAATGATAACTTTCTTCGTTACTTCTTCGGCACACAGTGTAACAAGGTTGATTACTCCAGTAAGTATTGTTCATTGGAGCTACGGTGACCTCATTCTTTATTTCTTGAGCTTCCTGTATGACAAAGTGGCGCTTGGCTATTCTATTCAACCTATAACATATTGCTCATGAAGCTGGTACAAAGTTCATATACGTACAATGTAGTATTTAGTGTGAAATACCGAGAGACCCAAAAACCTGTTAACCAACTAGCACCCTTGGTGCTCGTTGCCGTCTCTTTGCGTGGTCGGTTCGGATGTTTTGGGGTGTCTGGCTATTCTGTCCATCAAATAAAATACCAATATTTGTGATGATCTTGTCTGCGCTGCCGGTGTACCGAATTTCGTCCCGCGGGAGTCTTTAGCCAACTAAGCCACTCGGACCTTGTATACAAAATGATTGACTAACAGAGGCAAAATATTTCCGTAGAGCACAAAAATGTAATGGATTTTGAATATAGAAACTCTTTGTGGCTGTGTAATTCGATATACAACTCTTAAGTGATTTAGACATTTTTATTTGAGGCGAATCAGAAATTACTACTGGTTCCCACCCCGTTCCCATATCCACACAAGAATGTTTGCACGGCAGGTTGTTAGGCTATTGAATTTGTAACTTACCTTAATCAATATAACGGATAATAGCATTTCGTACAGGATGCAGCTGTTGCTGTGGCATGGTTTGTAATTTTCATTGTGGAAAATATTCCGTTTCCGGGAACTTCTTCGAAAGCTTAATATCAAAATACCTAAGCTGCTTCCTAAGGGGGAGAGACACCCTCCTTGGTTGTGTGGAACGTCCCATGTAGATCTCGGCATGACGCAATATTATGGGTCCGAACCTTATACATTCGGCTTGCATAGCAGCACATCCATTTTTAGCGCAGAACTTTATGAAATATATCGAGCCGTTTTATACGTCCGCCAACGCTAGACGGGCGACTGGTTAATTTTAAGTGATTCCCTCAGTGCCATTCAGAGCTTCCGGCAGCTGTACAGTTGCCATCCTATTGTACAGCGTGTCCAGGATGCCCTCCACGTTCTATTGGCCTCCGGCATTAACGTGGTGTGTGCCTGGATTCCTGGACATGCCGGTTTGCGGGGAAATGAATGGCGGATATGGCTGCTAAGTCGGCAGCGTCACAGACCAGGGATCCTGTAGCCACAGTGCTGTCGGGAGGACTTCAGTCTTGTACTGCGGAGAGGTGTGCTATCCTGCTGGCGGGAAGCGTGGTCCGCTCTCCGCAGTAATAAACTTAGAACTATCAAGGAACTTCCGATCCCCTGGGTAACCTCCCTCCGTTCTTCTCGTCGGGAGGAGGTCAGCCTGGTTCGTTTACGGATTGGCCACTGTATTTTTACTCATAGTTTTATGTTAAATGGGCACCCTGCTCCAGTCTGCCCGCTCTGCGGTGGAGCTCTGTCGGTCCGCCATGTGTTTTAGTGTTTTAACCTATCCGCTGTTCGCCCTGCCGGCCAGCAGGCAGGGATTCTGGCGGACGACAAACAAGCGGTGGCCAAAGTTTTTGAGCTACTTTTAACTGTTGATTTTAGAATTTAGTTCTTATTTTTAACTTTTTAAACTTTATTGCTCCATGGTTTTAAGTATCTTTTAGATTCATACTGACGTGCGTTCTTTTATCTTATTTTATTTAGGATGGACCTATCTTGGCTATTTTATCTCCTATTTTAGCACGTTTTGCTTTTTTGAAGGGTGCTGATGACCGTGCCGTTGAGCGCCCATAAACGTCATTCACACATACATTCATTCATTGTGGAAAATAAGTTAATGAGGCGGCAATTTACTATACTAGGAGGGAAGCTAAATGCAAGTCCTCTGTAAATTTGTGTTAGGCAAATCGGAGTAACTATGCCCGCCTCGGTAGCGTGGTGGTAGCGTGTCTGCCTCACGTTCAAGAGGTCCCGAGTTCGAACCTCGGTCAGGGTGAGTTACCTGATACGGTTTTTCCGGGGTTTTCCCTTACCCTGAAAGACGAATGTCGGGTAACTCTAAGCTCTATAGACCCTGGGCTCATTTGAGCATCATTTCACCCATTCCATTTATCGTCCGATATGACTTAATGTTGGAAGACGTAAAATACAATAAAAAAAATCGGAGTAACTATGATACACAACAAATGTAACTGCTAACCCAGTTTGTTACTCTCATTTGTGTTTTTCGCACAATTTTAAGCTTAACCAATGGTAAACGTGTGGACTTGAATTTCGTGCTGAACTAAAACACCAATTTTGGTATTCAGCCGACTTAGCGTTTTTGAGTTGTGCTGTTTACACATACCATACAATTATCTAGACCGCCTCTATAGCGTAGGTAAGTAGTGTATCCGTCTCACAAACAAGAGGTCCCGCGTTCCAATCTCGGTTGGGTAACTTATCTCCATAAAGCTTTTTCCGGGATTTTCCCTTATCCTGAAAGATGAATGGAAGGTAACTGTAAGCTCTATAGACCCTGGACTCATTTGAGCTTCATTTCACCTATTTTATTCAGCATCTGATATGGCTTTTCATTGAAGAACGTCAACTTAAAAAAAGTTAAAAAATTATGCAGGGTATTTCAAAACGTGTATTGCCAGTGAAATCTTGGTATGAACATTTCCAGAAAGCTTCTCTAGCTACTATGTACGGCGTGGTAGTGTTTAAAAAAGTACGTGAGCAAAATCAATCCTAAATCAATCAATCCCAACCCGAAATCCGGATAAATAAGGTTCGGATAAACTATATTCTTGTGTATCTATTATTCGTTTTTTAAAGCTTACTGTTAACCAATGCATTTGTTTTCTACTGTAATCACTGCCAAAGCATCGATTACGTCATGTTCCAGTTCATTAGTTAGGTTTGTTTTAGCACACTTCGGTGTACTGAACCATTCTGATTCAGTATTTGTCAGTAAATAGATTGAGATTATGTTTGAACTTCTTAATGTTTCTGAGAAACTACCCTCTGAATTAGTTTCAGGGAGAAAATAGTAGAATGCACTGTTAGAATTAATGTTCTTAACATTCTTCACTCCTTTTTACTTCCCTGCTTCTACGAAAGAAGTCCTATACGACACATTTTCAGGAATTTTGCCCTTCACTGTGCTGAATTTTGTCTGCTCAACTAAATCGAAGCATCCCTAGTTTTACCAAATCGTTCTTTGGCTTGTTGAATTGTTATAACGCAGCATCCATTAACACATCAGTTTTGTTAACATTTCTTTGAAACTTAGCGTTTAACAGCACCTGTTAGAGAATTGCTTGTTTTATTCTGTCACGAAATTTGTGAAGATGTTCCTTCACACTAACCAATAACAATAGCCACAATTTTAAAAGCAGGATCCTGTGAAATATTTGGATCAAAAGGATCAAAATTCGATTCCAAGCAGTTCTATTAGTCCAGTTACTTTTGTAGATGCAGAATCATGTGAGCCATTCGCTTGAATAATTTCGAGAACATTACGCTTCCTTGCACTGAAATACTGACGACACTGTCCTAGACTGAAGTTCCGCCTTGTTTGCCAGGTTCAAAGTTAACATCATTGAAACATTGTTCTCTTGCTAGATGAAGAAAAAAATCGTGAAAATGCTGCAAAACAGGGGGAGAGTGATGGTTATGATAGTTTATACTGCATAATGAGATTCAGTGCGTAACATTGTACAAAATAACCACAGGGATATAGCTAAAGACAAAATAAACGAAGAGAAGCCAGAGAGGGAGTTCGATTCGGAAAACATCGGAAGCATTCGCCGCCGCTGGCTTCACAATACAAGATTTAATATCGCCCTGCGTTCATTGAGTAGCAGGAAGCTGCCTTTCAATTTGATTGGATGGTAGCGGAGCGGTGCAGCACATGCGTCTCGTTGGAACAGCTGTATGTACAATAAATAAATATATGTAGAATTTGATTAAATATTTGGCAATTATATAGTTTTTCTATGCAGAAGATATATGAATTTCAAGATGTTCAAGCATAAACACACCGCACTTAGAGTTATGAAGTGAAAACCTAAACCAAATATTTAATTGATTTAATATTGGATGCATAAAGTCTCCCTCGTTTTTTAATTGTGAATGGCCCTGGCGTGTACATGCGCGCGCGTGCGTACGTGATATGTTTGCAATCATATTGACTTGCTCTGGCTGAGCGCACACACACATAAAGACAAAAGCTACAAGATCACTCCTTACGTGGCTGGATGCTTTGTCTCAGATTATAACTACGGCTACGGGATGGGTGCGGTTATGGTAGGCAAGGAATTGTTCGTCGTGAACCTGGTTCGTTTCGCAAACCTTTGTCCACAGCAATGGCAGTCAGCAATCCGTTCCAGCATGTGTCTTCAATTAGAAGTAATTCTAATGTCCCTGGGTCGAAGCACACGACCTTGTATCTATCGTCTTAACTACAGGAGGGCTCTTTGACGATTTACGGGCGGCATGTTGCCTCGCATTTGCACAGCTCAACCATAATCTCTATTGGGCTACACTCACAGATGAAATGGCATTGCCATCTACACATGAGGGAGGGGGGTTAAATCTTTAGCCCCACCCCTCCCCAGAGGAAAACATACCACGCTCAAATGAGTGGACGTGTCCTTTTAGATGTCACTAGATGGTTTTTAAGTATATTGTGGCAGCTTAATGACACATTAAATATGCAGCTGTGATGAAGACATCCCCGAAAACTTTATGGCTCCATCCCTGAGGATTAGATATTCCAATGAAAATATTGAAAACACAGTAGTAGGTATTTAGGTTTCAAATGGGTTCTCTCAAAGACAAGATATCACAGTGATTGATTGGCCTTACTCGCCAGATTTGAATCGTATTAAAAATATATGGCCAGAGGTGTAGTTTTTCTTCCTTTTCTTTTCCCTCCTTTCATGGATTAGGCTGCTTCCGGTTTCACTTCCACCCTAACATTGGTCTCCCTATCGATCTTTTTCCTTTAGATTTGAATTGTAGCACCGATTTTGGTAGCCTGCTGGAATCCGTTGTAGTTAATCTATCCCATCTTGTTACTCCTTTAACTGCCCCCTGTTATTTGTCTCAGCTGCTTGAATATTACTTTTATCTTTCTGTCTTAAAACCCAACTTTCACTCCCATATAAAATTATTGGGACTGCCATAACTTTATAACATTTAGGCTGTGTTGCTTTCCTTGTTTTAGAATTCTTGTAATAGTTCCACATAGTTGGTACATGTGTACAACATCACATATGTAATTTATATCACATCCAAAATAATACAATTTTCCAGTGTTGTTTATTTGATCTTACACTGTTGCTTTCGCCCTTTCTCTCAAAATGCTGTCGCCTTTGTTTTATTTATTGACATGTTAGTACTATACATTTTATCCAACATGTATCACTGTTTGTAAATTATTTTCAGTTCTTTTCCATTATACGAAGATCGTTTGCATAAGTTTTGTGTTTCGACCAAATTGTATGTCGTCACCTTAGTGATTTTTCCATGTTCTTATGGCATGGTCAATGCATATGCCAAAAAGAGTCGGTGTTGAACGGCACCCCTGTCTTACACCTCTATTTGCTAAAACAGGTTTACTAATAAAATTATTTTACACCAAAACGGGTTTACTAATAAATTTATTTTATGAAGATATTTTGGCTGTTGAGGCAGTGCAAGACAAATGAAATATTGCGGCATCAAATACAGGATGCTCGGAAGTGTCCTCTCGTGATACATTTGACTAGGCATTTTATATCATGTCCCTAGAATGAGGGGAGTAATAGAAATGTAGGTTTTATGTATCTGTTGTTAAATTTCCATTGTAGTTAATATTTACTTTGAAAATGAAAAGATACCTTTTAGTTTTTATGTGTGAACATAAATGACTTGGAATGAAATAAGACATCATTTGGAATTATAATACACGTGAGCACGTTGCTTTTTTTTTCAAAAGGAAATAAAAAATAATTTGCTCGGGATACAAACCTCGATAGACCTCATTGCGACGTACTGTCGGCGCATATTCAGCAGCTGGACTTGAATTATGAAAGGTGACAACAGAACGAAGGTAAAAGCACCGAGACACCATTGTGTACAGGCCGCGCCTAAGTCTGCTCTTTTGTCACAGGTTACATATCTTGCGAATTCTTTTACTTCGTGTACTGACTAACCCTTGAGAGGTACGTGTGAGCTGCTAAAAATCTAAGTGTTTTAATACTAAACAAGATGCAATATAGTAACCAGTGGCGTTTTATTTGATACATCGCTGGTTTCATCCGCTTGTGTATACACGAAGATGGCTTGATTTGTACTCTCAGCGGGCATTTCCCAGTAAATCTAACTTGAGGGTCAAATCTTTTTGGGTATTTGAATTTTAACAATGGGTTGCGCACGACTTTCAGTAACAATCGACTGCAGGATAGTAATCTACAGATATATACGTGTTTCCCATACTGTGACGTCATTAGCCTATATTACGTGACCACAGTAGCAGACATAATGCTTGGACAGCGTCCGTTATTGCCGCTGAAATTTGTCTTAGAATGCAACGTGCCAGTATTGACGTGGATTCCACCATTGTTAGAAGTTGAGTGAAACATTTCAAAGATGGAAACATATCTCTCCGCGGAACGCTACGAGGAAAGGACTGATCAGCTCGTTAGATATGACATGTGTGTCACTGTGCAGTAGGACCTAGTGCAGTGCACAAAAAGATTGACTAATTTGTGCCTTTTGGGTCCCACGTATGTCTCAAAATGAACGCGATTAATTTTTTGATGAGAATTTTACAATAAAAAGCTGGTTCTTTAATTATGAAACAAAACGCCGAAGCATGGAATAGTAACGGAGTTTATTGTAAGGTATGTTCAAAATTTCAGATCGATGGGGAAAGTTTGCTCAAAGAAATGGAGGCTATAAAATACGAAACTGAAGCTTTTCTGATGAAGGTACCGTTAAGACAATCTCGAGCTACAGTCATAAACTCCCTAAAGATGGAAGAGAGACACGCTCTTGAAACGTCATCTCTGATCATCTCACCTGGCTGAAAGCCGGAGAAGGTTTAGAGTAAATGGCTGTGTTGAAAATTGACAAGTTCTTTTGATTAAGATGATGCTCTTGGTTTGCCTAAAAAAATAAACGTTAAGATTATCAAAAGTAGAATGAACATGAAACATTTCATTATAACCCTGTTACTGAGAGTTGCGATCGTAATAACGAACGTGTATTTAATCATGCGAAGTGTCATATAGCTTAGCGAATTAATTTATTAAGTCTTGATTCTTATTTTACAATATACCCACGTATAGCTATTTCAAATTTGCCGCAGTTAGTTTAGTAATATATAACCTAATTTAAAACAGTACGTCTCTCTCACTATTAATATGGTATAAATATTCTTATACTACAGTTTAAAACTTAACGGGCTGCCAATATGGAAGAGCTAATTTCTCACAAATAATGTCGGAGTTCATTTCTCAGAATACCGTTTGCCTCCGAATGAGTAACATCCAGCCAACTACAGAAAAGGCCAAAACTACTCACAAAACATCTAAAAGCTCTCTGATGAAACGGGAAATGAAAGGGAATAGCAAACAATTATTCCCCCCAGGGGCCTACTTCGGTAGGTACGGGTTTGGCGTACCCGGGGTCCCGAGCCAACAGTCTCCCTCGTGTGGGCTCCTCTTCGTGGTTGAGGGAGACGGTCAACAGGCCCACCCACGTGTAGGACGTGCGTGGAGACCCGTGTCGGTGGAAGTGTTTGTCCTGGTAGTTGAGGGATGCGTAACTGAGCTCGTAACAGTGTTTTTCTGAATTCGGGGAGGGTGCGCATTTCTAATACACTACTTTGGCTTCTGCTTCGCCTAAACGGGAGGTTAGGGACTAACCCACCCCTAATCAATGTAGGCCGTGCGTGGAGACCCGTGGAGAAGGTGTTTAGATTGTCTAGTTTAGAGTTTAGGATTTAGTGAACGAAATTGTTAGTAGGTTTTGATTGCTGTTTTTTATGTACGTGTATTTTTAATAGGTTTTGTTACACTTGTATAGTTTTTATAAAGTTTTATATCTGGCTTTTGCCATGACTAGTTTTTTAAAGGGCGCTGATGACCGCCGTAGTTGAGCGCTATTATATACATCATCATCATCAAACAATTATTGCTGCTCCGCTTTTTCCTGGTCTTGGCTCCTTTCCTCATCTCAAGCAACTAGCACATCCAGCAAATCCAAATCGTAGTCAATCTACACAGGAACTATCAGCATCGACATTCATCCATCATAACGAGATCTACCCGAAAGTTCGAAGACTCCGGCCTCTATCAACCCGGGAGCGATGGAAAACTCCGGGGCTCTTTCCAAATCGCAATGCCTTGAGTCTAAAAGGACCCCCCCCCCATCGACGACGTCAAGACGGGTGGAAGTGGTTATGTCACTTCCGTGCGTCAACCCCGCAGGGAACACCACCGAGTAACCTCGGTGATCTAACACACCTAATAGCTCTGCAGGTTAGTACCCGGGACCTTTTAGGCAACCCGTTGCCCCCTCAGGGCGGCCGAAGCCTGGCCGGAGGTACCCGATTTCCCATGGTTGTCGGGAACACTGCCCCCTCGAGTCCAACCCAATCCGAACAACTGCCATTCGGGAGGCGCTCGAATGTTTGGCCCGAGATTCTTTTTGGTATCGTCAGAAGTACCACGAGTGCTAGGGGTCCGCAGCGCTCGTACCACAGAGCTGAAGGGGACGGATCCGCTCTCCTACGGGAAATCAGCATCTACAGGAAACTCAAGGTCATATCAACACAACTATTCAGAAGCTATTCGTGAAGGACAAAACTGACGTTTGACACAACCTATTTCATATCCCACAACATATTCTCTACTCGCTAATCTTTTGTAAACATTTGTCTCTCACATCTCATACCTAACCTCACATTTACCAACAATTAAAGAATTTCTAACCTCACTTCTATTATCAGCTTTACAAAATTGCAGCATATACAGTCTCTGTTCATCAGCTAACAATAAATTGCAAATGGGCTACAAATGAAATATTGTATTACACTTATACTTCATTGTTCACTACAACATAATTTGAGTATTAATCAAATTAACAGGTTACATTATATACATACAATTCATTATGGTGGAGGAACCTTATACAATAACTCAGCATGTTATTGTATTAATTGCTGCTGATTGGTTAAAAAAATAAAACGAATACTGCTGTCTGTTAAGTTAAAGATGACTAATCTGCAAATTCACTGCCAAACAACAGATAAAAGGATTTTCTTATTTTGAAGATGCCAATCACTGTTTTCTGTTGTAGAGTGCAGTGTGCTGTTTATACCGCACCTCTGGAATGACGAGCTCAGTCAGTTGCCATGGCAACGCTAAGACCACGCCTATTGAGCGACCAGCCAGCTGCTGGAACACCGTATCTCTGGAGTTCATCAGTACCCTGATAAACTTAACCTTTCTGGAGAGGACCGGAAATAGTATAATTTCATTATGATGATGCGAGTCCATTTTTCTCTCGGGGTGAAGTCCCAGCATCTCCACTGATAGTTTCATTTCTGTGGATTCAACGATTTCACAAGATCGAGTCGGTGTTTCTGTTTTCTATGCATGGAGTAGAACCGAGTTAGTGTTTCATAAGAGCTGCTGGCTGTCTGGACGCATCGTTTATTTGTCCCGACAGTACAGGCAGATTAGTGTGTTGTGTGAACCTCTATTTAGCAGTTGCTCCTTCACACTTCATGTGCTCTAACAAGTGAGGCGTCAGGATCACTTTGTGCGTTGGACCCGACACATCAACACTGAATTACTTCTGAATTGGCTTCTCTGTCTTCCTAGGTAAGCTTGACGATTCAGCTGCTATTAGTGATTCAAAATGGATTACTATTCGAATGTTACGTTATTACTGTAATCCGTATTCATCTTACATGAATATTCTCTAACAACATTTTAGTGTAATGTTGAGAACATAGCGCTACTGCTATGGCTATCTCTCTCTTACCCAAGTGTATTGCCTGGAATGATATTGAAACACCTGATTTAAGGCAGTGAACTTGTGAAGTTCACCCATCCTGTAGCCTGTGACCTCACGTTCGAGAGAACCCGAAAGGTCCAATCTGGGTCACATTGAATTAGTCATCTCGATAAGGTTTTTACGGGGTCCCCCCTTATCCTAAACGAAGAATGTTGAATAACTCTAAGCTCTTTGGACCCTGGGTACATTGAGCATCATTTCACCCAATTCATTCATTGTTCGATATGACTTAACGTAGGACTAGATAAATTTAAAAACGTTTGTGAAATTCGACGGAAATTTGTAAACAAGAATTGCAGACACTTCTTTTGCTTCCCATAATATTTTCATTTAGTTTTTATTTTACTAATATCGGCAATATTTATCGCTCTGTTGACTGAAGTATTAAATGACTCCGGTATTTTGCATTGCTTAACCTGTCAAAATGTTTGACCGATTAACTAGCAAATCATGGAATAATTTTTCGTAACTATTTTTGAAAATTTGTAATTGTGTTGTTTTTATTAAATTTGTTTATAACCTAATAAACACATCGAAAAATAACAAAATGCAAAGAGATTTTTCTCACTGATGGACTTTTTGAATGTGATTATATTGCGTTACCACACTGACACAATTTGCAGGTCCTTCAGATGTAAATAGTGGTCATTCAGGATTTTCACGAAATCAACTACTTGAAAAGTGAAATAGAGTAATAGAAAAGATAGTAAAAAATCCTGATATACTTTATATAATTCTTCAGCCGTTTCATCTATTTTAATAACGGTTTACAAGTTCTTCACCAAAAAACTTGGATGTTTGCTTTCTGTTATTGACAATAAAAAATGCATGGTATATAACATGTAAAATGGACCCAGTTGAATAATGGTGTATGGTATACTAGGTTTAATAGTTTTTGCTGTTTTTGGTGGAGCTTATTAAATTGAATAATTTTAACGCCACTTTTTGATTTACTTTTAATTATGAAAATAATACCAATTTTCCAGTCTTAAAAGCATGCTTGATGTAAACAAATAATCGTATCCTTCCTCGTTAGCCTCCTTATCGAGGAACAACTGCTCCCAGGGTTAGCTTCAAAGGGATGTCAAAAGAGGCATAAAAAATGTTTGTCTATCCACTTATATTTGGGGTACATTTTCCCGCCTTAAATTGAGGTGAGCGCGCGTAATACATCAAGGGAGTACTCAGTGTATGTACATAGTGCGTATACTCGTGAATCTGCCTATTGAATTGTAATACTGTTATAGCGGGAGTGTTATAATATTGAACGTTTGAACGATCTTTTGAAATCTTAGGTAAATCGGTAGGGAAAACCGAATATCAGTGGTTTGAGTCCCGTCTCTTGACAATTGCTATGTAAACAGTAATGTAACTTATTAATTTTAGTTTGCCCAAGTTGAGAAAATGCACTATAAGTACAAAAGCAATTCAATTACCACACTGCTGCCACAGCTATATTCCTCTTGGGGAGTAATAGCAAACGGTGTACTTTTGTTGCGCATGCGTAAATCGATGAGAGAGGGCGGAGTATATTGGAAGCAGCGCTGTTTTACGTTCTCTCGCATGTTTACTTTCAGACAGTATGCGGATCTAATTGAGAAGAACAGAATGAAAGTTGGCTCTTTGCATTCATCTCGTCAGAGAGATTGATTTTGTTAGCTACTTGTACAAGAGCACTGATGGATTCTAGATCAATATTCAAAACAATTGTCAAAACACAATTGTGGAAACACGAGTAGATATACCATATGTTTTCTCAATAGCGATTGTCCTCTCTAGTACTTCGTGTTTTCAATTGGAGGTTTATAATTTCTTACATGGATTACACGGAATCTGTAGTGTCCACTAGAACATATGTGGTATAGACATTTTCGAGGTGTTTTGCAATGAAGTTCTATACGTATTTCCTGTTAATTATGCCACACTCTCTGAGATACTGGGATTCGATTCCTGGTAGGGCCATGGAGGTATCCCCTGATGCCAGCGCGCACAGCTTGATGAGGTTCATTTGGAATACGTGACGGAATAGTAGGGAATACGTATGCCACGCCCATTTTAGCATTCTGTTGATCATGTGTACAGAGAGAGGTAGGGAATGCAGTGGTCATGCGGTAAACAGTGATCCGTTGCTCCGCAGAATTAAATTACAGATAGCGTTGTGTGAGTTAGTTAAACGTATTGAAGTCTAAGAAACGTGGTATTAAAACGCATTATTTGAGACAGATTCCATTTTGAACCGGTTCCACAGTTTTCCTAAGTTTTGGTAGTTTATTTCCAATTATATAAAACTCATTCAGAAGGAATATATCCGTAACTATTTGCGCGTGCGCACAGAAGCGGGCAATATAAATAATATCACACCAGTATCATCTCATTTGGCCCTTTCTCTCTCTCTCTCTTGCTGACTCCCACATACACATTGCACTTGGCCTTTAACATTTGCTCTTAATTTCGAGATCCTCCATAATTGTTTCCGGTACAATGTCATTAGTAATTTTTGGATGGAAATCAATAAAGATAAACGACAGAAAGTACACAACAAATGCATTAGTTAAGTGTATTTAATTACCTTCACGTTGTACCTCTTAATCTGGTGTTTTCAGATAGAAGTGTGTAAGAAAGAAGCGTTTAGATTCACAAGAGTGTACAGAACCTATATTCGACATTTACTAAATGTCAGTGAGCGAAATTACGAGTTCTACCACTGAACTCTCAAATATGATATGTACTATGCATATTATATGCTTTTAAACTGTAACATTTAAATATACTAGTGCATCATAATTGATTTAAACATTCAGTATTTGCAGATTAGCAATAGTAAACCATTTTCGTCTTCTTGACTCCTCTTTGAAGTTTTGATATAGTGACAAAAACATGAAACGGACTGGCCCCGTAGCTCAGTCGTTAGAGCACCTGCCTGCCGTGCTAGGAGTTCCGGGTTCGATTCCTGGCGGTGGGGCTTTTTCTCCGACCCAGATAATTCATCTTCCCCAGAGTCTGGAAGTATGAATAAGAGTGCGAATGTGTGCGTGATCTAATGATTAAAACCCAACGAATACGAGTTAACACCTTCGATATGTTACTAAGGAGAACGACCGCCGATATGGCCATTGAAGTTAAAGGTGGGATATAAATTGGGGGGGGGGCAGGAAACGCAGAACGAAGTTCACCTCAAACCCCTCTCACCAAAAATCCTTAGCGAAATACTGACTTACAATAACCGTCTCTTTTACACAAATACAGTTTCAACACGTCTCAATAATGTTTCTTTGTCTTTTTTGCACGCACCAACTTGTACTGCTATAAATTTGACGTACACAACGGTTTTACCGGAGTTGCTCCAACTCTGATAGCTCGTGAACTGCTGATTCCATGGTCTGTAGCTCCTAAGCACGAAATTTGGTCCATTTCCCTGCACTGCTCTCAGATCAACTGACCGCCAGGTTTTGTAAATTGCTCCACCGCGCCGACTCCTCACCACTGATCCGTAGACTCAACTCAATTGACAGTTGAAACATATTAAAAGTTCTAAACACCAAACACCACCTTATCGGGTCTTACGTCGGTTCTTGCATAGCCCTGACCGAGCGGGATGGCTCGGGCGGTTTCGTCTGGTGCCCGCATGGCCCGGGTTCAATTCCCGTGGTTAACCTACCTGACCCGTAGGTTTTTCCAGGGTTTTCCCGGGTCGCCAGGCGAATGCGGGCTAGATTAATTACATCCTCCGAATTTCCTGTCCCATTTCATCTCCATTATCATTTCACATCATCTCTCATCTGGTGAAAGTGTCAGCGGGTGTCTCGGCGGTGCATGGCAGGATGCTATGCTCTAAGATAAACTGCGTCCTCCTCCGGCACATGGATTGGTGGTCTCAGCGCCTCTGCTGGGACCATTTCGGGACCGCCAGCCCTGTTGGGAAGTAAACTGTAGGGACCTGCCTTCTGCATTCTCGTGGCTCCTTGGGACGGCCGCCCTCTGTCTCTCGCGTCATCCTTCATCCCGGGGATGCGCCACTTGGGAGTATAGGCATAGTGGCCTACGTACTTAATCCCCTTCGTAATGAAATTACATAGCCCTGTCGTGGCAGCAAAAAAAAACATCTGGAGCTGGATACTTCTCGAATTATGAACAATATGTACCCAGTAATAAAACGGTTCGCTCTCGCTTCGTGACATCAGCTAGTGGCCGTGCCTCTTCTGCCTCGCCAGCCAATAAACAAGGGCGGAGCAATTCCCTTACTGCAGTCCAGATTCAGATCGTGGATTTCTAAAAGTATTTTTGATTTAGCAACCCATTTAAAAAAAAACTGCACCTAAGAGTATATATATCGGTCTTGAGGCGCACTGACCTTTTATTTACGGTAATATGACTGGAAATAGGAAAGAAAAGTTGCCGTAATTTTCAATAACTTTGAAAAAATTAAGCAATATATTCGGCAACATATAAATTAAGTACTTCTAGTAACATCTAATGAGGTGATTTTCTACTTTTCTGAAAGTTAAGTGGTGAAAATTTTCTAAGGCCTCTAGATCAGCTCTTCTTGCTTGGGTGAGTGCCATTGAGTACTCACGACTAGTGGGAGAGTGACACGGCGTTGTTGCAGGCTGTTGTCACGGTTGAATGAAGTGCTGTAAATTGACATTTCTTTGTCAAATTATCACTTTTGGACTTACAGGGCACTGGAAGTTTGTCCTTTTTGGTAAACCGTACGAAACGTAGGTGGACCTCCCTGGCTTAAATTGGAAATGCGTTACTAGAAATGACAATCTCAGGAGTGGCAGTAAACTCTTGACACTTGTGATGTGACCTTCACCCAGTGACTATTGGGTATCATGCTGCCCCTCCGGGCGGGCTCCGAGCACCGTTTGTGTACGCGCGAGTACTCGCAGTCAACCGAGTAGAGCTTGGACAACTATACGCCTGCCGTCCTAAGAAGCACACTTTCCTGTGAGCAATTTCCACAACCAAAACCTACAAAACAAAACCTAATAGTAAGCTACTCTTGTGCATACAACTTGTTTGAATGTAACATGGCGTAACACATGGGCGAAAGTGTCACTGTTACGCTAGTGCACGTAGGCACGATGTAATACAAAAAGTGTGCTTCTTAAGACGGATGCAGTATAAAGGATATTTGAAATATTTTAAAGAAACCACCTTCGGCACTAATTTTGAGAAAATGGCTTTGAACTCCGTAGTGGAAGAACGTTATGTTTGCTTTAAATATAGCTTTGGTGTTTCGCATAATTATGACGAAGCTTGTGTTCTATATGCTGACATTCCTATAGTAATGATTAAAAGTATTAGCAAGTGTTATACATAACAGTGTAAACTACGCAGACTGCAAATACAACGTAGCGAAAGAAGGGGTCAAAGCAAAGCATACGTCCTGAAAGTGTACTCTATAAAAATAAAGGAGCAAATGATAAAATGTCCTCTAAAAAAATCCGGGAAAACACAACTAAGACAACTTGCATCCGTCTTCCCATCCATGATACATCTGGTAACACGCTGCGTATAACCAAGTAGTGTAAAAAAAGTGTGAAACGTACTTTGAACCGCCAGTAGCACAACTGAAACCAGTTAGCTCTTTTCCAGTCAGAGTATCATGTAAAATTACATTCCCATATTCTTAATAAAACTTGATAAATACATAAGCATCTCTAAGTTGTATCACGAATATCTTCAATATTACCTTCATTATCAATAACTAATTTGCACTGCGTATTGTATAGACATTCGAGGACATTCTTCAAAGATAGAAAAAGATACAAAAGTATATTTCACAATGCCAGGTTGTCTGGCATCATAGCTCAGTCAGTAGGGCACCTGCTTGCCGTGCTAGGGGTCCCGGATTCGATTCCCGGCTGGGGGTGGGATTTTTCTCCGAACAAGACAATTCCTCATCTTCCCCAGAGTCTAGAAACATGCGAATGTTCCGTAATCTAATGATTAAAACCCAACGAATACGAGTTAACGCCTTCGATATGTTACAAAGTAGAATGGCCGCCGATATGACATTGCAGTTAAAGGCAATGGATAAATGGAATCGATAAATGGAACAAAAAATGCCAGGTCACGTGTGTTCTATTGCTTATGTGATTATATTTTGAAACTGAAGGCTATATACATTGGTTAATATTCAACATTGCCTAAAAATTTCGAATAAACTTAGAATTTCTTACCCAAGAACTGGTTACCTCAACCGAGCAACAAACGGATTTAGAATATTTTAATAACGACTGTAATTTTGATTTTACGGTTAGCTTGTAGTAATAACTATTAAAACCTTAAAAAAAATTAAAACCAACAGGTTAGAATGTTTTAATTTAATTTGAATCATCATTAAATAAAACTGTTTCAAAGCTCCACGAAAAATTGATACAATGATGTTGAAAC
The DNA here is from genome assembly GCA_030765055.1 of Mantis religiosa. NCBI lineage: Eukaryota > Metazoa > Arthropoda > Insecta > Mantodea > Mantidae > Mantis > Mantis religiosa. The sequence goes on along the minus strand of CM060956.1, from coordinate 119,005,945 downwards.
TAGCAAACTTATAGAAATAGTAAATGATTGTGGAAATGGATTACTTTTTCACACTATCTGAGTGTAGGATACGGTTTGGAAAGATAAAGAAAAATTAAATGCCTTAGTCGGGATCTTAACCACTGAGCTACCATGGCAACATGTCAGCATGACAAATTCTGAAACCGTTTTGCATTTCTCCCTGTAAACCAGTGGGGGATCTCATACACTCGAGATACATACCGTAATAGCTGAAGTACTTTAAGTTCCGGGACTTGATAATTTAGACCGCATACTGGCATGTTGTCTTGGTAGCTCAGTAATCAGAGCAACCGGACAAAGAGTGGAGGATCCTTGATTCACATCTCAGCTATGACATTGAATTTTTCAGTCTGACTATTTTTCCAATAAATGTTTTGTTTCTTAAAGATGGTGTCAATTCCTGGGATCATATCACGTCGTCGGTGTGCTGGAATTTTGGTTCGCAGTTCTTTTTTATACCAGTAAATCTACTGACACGAGGCTGTGGCTTTAGATCATTGTTCTGAATCTGGTTTCAACCCTCAAGTCAGTAGGTAAAACGTTTAGATCAGTGGGGGAAAATGCCCTAAGAAATAGGTTTAAAAATAGCATCATTGCTGTTCCTTTTTAACCTTAAAAATCGTTATAATCTGACAAGCAAATTCTTAAAGCAGTAGCTTTAAGTTGTCTTCATTCAAGTACAAAGATTATAAACTAATAATCAGGCTCACTGACATGCAGGAAATAACCGGTTCCATTTGCTCTCTGCAAACGCATATGTGCAATGGCGTGTCGTTTGTTACCTGCGACGTCCCTAACCATGTAACAGTTCAATTTTATTTCCTTTAGTCTTTGCTTTAATGTCTCGAAATTCCTATTACATAGAGGCTAGGCTCCTAGTTGGATTTCCATTATCCTGAGGAAGAAAAAAAGTTTCTCCGAAAGTGAGGAAAATTAATCCAGAAAGTTGAGAGTTCCAGAAAGGAACCTTACAGAATACTTATTTGATAAATTATAAGTTATAACTTAGTACAATAAAGCATGCGGCTGCAGAGTTTTATGGTTTATACACCTAAAAGTTTTGACTAACGTTCAGAGCTCCACGAAAGTGTAATGTTAGATGCCAGCTGTCTCATCGAGCTCGGAGTGGAAGTAAATCTAGATAGATCTGAATTGGAGCATACAATTAACTATAGCTTAATTATAGGTAGGGATTGGCAACAGATAAACATTTAACTTTTCTGCGGATGTACTTAAAACATTACGTTGTGATTTATCAGGTAAAATTGTTAATGAAATAAATTAAATGCCTAATTGGAATTAGAACATTAAAATGTCCTAATTTTATTAGAAGTACATATTAGACACGGACACAGACAAATGGTATAAGTGCGCGCGCTTGTGTGTGCGTGTGTGTACAATTTGGTACAAAACTCGGACCGTATGACAATTTTACTTAACAGTGGATTCATTTCGAGAAAACCTTGTTATATATTGTTAATTGCGAATTGAAATGTATTATGGTTTGGTGTAAAATATAGCTTAGTTTACAATCTTGGATACAATATTTAAAAACTCCTCATTCTAAAGTCCGACAAATGGTAACCCTGGTTTGCATTTTCTCTCTGTTAGTTTGAGATGTGAACGTAATTGTGAAGTTTGCAGCTGAAGTAGTGTGAAGTGCAAGTGGGAGCAAATGAAACCAAGAAAAGGTTATCTATCATCTTTGGACTACGGATTACAGACTCGTATAAAATGAAAAACTGTAGTTCACGATCAAGCACCCGAAAGTGTAACTGCAAAACCAATGGTAAATCTGTGTTCAGATCATTTATTGGAGAACTGTTGCACAGCATTGAGTGCTGCTTGATCATTCTCCTGGATCTTGCTGTGATGACGTTCTGTGTTTGTTTTGGAGTACCAAAAGTGTGGTAATGGGAGCCAGAACAACAACTTGGTGGATACCAACACCAGGTATTTAGTTTTGTATTTTGTAACTATTTAAGTATGTGTTTAAGCAATACAGCAAAAGAAAATTTGTGGTATTGACATAAGTATTTGAACAGTAAGGCAAGGATACTGGTAACAATAAACCTTGTTAAGACGTGCTGAAGCAAGCTCCTACTGGAAGTTAGAAAAATAAATTGCAGACGCATCCGTTTTAGCGCTGCGGTTTTAGCATTTTTTTTTCCAGGTTGGTCTTGGTAAGCTGATGGAGAATATCGCCATCTGGAAATGTACACTGTAAGGGGGTGCATGTTCAATGCTTGAAGCTAAACTTAACTGTTGGTATTAACCCGAGGTGTTCAATCCTGGAGACTAACTCTTAGCTTGGAAAAATAAACCGTTCATATGTTAATTGTGCTGAATCACGCGGCAGTGTGTTCGATATCAAAGCCGTTTGCAATCTTTACCGCCTAATTTGAAGAAAGACCATGTCATGCTCTATACTTCGATTTAAATTTGTTGAAGTAAAAGCAGAACACATGTTTCATAAGTAAACAAGGGATAAAGTGAATAAGCGTTATTAGATTCCATTAATTAGCAATGCACTAATGTAATACAGCACAGTCCGACATCAGCACAGCGTACTTAACATCACACACTTTTTTTTTTTCACTTGTGAAATCGATATCCCATGCTTTAAGTATTCCCCAGAATGTGTCCTACCTTCAAAAGGGATGTTTTCTTTAGTGGCATTGTGAGTTCACATACTGAAGGAATTGCTCTTCTCTATTTGGAAAAATTGAGAAAAAGTTCTGCGCACAAACCACTTTTGAAAGTCGACTTCGAGCTCTTTTGGACGTGGGGATGTTTACCAGGTGTTTAAAGCCCCCCTCCCGTACGATTTGAATTTTGAACCTCTTCATTATATTGTCCACAGTTCATTTACGTTTCCGCACTGACGATACTGTCCTTTTTATAACATTATTTAATGAAATAATTAGATCTTCACGTATCTCTTTACAATACTAACACATTGAATATTAATTTTCTGCTTTGTGAGCGTATGACCGACGGTGTTTGCATTTTGACTTGATCCGAACCCTTCTACTGTAACAGACTCGACTGCTGCTAAACGGTACAAGGAATGTTGAGATACGAGTACCGCTTAGGTTCCTCCCTCCCTTTTTACGCAAGCTTGCACTATTGGCTGTCTGCATTCATTCTTCAGAGAGGCTGTACATTCAGAAGACGCACTTCTCGAAAATACAACACGGAAGTGAGAATGTTACCTTGCATATAAGAAATTTTACTCAACCACTGCCATCGACTTCATTTTTGAGTCTTGGATTACTTTCTGTGCAAATTAGCACCTCAAAGTTGAATATTGAATTGAATTGTTAGTTATTCTTCATATTTGACACTTGTTCCTCTCTCCACGTGCGTGCTTTGAAATTAGAACTGTCATTATGTTTCTTAGTTCATTACTAATGAACCTCTAAGAGTACAAGACTTTCCGCACTGTTTTTCTTTTTATTCATATAGATACATGTTTTTCTATCTGGTTATATTAATAATGATAAATTATTAGGTAAAAATGTCAATCGATATTTTGATTTCAGGCTCAGAACAGCCCGTTTTGGTAGCGTGGTGGTAGCATGTCCGCCTCACGTTCAAGAGGTCCCGAGTTCGAATCCCGGTCAGGGTGAGTTACCTGGATAAGGTTTTCTCCGGGATTTCCCCTTACCCTGTAATACGAATGTCGGGTAACTGTAAGCTCCATGGACCCCGGACTCATTTGAGCATCATTTCATTCATACCATTCATCATCCGATATGACTTAACGTTGGAGAGCATAAATTACAAAAAAAAAAAAAAAAAAAAAAAAAAAAAAAAAATTCAGAGCAGCGCATTTAGAGGTTGAAGCGATAGTCGACTGTTTGAAAAGCAGCCGTGATTAACGTAGTCTCTTATTCACGAGAAACAAAACAATCAAACAACCCGCCTCGGTAGTCTAGATGGTAGCGTGTCTGTCTCACGTTCAAGAGGTCCCGAGTTCGAATCTCGGTCAGAGTGAGTTACCTGGATAAGGTTGTTTCCGGGGTTTTCCCTTATCTAAGAAGACGAAAGTCGGGTAGCTGAGCTTATGCACCTTGGGATTAGAACATCATTTCATCCATTCATTCCATTTAACGTCCTATGTGACTTAACGGTGGAGAACGTAAATAAAAAAAAAAGATTAATAGTCTACTCTTAAAATGAAATAAAAAAATTAGCGAGTCTACTGTTTCTTCAGTAGAATGTTCGGGTATGGAATTATTCGTTGTAGCAACTTCTTACATGGAAAAATTTAATTGAACTCCTTAAGCAGCATTTTGAAAACAAAGAATAACCATGTTTTTAGTGGCGGCGTTTTACTGTTTTTAATAATCTGTTTGCAGATTGACTGGTAGAAAGGCAGACATATCCACCTGGGCATCTTCCGGCTCTAAATTGCATGATTTGGATTAAGTGGTTCTCATGTCGTGAATATCAAAGTTTTAGACTTAACATAGGCTAGAGGCAAATAGTAATTAACACGGTAGACGTTGCTTGGATTTAATGCAGAGCTTGAAACTGCAAGAGGAAGCAGTCGTCACTTAGCACAAGGACACCTTTCAGTATTCTGTTGAGTAACGCAAACACTCCCATAGCTCGAGACGTGCTAGTCAACTGTTCTCATGACGCAATCAAGTTCATGTAAACGGACTTCAAAGAGAACCGAGTAAGTGAATATTGTGTAAATACAGTGTGAAAAATAGGAATTATTTTGTTCTATGAGGTGTACGTCTTATTTATGTAACGTTATCCACAATAATGCATGTCAGCAAACTAAGCATTTGCGAAGTTTAGAACTGTGATAGTTCGAGATACACCTACAGTTAGCAGTAAAGGCAAAGTAGAAAAAATACTTGACAATTAAAACTAAATTTGAATAATAGCAAATTATCGCAATGTCGAGGAACCTTTCCAAAACGTGAACTTGGTTTAAAGTGTGTGCTGGTGTTAAGCAGAGATGAAAGAAACAAATGAAAATACAGGCTGTCACACAACACGAATAGAATAAATGGTTATAACCACAGATTGTTATAACTCAATCAAAAAGTTACGTAATTGAAACTTTGGCATTTTCTACATGATAATCATTTGGATCACGGCAGATGTTGAACCTGTTTGTTCACATTGCAGACTTTCTGCTGAACAGTCCACGTAGAAATAGCAGTTTGCTCTTATTTCTCAGTGTCACAACTCTATAGCACCCGAGTTCGAATCTCGGTGAGGGTGAGTTACGTGGATAAGGTTTTTTCCGGGGTTTTCCTTATCCTTAGACGAATGTCAGGTAGCTCTAAGCTCCATGAACCCCGGATTCATTTGAGCATCATTTCATCCATTCCATTCATCGTCCGATATGACTTAACGTTGGAGGACGTAAATTAAAAAAAAAAAAAAAAAAAAAAAAAACCATTGTTACACAAATTGCAAGATCTGCACTACCAAATTTGACCAAATTTATCTCTTTGGCTTACACATTCCCTATTTATTTTATTGTTATAAACCAGACAACCGATATTAAAATGATTTGGATGTTCAGTAAGCAGGAGAGTGATGGACCATAGAAAATGACACGGTATTAATAATACGACTTTCGCCAGTTTTGAATCAAAGTAGAGACACCTGGAAGATTTTCGTTGACGGTAGGTATATATTCGATAGAAACTGCAATTATGGTAGACAACTTTTTGCAAAGTTATGAGCGAGAATAAAGTAGTATCGCTGGTAACAGGTGGCGTCGTGTTTTACAAGAAGTTGGTAGCGTATCGCTATCATAACTAGATATCGATGATACTGCTGAACAATGTGGAAAGATCGATAGAGGAATATAGTTTAAACCAACACCCACAGCTATTCCGCACGTTCCACAACGCTGTGGATCCGTTTAGGATAGTCAATGTCGTTGCACAATGAGCTATAAAACTTCCCTTACCATGGCTCATTTATTTGCTATTAAAGAAACTTAGGAAACTAATTGAATACAAAAACATTGCTAGGTCTTGCGGCAAAAGAATTTTGTATTATCAAGAACAGTAAAAAAAATCGTACCAAGGCCGGAATTCTCAAGGACTCCCTCCCTTCCCAAAAAATAAAAGCAGAAAATTGAGGTGTTTAGTAGCCTTATGCTTATTTCGCCCAGATTTTACCGTAAATAACATGTTTTTTGGTACACTGAATTACAAAATGCCAGAAAAATGCGCGTGTGCGAGTCACCTCAGTGAACAGCGTAACTCAAAAACAAAAAATAATGCAAGGGCAGCCCTGGGGATTAGAGCGAAGAATTTTAGGAAATTTCTCGCATTATGAACTACCTGTAAATGGAAATGTTTCATTTTTAATTTGCTGAAATAGATTCTGCTGATGATGGTGAGATAACCTTTCAGAAATATGCATGACAAATTTGCAGATACTAAGGTCCTCTATTGGAAATTATCCTAGGACAAAAATCGCTACATAGAAATGTAGATCTTTAAAATGCAGAACTTATTTTACATTTTATCATTAACTATTTCGGGGTTATTTGTTACTAATTTGAATTATTCAAAACGTTTATCATCTTTTGTAATGCGGTGGCCATTTAGTAGTTGTCGAGACGTCATGAGAGTACGAATTGTCAAAGGCAGCGATCTGCTTTTTAAACATTGTCGCATCGCTTCAGCCTGCTACGACATGGGGTGACTATATCTTCAAACTTTATCTCAATTAACTTCAAACAGAAAAATGTGTTCACTCGCTTGACTTTCTCTATTCTTATACAAACTTCTTACGAATGTGTATTCATTTATCTAATTTCAAGTTCTGGGAATAAACATTTGCAAAAATTATATTTTGTCAATTTTTTGCAGATGCAAGAGGAGTATGGATATACAGCAAATGGTAATCAAATCCTGTAAGAGCTGGTCGTTTTGAAATTCCGTCTTCTTTGCATTATCAAGAGATAAATAAATAAAAAGAATAATGCATTCTTATTTAAGAAAAGTATTACATTAATTTTGTCTTCATGATCTGTAGGTATGAGTTCAGCAGATGGAGTTTCAGATATGCTTCAGTTATTGGAAGTAAAGTTACTGGAAAATTCAAACAAATTACGAGAAATATCTCATAAATGGTTCACTTTACAAAAAATGTATGACAAATTTTGTATTTTAACGTGCTCCACGTACTGTCTCTTGTGATTTACCGGTTGCGCAAAAGTCATCCAGAATGGAGAGAACTTTATAGATTATTCATAGAAAATTCCAAGATAATGCATTTCCTATGTCATTAAAATATTAGACATCGTATTTTAATTCAAATTATTAAGAGCCATTTAAAAAATGATATATAAGCGCTAAAATGCGAAGTTTGGTGTTTTATTTCTCGTTTGAGTTAGTGTCGTGGTCAAAGCCGTGGTCTAGGGCTCACATGCTAGCCCAGAGGTACTAAACTTAAGCAAGAAAGGGGAGGTTCAAATCTTCCCCTTCCATCCGCTGCGATCGAATGACTCACCGTGGTTAGTGTGTTCCAGTGACGACATTACGGTGTCATTCTTATGTATAAGAAATAAAAGGTGTTCACATGCGCCCCTGCCTTCTAGGCCTGTTTCGATGTCTCGGTCACTGCTGAGGAGAAAATAACATGCTGTGGGGTTAAATACCCCTGTAATAGCTTCTGGTGGTATAGGTCGCGGATTTAAACCCACCGGAAGACGATGGACTTTTTTCGACGTAAAAATCCTTAGCACGACTTCCTACGGAAGGGAAGTAAAGTAAAATCCGTTGTCGCTTAGATTTATAGATTTTTGACACCTAAAAGAGTCTCAAGCCTGAAAGAGGCCTCTGAGCAAAATTAATCTGTAGTTCACGCCTACTATTGAATGGGACGCCGAGAGCCACATCAGTTGAGTATCATTTAAAATCCCTTATACACGAACTTATTTCTAAAATATCCTTTGGAAGTCCAGAAAACCTTAAAACTTATTTCCAATAACATCCTCATATTTAATTTTTGGATGATTTGCTATATTATCTCTCTACCTGGACATGGTAGAAAAAGTGACCCGTTCATGTAAGAATGGGATGTAGATGGATGGAGAAAATCATGTGAGTGTAACACAACAGCATTCGACTTTTACTAAGGCTGGCGATTATAATGACTTTCTAGCATCGATGACTACAGCTCGAACTGATGCTGCAGTACACAGATGTGTCATCGTTTAACATCTGTTACTTTGACGTTTTACGACCGCATTGTTTCACGAAACATCAAATGCCAAACAAACACAATAACCCCATAGCATGGAGATGGGCCTGTTTTAATTTTCGTAAACGCATATTAAAAAGAGGTCATTCACAACAAGTGTTGCTCTGAGGCAAGAAGTCATTCTATACTCCTGCCGTCCTAAGCAGCACACTTTCCCTGTGAGCAATCCCGCGAACAAAACCTAATAGAAGCTACTCTTGTGCATACAACTTGTTTGAATGTAATATGGCGTAACACATGGGCAGAAGTATCACTGTCGTCTGTCACGCTTGTGCACGTGGGCGCGAATACACAGTGTGTTTATTAAGACGGATGCAGTAAAATAGTTCTTTTAAATCATCTATACCAGGACCACATGTGTATGTGCTTTATAGTACTCGGGGAGACGGTAGTTTTTTTTTCTGAGTTTTCTCTACTGATAGTCGGGTTTTTTGACAGCACTGTGTTAATTGGGATTAACACCTCAAGACACACTATCAGCGAGTTAAATAAGAGAAGAAAGCTTTGAGATGAAATGACAGGCCATGAAGGCAAAATTTCTGTCTTGGTTGCTTCGTTTACTAACTAAACTTCAGCGTGAAGAGAAGTTACTTTTGTCACATTTGTTCAATTTCACTCGTCTCTTGTGGCAAATACAGCAACATTATTAAAATATCCAAGTCCAACATAGCTATAGAGAATTTTAGTTCCACCATTTGATTTAAATTCTGTACGTGAGCTTAATTAAATATGTATTGAAACCATTTATCATGAATAAGAAGCAGAAAAAACAAGCATTTTAAGTATAGTTTGAACAATGGATACGAAAATATGTGGTGTGGTTGTAAAATTCAAAATTTTCTCATGTTATTTTTTTTTCCACACATTTTTACCAGGTAATTTTGTAATAATTAAGCCAGACAAATTCAGAATAACATCGAAGAATTTTAAAAGTATGATTTTAAAGGTTATAATTGAGTCTTTTCTTATCGGGAAATCTTTTGTCGAATAGATCGTTCCTATTGAAAAATTGCACAAATTTTTCTAGAAGACATTAAAACTTTGAAATAAAGGTAACCGCTGATGTTTCATTATTTTAAACAATCAAAACTCTTGTAAATATTTAATTATAAGGCAGTCAATTCATCTGCTCTGAAATAGGTTAAACCTTTTAATTGATCTACAGTACGCAAATACTAGTATTGTGGATCACGTTTTTTCACCATTAAACAGTTTCAAATGTAGTTAAAATAAAAAGAAATGATTGAACAAGTGCATAAGTGTTTATAAAAGATGTTAAAATGCCGACCTTGGACTTTGTAGCACAGTTGATAGCGTCATAGTAATGATTACCCTTTTTTTGTTGTTGAAATGTTGGCATATCATGAAGCAACGTATGCCAGAAAGTCTTGGACTCCATTAACCAGTCTCTTGCACACAGAGGTCGATCAGGATACATTGCGAAATATAAGAATGGTGCTCAGATGCTCCATCGCCACATTAATTGGCGTAAAAGGAGCATCTTTCAGAAGTTCTGGAAAAGTGTTGTAGAAACTGTAGGTAAAGGAGGCCTGTGAAACGTGGAGGTAACAAACAGGACCCTTTGAGTGTGTAATTCGCAATGCCGGTCTAAATGTTCACTAGAAAACATTGTTGGTAATTTCTAACTTTTATAGTTTTAGGACTCCTGATCCAAATTTTGTATTAAGCATGCTCTCTCGTCAGTTCACAATATGGTTGTAGGAAAGCTTAGTTATTCAATCTATGCATTTATTAAGAGACTACTGGAAAAACCGTGGTCGAGGTGGAAAGTCATCCGACACTAGCGTGTGAACTCTGGTGAGATGACGCAGATGTGACTGCTGTTCGCGCAGCATTCTGTAACCAAACACCAGCTTGTATGCGGGGCGTGCGCTATTGTCTTATGTTTATGAGTGGAGAATTATGGACTAGGTCAAGAAACTTCTGGAAGCAGAGTCACTGTTAAATATTTTAGGATTCCCGTGCAATGCACTTTTTGTTTTTGCAAAAAGAATACAAGCGATATTCCAAAATGCAAAGAAAACAAAACATAAGCGGCTGGCCCCGTAGTTCAGTCGGTGGAGCACCTGCCTGCTATCCGCGGAGTCCGGGTTCGATTCCCGGCTGGGGGTGAGGATTTCGCTTATATTCTACAGCCAAATGCGGAACAAGGATGTGTGCAAGAATTTTATTTAACCCGATGCGGCATTTGAAAAATGTTAATGTCATTTAGCTCGATATCAAGACGTTTACCGGCATACGTAACGATAAGAAAACAAATATAACCCCTAAATCACGCCTTAGACGTATTGTTATTTTTGACTCGCCCTATATGTACATTAAGTAACAAACATGTATTTAAATACACTCGTTTCACTTATAAAATAACCGCATTATTCAATTATATGAAAATATTTTTTTAGAAAAAGAGTTGAAACATGCTCTTCTGCATTAGGGTAGTGTAAACTGTTTCTTCTTTAAGTTAATTGGCGGAAATTAATCGTTCCTTCACACTAGCCGTGTATAGGCTAAGGTTTTGGATAAATAGTCAAACTGGAAAATTAAATGTCATGGCCGGGATTTGAATCACGGATCTGCTGGTGTTCGTCCAGTCGCCTTACCCATTGAGCTACCATAGCCAACGTGCCGTCATGACATTAAATTCTCTAATTGACTGATATTTTCGCGGTAAACTTCTTTGCCTAAGGTTACAGGTTAGATTGTATCAAAGAGTTATTGATGTGCATTATTGCAATGTTTCTATCTGTGGTTCTTTTGGAGTGTTAAATAAAATTTACTAAGGACTACCAGAATATAAAACAAATGTATTCAATGGTGGATACTTCTGGTGGAAGTTGACGCCCGTCAACCCACTTGAAACCCAGGAGATACTGCAACGTGTAATGTTTGGAGGACCCCTACCTCCCATGACCTTAAATACTTGATTGATCCATTTCATAGTTATGACCATACTTTTTGCTCAGCCTGTGTGTAAGACTAGGCAGATAACTTGATGGTTGATTTGTTTGGTTTTCAGATGAGCCTCGAATGCAATCAGGATCGTGGGACGAACCCGGACATATGGGTACCTCTGAAAACACTCGTCGACTGGACCAGTCACAGCGTACAGTGAGCTCAGAAGAGAGCTGGTACTCAGGCTCCGAACAGGATCTATCATCAGGAGATGAGAGTGAGAAGAGCGGCAACTCGAGCACAAAGTAAGTCCCTCTACCTTAATTTACTCAAAATAAAAATGCTTTGGATCACATTTATTTTGAAACAATAAAATTCATAAAAAGAGGCAAGTATTTTGGGCCTATAAAAGGAGATGAGACTAAATGGGAGGAATTAAGAATTAGGCGTAAAAAACATAGGTTGGTAGCATTATTCAAAGCTAATGCTGGTGTAAAGGCATGGGTGGACGTTAGTGTAAGGTTAGATAATCCGGATTATTATGGATGAAACGATTATAGATATAAAATTAAGGGTAGAAGATACAGAACCGACGTAGGGAAATTTTCTTTTGTTAATAGAACCATTGAAGAATGGAATGAATTGCCTGTAGCAGTCTTTCAGGGCTGTCCCCTGTCGCTGAAGAAATTTAGAAAAAATCTAAATGGTTATAGTTTAACTTTTGAATTATAATGGTACATAATATGTAAATAGAGAAGTAATTAGATATGTTTTAAGTGACTAAAGTTAAAATATCATGTTTGTATTGTTTATTGTGTTATTGTTGTAAATCTAGTATTGTAATTTGATCTGTATTCTTAACTCTGCCACCGGGTAGTACCCAATTGCAGTGAATACATACATACAAACTCCTTTTTAAATAGTAATTAACGCCCTTTCACCATAGGTATTGACACTACTTATAAATTACTTAGGAAAGCAATTTTGGAAAAAAACGTCCGAAGCCTTAGTTCAGAAACCTCCCCACCACTTGTTGGCCAATACAAATAAAGAAGATCTGGAAAAAATCTTCGATCGAGGTGGCTCTGGCGGTATTTGAACCGCGCATCTCCCATACACGATTCCGTGCGTTAAGAGAAGCTCTATACATGCAATGGCAGCTCATCAGAAATATATAATGATTATTTTTGTACAGTGGCTGGAATTTTTAATTCTATTCTGTGCGTGTTTGACAAGCCCGAGCTTGTAAAACTGAAGATGTGTACAGACCAACTTCTAGAAGTCGCAAGAGAGCTCTCGGCAGTAATGAAAAATCAGACATTTACACTTGTTTAGATAGCATGTCTGGCCAAAGAGGAATCGTGAATTACCCGAAAGTTACCGAAGTGAGCCGAATCTCTGGCAGATCTAATCCAACGAAGAACGCTGCTTATTAATTTTCAATTCACTCAGTAGGTTAATATGGAGAAAGTTCTTTTCATTAATCAGTCTGTAGCACACACTATCAAAGCCATTGTTTTCTGTTTTTTGTGTTGTTTTTTTCTTAACTAGACCAAATGTAACCAAAGCACATACACAGTAATGCGAGCGCGACATGTTTCAGCACAAACTGGCCCTGTTCAACAATAATTTTTGTCATATCGGAGAATTGAGAAGCAACTTGTTGGTTGTTGACCCCTGGTTGGTTATTGTCCTTAAGATTGGTTTTGTCATTACATTAACATTAGGTAAACTCTCACATTCACTGGTTAATCGAATCGAATCAAACCGAACCATGAGTTCTGTGTTCAGAAGCGAGATTTTTTAACGATCCTGATCACACATATTAATATTTTAGTTCACTCTTTCAGTGAGGCAGGCTTTAAACTTGCATTGTTTAAGCTGAGCTGATTTTAGATATTTTTCTTAATTATTTCTTCAAAGTTCTTGTAAAGTTACGCGTTGTAATAAAGATTGTTTTCTTTTATGCAGTGTATATTCATTTAATCGCAGTTACTGAAACAGGGCGGGAGATGCAGTACATCGTTTGTTTTGTTTTCGATGCATACTGCTCTGCTGTAAATGTTACAGATTCTCACTATATTAGTGCGTGGTGTATTGCCCAGTTTTCAAGCAGGGTTCAAGGTTAAAACTTCCACGCCTTGACAGTGTGTACGGTCCGATGCATATCGTGTAATGCGATCCTTCGCAGTTTTCGGTTAAATGCTGGACCACAAAGAGTGTTTGTGTTAACTATATTAGACAAACTTGCTTACGTTGGAGAATTCCCTTCTCTCTGATCTTTCTTCAGTGTTAAGACATTCCAAGAATATTTTTATGTTGTCTACTTAGAGTACCTAAGAAGTACTGCGTTTCACTCAAAAATTCGATACCAGGGTTCAGTCGAAATGCACTTTTTGATGTTCCACTAACCTAAAAGAAAATCGTTTTTAATGCCCCCCCCCCCTTACTTTTTCAGAACTCCTGCAACGTTAAGTCATATCGAATGACCGAGCGGAATGGTTCAGGCTGTTTTGTATGTGACTCGCATTCGGCAGGTCCAGGTTCGATTCCCATGGCTTACCTACCTGAACCATGGGTTTTTGGGGGGTTTTCCCGGGTCGCCAGGCGAATGCTGCGTAAGTTAATTACATCCTCCGAATTTCCTGTCCGTTTCATCTCTATTATATTTCTCATCTTTCATATAGTAGTCTCTTTCAGGGTAGAAATGTCGGTGTTGTGTGGCAGAATGATATGCTCTTGGTAAAACTTACTTCACCGGTAGTATGGTCTCCGAACGGTAGGGCCTTTTCCGGACCACAGTAAGGTGGGCTGTCGGTTGTACGGGCTTGCTAGGGAGTTTCTGACTGGTCAAATGGATGGATTCTGCCCTCTGCACTGTCGTGACTCCTTGGGACGTCCGCTCTCTTGCCTCATCCTTCCTGGGGGTGCCCCACATGGAGGCATAGGTACAATAAACCAAGGTTGGACCTTCGTGCAGAATCCCCTCCGTATGGCAGTTCCAGTCATATCGGACGATGAATGAAATGGATGTAGGAATGCTCTGTTCAAACGAGCCCAGAATCTATAGAGCTTAGTTACTTGACATTCATCTTTCGGGATAAGAGGAAACCCCGGAAGAAAACTTCCCAGACAATTCACTAGATTCGAATTCAGAACCTGTTGAATGGGAGACGGTCACGCTACCTCCACACCACAGAGACTGGCAAAAAAGGCGACAGAGCACAGCCTAAATAAAAAAGTAGAAATCGTTATATAACAAACTTCAGCAACTTCCAAGGATGCGGCATCAAGATTTTCAAGAAAACCTCGGAATGCTCTTTATACACGGAATATTTTCAAGAAATTCCCACAACCTAAACGACCGTTTACATGGAACATTTTCAAGACTTTGATTTTCTCAAAGTGGCTGTAACGATTTTGGTTGAAATAACGCATGTTTCAGATATTTTCGTGGCAAACTAAATGTGTATATTGAAATTTCTTGGAATAGCCCCCAAAGTCATTTGATTTCTTGATTTGTTTAACTGATCCAACGCAGAAGATATACAACATTTTAATGCACAGAAAAGCATCTAATTTGCTAAATATTGGCGATAACATTTGAGTTATTCTGTGCGATTGGTTTGACCTTTAAGCTGGAAGTCATTTTTATTTCTTGGCTGTGCAAAGCCATCACATACGACCAGCTGTTGGAAGAATGACTTGCTTAAACGCTGAGCCTGGTTAGCCTGTTACATTCCCTTGTTCTCCTGTAGCACAAGGAAGTCGGAATGAGTTTATGTAAATGTTTATTTCGGTTGACTTATAATCACAAAGGAATAACCGTCTGTACAAGAGAGTCATGGAAGCGTAACATGTCGATTTTTGTTTTTCTTCTCTCTTTTATGGTATATGAATATGAAATATTCTTGGAGTGCTGTGCCAAGTATGCGAGGAGGTGCTCCTTGAAGTGAGAGGTCAAGTCTTAACATTCTGATGGATACAGGTGGCATGAAATTCCAGCTCCATGAGGGAGCGCCGATCAAGTCAACTACGAACTAAGGACAGAAAAATACCGGAAACATGTCATAGATTTATAGCGCGGTACCAAACGCAAATATAGGGTGATACTCTTAGCTTGAAATATTTTGGGATAATCTATGACGCCATACATTTTGAACCCCGAAATTCATTAAGTTCGAGGTGACCTCCTATTAGCCTAAATATATAGCGGCGGTACCATAAAGCAAAAAGAAAACGCCCATGGATTTCGTTACAATGCCCCATCTCCCCTCCTATAAGCTTACATAACATCATTTTAGTTTGAGGTAAATTATGCATATTGAGTGGTGCTTCTAATTTTCTAATGTAAAAATTTAGCTTCTGGACAGTTCTTTTTTAAGTTAATAAATAGTTTTAACAACCTGTCAATTAGCCAGTAATGTGGCAGTGCCGCCAGTGTGCCGGAATTTCGTCCCGCCGGAGTTCTTTTACATGCCAGCAATCTACTGATCTAGGGCTGTCGCACTTAAGCACACATAAACCATCAGTCTGACCCGGCATTAAACCCGCGACCTTGGGTTTAATAGGTTAGCTAAGCCACTCGGGCCGACTTGTGTAAGTTTATGATTTAGCTCCACGACATTTCGAGTTGCTTCGTTGTTTTATTATTTTATGTTTTCTAAGATATGTTGACACCCTGGCCGTAATCTTTCGCAGAAAACACTAAATTTGATATCAAGGCAATTCGCGATGAGCTATACGTAGAACTAAAGTAATAAACGAGAGATGGAAGGGAAAGTTTCGTGAATATGACACAAGACTTAAAATTTGCGTAATATTTGAAGGACATTATCCATACTTATACAGTAAAACCTTGTTAATCCGGACCCCTTTAAATCGGATTTGGCTTAATCCATACAAGGAACCTTAGAAACAATTATGCCAATTGCTAACTTAAATTATAGTAATGCACTATGCCAAACTTAAGGAAATTGTCCATTTTATTTTTGCACAGATTTTACAATAGGAATTTCTTAGGAATACCAAGAACACAATAGAAACAATGGTACACAAGGCGGTCCTCCTTCCCAAACCCTTGCTGTAAAACGAATGCACTATGACGTTTAGTAAACTACTTTGTGGTCGGGAAAACGCAATCATAATTCGCTTACAATACACGAGAATTTGAAAATTATCGAAAGAGTTGAAAATGGTGCCACTTTTGTGCGTGTATATACTGAGTGTACACGTGTGTGTGTGTGTGTGTGTGTGTGTGCGTGCGCGCGTGTGCGTGCGCGCGCGCGCGCGAAAAGAGAGAGATTTTAGACCAATTTTGCAAGTGCAGTAAACTCTGCATTGACTAATGCGTGGAAGAAACAATTTAATGACTTTCACCAAATACTAGTTTGGTTGGCGAGAAAACTGTCTCAGTAGACGAGATGGAAGACTGACTTGACGGAAATGAAGATGATCCGGCTATCACATGACTAACGAAAAAATTGTGGAAACTGTAAGCAATGCAAGGGCAGAGGATGCAGATCTCGCAAATTTGAAAGTGAACTTAAGTGAGGTTAAACAGCATCTGCATTGTGTAATAACTTTGTCGATATACATACTACCATCATATGAGGAACGTTCGTGATCTTATGAAAGAGTGGTTGATAAACCACGAAAAAGTCTATTCAAACCAAACAAATAAGGAATCTGTAGCTAATTAAAATTAGGTGGGCCTGTTTTATCTTACGTTCTAATAAAGTTATACAGTACATACTCTTTAACAAACTTAGGCTTCTCAAAGAGAGATGAAGCCCCATGGACCGTAGCCTTACAGCCCGGAATCTTCAACTGAACAAGACGTACTCTAATTTCATTCACAATTTTTCCCTCTGCTGGTCATTTCACTCAATTTGGACTTTTGATAATCCGGACAACATTAAGTCCGGATTAACTATGTGTTACTGTTCTTCGAAATGCTAAGAACTTCTAGTGCTACCCCGCCGATGTTCGACTTTTTAAAATACTGTATAAAAATGTTGGATAAACTCTTGAAACGCCATTTCTCAGCAAGACATTGAGGCAGAATTAGAACTTTCGTTATTTGTGATTCAGAAGGCAGTGTTCGTTGTTTCGTAGTCAAACATGGCGGTGCATTTATCGTATGATGAGTGAGTACTAAAGTGTTATTGGAAGGTGGGAAAAATATTGAAGTTAAACTACGTTAAAAGGATTGAAGCTGGTTATATTTCATTTTCAAGAACTAATATTTCAGAGGGGGGTGTACATCGTTTTTGACACACTCTGTATACACATCCTCCCTTCTCGCAACAAGTGCAGTTAATACAGTGGTTTTCATTGTTAATGCTCGGGAAGAACGGAAGTTATATATTTATCGTTGTCATCTTTAAAAAAAAATACAACTAATCCATTACTTCCTCTTCGTAACCGGAAGATGCAGGGGTAAAGTACAGTTTGAACGGAAACAAAAGTGCGTCACGTTATATCCTTTGCTTATCTCTGTTGACAAGTACTAAAATGAAAAGAGGGCAGTTTTCAGAAAATATCTACTTGAAAGGGAATTATTGTTTTCTAAAATGGGTACGAGAGTAAATTGCCCCCTTAACGAGAAGATGCTGCAATGTGAAGACAAGATTATACTTAGCTTATAGAACGAACGAAAGCTGACAGCGTATTGTAGTTCAATGGTAGAGCGTCTATACCTGATCTGCGAGGGGTTCTGGGTTTGGTCCTCTTATCCCCAGAGTCTGCAAGGAGTGTAAATAAACTGAGTGTAATCTAAACTACAAGAAACAAACAAATCGGATGTCAACACAAGGAATATAGTCGCGGTAATGACTACTTCAGTTAAATACGGGAGGGACATTCAATATGTGCAAACGATACGTCAACAAACTGAGGTGAATGGTTAATCTAAAAGTAGTAGAAAACCTAAGGGTAGGGATAGGAATATACTCGAATTTTGCAAGGTGATTTCATTGGCCGAAAAGTTTTCCATAAATGTGTAAAAACTCATGGCAGTTGAAGCTGATCTTGCATACATGGACATATTAGGTAAAATGGCCATCTGTAATTCAACTTAAGTTAATAACCAAGCAGGC
Source organism: Mantis religiosa (assembly GCA_030765055.1). NCBI lineage: Eukaryota > Metazoa > Arthropoda > Insecta > Mantodea > Mantidae > Mantis > Mantis religiosa. The sequence continues at coordinate 118,987,655 of CM060956.1, read as the reverse complement.
CATATAGATGATGCAACAAATGCTTAGGTTTATTGAAATCCCAAATTGTGACGTAGGACCAATCAGAATTAAGTATTGCGGTGGCTTAGCAACAAAAACAGAAAAAAGAACCAATGATTTTATTCTTAATTTTTTTCTTCTGGCTTTAACTCTCGAAGAGGGTAGACGTGTTTTCGGTAAAAAGACTTCTTGTAACTACGAGAAGTTATTGGAGTTCATCATTTATAAACGTTTAGTAAAAGTTTAAAATATGCATCGAAGACGCGACGCTACGATAAATAATTTAAGTAAAAAATCGCTGCATCATTTATAAAGAAAAGGAGAAAATTAATATATAGTAAAGGGTTATATACATCAGTGGAAAATGTCGCATGTAAAGAAGAAAATGGTGTCGAGAAATATAATTCCAAGTAAATTGAAACTGTGTAAATTATTTTATTCCATAGTTGCCCAAAAGTGAAATCCCTTTTGTATCGATAGCACGCCTGAGAAGTTTCACATGTCATCGCTCGCCGCAGCTGCCGGAGAGATGATTTATAGAAATCTTCGAGAGCTTAATCTTCACGGCTTTTAGACGAAAGGTTCATCGCTTCTACATCAAGGTAAGGTTTGGCTTCTACATGCGTCGCCACACCGAGGGAGCGCGAAACTTTTGCGAAACCTCACGAAGGGGCGAATCCAACTTCAGATATGTCACCGTATCGTGTGATATAAATCCAACCCACAAGGAGGGGAACCGCTCCACAGTAGACAATTTTTATATTCATCTCCATCTAAGCATGCAGTTTGTGTTGGCGAAATGTAAACGAATGGTATTCTTTTACATAGTACGTTTCAGAATTAGCACAATTTTTGGCAGTCAGAGTTGTCGTCCTTCGTTATTAATTTTCAAAGATATGGAGGTCACTGTTTTGCTAATAATTGCCTTTGTGAAATGTATGCACACCATGAGTACCATCGTAAACAATTTGATTATGAATCTAACTACACAAAACGTACCTGTATGTTAGTTCAGTTGGGTGGCTAACTTGAAGGTAGATACTTCGAACTCCATACCTAATTTGTAATTTGTTCTTTTAATTTTCTCACAGTTCCCGCAATTTTAAATTATTACATTTTAGACCTACCGGTAACTTAATTTATTCTGAAGAAAATAAGTAGGTGAATAATAAATTATGAAAATCTGTTTATTAATTTATACAAGTAACACCAAATTATTAGCGAATATACACATTTTCATTTAAATATCTACTAGTTTTCAAGGTATTAATTGTTTAGGTAATTATTCTAATGGTAGATAGTGTTTCATATAAGAAAGAATTGAAAAATCATTCCTAACATATACTTTCGGCGCTTTCCCAAAAACTTTAAGGAAATGTAACAAAATTGCAGACCGTCAAAAATATTAGAATATAAATAGATAAAAAAACACGTTTAAAATTATAAAGAGGTATCTGCCCTTGCACAGGCACATTTAAAATCTGCTATAAAATTATTTCTAATACTTGCTAGTAGACACCAAATACATACGGGTAATACAGCTAGAATTATTATGAATATACCTGTAGACAAAAAACTGGATCTTTTGGAGGATTTTGGTCAGTGTTCACCAATCTGCATTCATAAGAGATAAAATCATTTATGTTAAGAAAAAGCTTCCTGCTTAATGCATTTCGACCCACTATTCAGGTTAAACAATAGGAAAATCAGCAGAGACCATAACAGTGCTCAATAAGTTCTACTAGCAGCTTTATGTACGCCAACAGTTCTCATTTCACTCCTCTTTACACTTGCTAATGAACTATGACCTCCCGTAGTTACACGGATCATTTGATACATTCAAGTACGCTCTGGGTATGGGGAAATAACGGATCTAGTAGATGATAATGGTGAATCTATAGAGCGGTCATCCTCATCGTAGCACCTTTTGGACCATCGGGGTCTGAGAGAATGGATCCTTGTGCTCAGGCCGGATGCTGGTGTTAAATCGAACCCCACGCGTTCCACGCTTCGAACATGAAGTGCTCGTGCAATCGCACGTGCCGTGAATACAAATAGAACCATTTGGCGAGTCGTAAGAGAAACTGCATCACCTTCTGAAAATATACACTATAGAACTGGTGGACTTCGTTCCCTGGTTAAAGTTTTGCAACTACCCATTAGAATGCCATGGGGGAATTAACAGTTTTGCCCTAACTAGTGACGAACCTCTTTTTATGATCTACTCGAAAACAAGAACAGCCATTTTCTCGTGGAAACATCGGCACAGGTTCAGTGTGGACTTGCTGGCATAGCTAGTGGCCATTTAATTGGCCCTAAATTTGCTTTTCATTAACGTACAAATTACTTCCTAGTAGTCCTCCCTTCAGAAATTCGACATTAGTAAAGTTCTTCTAGCATTATGGGACTCCTCCCCATTTTAATAGTAACAAACCCACAAACACAAAGTTCATCCCAAACTTCTGTCACCGAAATGGTAGGCGCCGTGTTAACGTACAAACGTCTTCCCTTTTACACAAAGCGTCAACACAACCTCCTACACGGAGCTGCACGCCGACTCTGAACACAACTCCGTTATTCACTTGTAAACTGCTGCTTTGTCGGTTTACACTGCCTGCCGAACTCCTCGCCACGGAGCTTGGAACGTATGGCCTTGTCTGCACTATTTTTGTCGACCCACCCAACTCAACTAACCGACTAACTCGTGAACTGCTTCACTGTCAACTGTCACTCAAAGCACGAAACACACACAAACGCTAAAACACACTACTTCCCTTTGACCTTGTATAGGATATCATGTAGTCCCGAGGGGACGGTAAGGAGCTTTGGAACTAGAGACTTCTCGAATTACATATTAGAACAGTCTCGAACGATATCTGTACAATAACAATACGATCCGCTTCTGGTTTCGTTACCTCAGCTTAATGGCCACACCATGGAAGACACGTTTCTTCCGCCCCTAGTATTCGGCAGACCTGCGATGGCGGCAATGTGTCGACACATCTGGACAATGTTTTTCCTGATAGCTGGATTGAACGAGATAATCAAGTAGCCTAGCCATGTTCTGATCCCTCCCCCGAACATTTCTTTTTAGGAATGTTTCAGCTTCTTTCAAAACACCAGTTGCCCCTGGTGGGGATCCTTTGCTGGCAAAGGTTTTGGCTGCTTGTGACGAAATTCATGGCACCCAGTAATATTTCTAAGAATGCAGAATTCATTTATCCGCTGATGTAATATTGAAAATATTTTGTTAATTTATTAAGCTTTAGCACTTTGTTTTGATAAAAAAAAAACGAAATCTTACATTAAATTATTGATTCTATAATGTTTGTGTCAAACCTAAAATAAAAAATGCTCTTTTTCTTCGTCATACTGTGCTTTCACTGTTCACACTTCTGGAAGTGGAGGATTGTAAATGTCCATTTTATGTAAGTTCCCTTTTCAATCACCTACAAGCACCACACTGCTGACAAAATTACTGCAGTCACATCGACAGAGTATCAAACAATGAACTAAGTTCTCTCTGCGACCTGGGCAATCAATGGAGCAAGCCACCGTCGTTTGTTTTAACATCTCGTAGATCTTCAACTTTTTTTCTGCTCTAACATGAAGCTAACAGTGAACTTGCTGGAACTAAACTAGGTGGCGTGTTATCCCCTATTTTACTTCATTGGTCTCAAGAGTAGGTTCCCCGTCTTCCTGAGTATTTCAGAAATCATTGGAAGGGCAAGCGCTTAACAGCTAACTTCATGAGTTTATGATTAACAGTAGAATTGCAGCAATCGTTTGTCACTACAACGTAACAGATTCTTCTATATCGGCAAGATACAAAATAATCAGTAAAACCTTTCGCTATTTACGTCCAACGGTTCGTTAACCGTAAAGGATGTGCAATCGGAGCTTCATCAGGGTTCATTTTCCTCAACAGTTACAGATTTTCTTGTCTAATCCCTTTTCTGTGTATGTTTGACTCGTAGGTTCTGAAAATGGTAGTTCTACTTGTCGTGGTATTACATAAGATAGATGCCTACAACATAAACAGAAACACTAGTTTTTAATAGAAATAACAGCAATTTTTACTTTCTCTACTACATATAGTAAAAGGACAAGCTCTTCCGTTCCAAAACTTCGGTGTCGAGATTTCACTGGAAATATGTTTTGAAGTCCTCGCTCTCCAGAAAACAAAAAGCATTTTTTTTTATAAAACGATGTGCAAGAGACAGAGTAACAACTCAAAAACGAAGAATGCATGCCTTTTCCAAGATTCCGACACGAAGATTTTCAAGAAAGGCCTCCACCCCACACTTCCTTTTACGGAAAATGTTTCGAAAACTTTGTCTGAAAAATGCCCCTGAAGTGTTTCATTAAAATGTCTTATATTTCAAAATATTTTGATGACATGTATATTTTGAATTTCTGCGGACACCCCTTGAAGTCTTCATTCTCGACGAGTTTTGCATACTGGGAACATAATAGTACACAAAAATGTGACCCTTCGTTAAGGCTCACAGTTAATGTGAGCATTTTTTAAGATAAGCATTTTTTCTTGTTATTAGTTTGCATTGGCAGTTATTCTTTTTTCAAATAGGAAATCAGTCTTTTTCTTTCTTCCTTTCTTTTAGTTATTTCAGAGCCATCATACGGGACCAGCTTTTAAAAGATTTGACAATCGCTTGAGTATACTGCATTCCCCTATTCCCTTATACTTTAAAGGAAGTACCTAATAAAATTGTTACATATGCTTATTTTGCTTAACATGATGTAGAAGGGCAAGTGTCCGTAAGAAGAATGGCTGGACGTGGTGGAAGAATACACCAGACTGGTACCTAGTGCAAGCCTGGAAGCTGATACTTCTGATATATTCTTTGGTTCCTTTCTATTCAGTTTGTTCAAACTCGCAGCCTGTAGCGACTGAATTCATCTGTTGCTTCACAAAACTGAAAGAGTAGAGTAAGTTGGACAGGATACATATCTCGCCCAACTTTATTGTTGTTTTAATTTACGTGAAATTATACTGAAATGGTGGAGCTTAGAGTTGCCCGACTTTCGTCCTTCAGGATAAGGGAAAACCCCGGAAAAGGCCTTATCCAGGTAAGCCACCCTCACAGAGATTCGAACTCGGGACCTCTTGATCCCTAGGCAGTCACGCTCCATCTATGCTACCGAGACGGGCATATGTCGTGTAGCGGAAAGTTGCCACTGACTCCAATTGTTCCCGTTGATATGTAAAACATAAGCCGTGTATGGCTGGCCCCGTAGCTCAGTTGGTAGAGCATCTGCCTGCCGTTCGAGTCCCGGGTTCGATTCCCTGCTGGGGGTGGGGTTTCTCTCCAACCAAGATGATTCCCATCTTCTCCAGAGTCTGGAAGTATGAATGAGAGTACGAAGTGTGCGTGATCTAATGATTAAAACCCAACGAATACAAGTTAACACCTTCTATATGTTGCAAAGGAAAACGGCCGCCGATATGACCATTGCAGTTAAAGGCGGGATATAAATAAAAGATTCATGTGTTTGCTTACTTCACGTTAAATCATTGCACTTCTTTTGTCAATTTGTTCTTGTTACAGTTGCTCGTGTTTTGGTACCGTTATTTAAGTTTGAAATGTGTATAACATACCCTTTTCACAAATTCTGTTGTAAGTAGTATTACCTACAAACGTACCAGAAATGTCAGTTATTAGTGCCTCTTCGGAATGAAGCCATTTCTAAATTCTCAATTAAAACACTTCAGAAACATGTAAATATAACAATATAAGCAAAGTCTAGTGTTTAAAGTAGCTAAACAGGAAATTAATAAATTATTTCAAAGGTAGCAATTTCATAACAGCTAGCTGTCATGCCAAAATGGACACCCATTTGGAATCAACAGTGCAAATACAGCCTCGAACCGTTTTAAAAATTACAGACAAGCTTGCACTCGCGCGCTCTCTCTCACTCTCTCCTTTCTATAATGTTAATTTCAGTTACGTTTCGTTGTCAGATATAAGAATTGTCGATGTGTTCTCCAATGGGTGTTAGTTTCGTTGCACGTTGTGTCTAAATACTTTTTAATTACTCCAACACGTACGTAACCGGCATTTCAGCCAAAAATTCCATTCCGAGATTTCACCAAAAATATGTTTTATGCTTTTCTGAATCCAAAGAATGCATTTTAAGAAAAGGCATTTGTGCGGGCCCATGTCTGTATGAACAGCATAACTCAAACGAAAAGGGCTAAACACCGAAACTTTGATTTTTTTTTTTAAGTTCGTTTCTTCCACGGAGCAGGTCCTGCAGTAGATGTAACAATTTTTTCCTTATACTTAGCAGGAATGTGAAGTATTATAGGAGCAGTAAATTTTATTTTCTAAACAGCTGTAACTTATATTTCACAAACGTTTAATTTTCTAAAGAACAAAAATGATTAAGTTTACACTTGTAAAACATAATGTGACTTTGTGGGTTCGTGAAATGAAAAGTCCAGGTTACAAACACCAAACATTGCACTTCATTTCCGTAGAAACACGCTTCGTACACAGCAGTCCAGAATTACGTCACATACGCAATACAACTTGCAAGGTCATCGTCACAGCTCAGCAGCTGTTCACGCACGCGAGTACAATTAACGACTGACTAACCCTTTGGCGGGCGGGCTGCCTTTTAATAGATTACCCACATTCCAGAAATTTCTCAAACAATCGAGACCCGGCTAGAACAAAGGCGAACTCTCCAGAAATCCGTCTCCTCCCCCCCCCCCCCGCCGTTTCAGCGAGCTTTTATCTACACACTGCACTGCGCGTCCGTTTGAAGAGATTATGACCCCACTAGACGTCGCTCTAGGCTACACCGGGTACCCCGCATGGCTTGCGGGCACCCAAGATAACCCAGGAGCTAATTCAATCAGCAGCAAAAGCTGAGCTCCACATATTCTGCTAAGCTGTTTGGCATCAAAATTACCAACCTCAATCTTAAAAACAAAACACCAGGGTGCTAGGAATTGCATCCTATCCTCTCATTCCCAAGGTACTATTACAGTAGCCTTACAATTTAATTCCAATCTAAAAAACCACAAGTCACCCTACAGGGCTGGAAAAGGGATGGGAAGTTTTAGATTATGTACACAGGGGGTTTTGTAAGGAAGTTCTAGGGCTGCCAGTATCAACTGCAAATGAATTAGCTCTAATTGAAATGGGGAGAGTTCCAAGAAAAGGGTTAATTATAGAAAGAGCACTAAAATATTGGTATAGGGTATTGAATTTAGAGGAGGGGAATATACTGAAACAATGCTTGAAGTACCAAGAACTAAGTTTACCAAATAAAGGATGGGTAAGTAATTTACGAAATAATTTGGAAGATAATGGTATGGGTGATATTTGGAGAAAGAGAGAAACTAATTATAAAGGTTTTTGGAAAGGGGCTAGAATAAGATTTGAAGACATGGAGATCCAGAAACTGTAGTCAAATAGCAGAGAAGAGATCACTTGTTTTCTACATTCCATTGAAAAATAGCTGGGGGAGGGAGAGGTAGCACTAACAGTGAAGAAAGAAAGGGGTTAGCATGGATAAGAGCAGGGATATGGAGATTAAGAGGTCAAAGAAATGGATATCCGCAAGACGAGTGCCCATTGTGTGGGGACAAAGAGGATATAGAACATATACTGTTTGATTGTAAGGAAACAGAGATGTGGGGGAAGGAATGTCAAATATCAAAAATGAATAGGAGAATCAGCTTAATTAAGGTTTTAAGTAAAAATTATAAAAACATAGGTCAGTTTTTAAGTAAGGTTAAAAACAAGTGGGTATGGACTGTAAAAAGAGAGGAATAATAAGTGACTATTCTGTAATAACACATATTGTAACACGTCTGTAAATATACTCAATAGACTGTCCTGTGTAGCAGTGGTCTGGGCCAAAACAGAGGGCAGTCCAAAAAATTGTAAAAGCTTAGTACCTCAATAAATAATAATAATAATAATAATAATAATAATAATAATAATAATAATAATAATAATAATAATAATAATGTCACCCTACAACATCCCGAACAAACCTTACCTGCGGTTAAACCCAAAAAAGGGTGGGCACGCAGCAAAAACCTTCTGGCTAAATACAGCCAGCCAGCCAGCACGACGAGCGAGTCCGTTTGAATGCCTCGCCGCCTCGATCAACAATGGGCAAGCCATTGTTGCAAGAACAGTAAAAACAATAATAAGTTTTGAATTAAGCATCGTTTTACCATTAAGAACGCAAAAAGGGGTTAACATTCTACGATTTTCAGGACCATGTTAGACTGCCCTTTACATGTAAATTTTTTCGAAAATGTTATATGTAACTTAAATGGCGGTAATTATTTCCTTAAAATACAATATACTTAAGATACTTTCATGAGAAATGAAATTTATAATCTGAATTGTCTGGGAATGTCCTCGGAAGTCTTCTTCGTTCTGCATGACCTTTGCATGACTGGTAAAACTTACAGAAATATGACTGTTACTACAAAAAAGAGCGGAAGACAAAGCTTTTCATCTCGTTAAAAGCATGCCTTTTTAAAATACCTACTCCATGTTCTGAATAATTTCCTATTGGTTTGAATTTTTGGACAGGAAGCGTTATTCCTTGTTTGTCTTGGCCATGCGAACAGATTGGAATAGCAAAATCCATTACATGGCGACCAGCTGTTAAAACATTGGACTATCGCCCTAAGCTTAGTGTAGTCTTCTATCCCCATTGTACCCATAAAGGAAATGTGTAATAAAACAAATTTTATCCTACAAATAGTTGTAATAACTACGTTGCTATGAAGAAACCACATTAAGAAAACTTGGACTTGAAAGTGATAGTTATTAGGCCAACGAGTGGGATAAAGGAAACAAAATTCACTCGTTGCTCCGGTAACGTGTAGGATAAAGCAAATAAATAAATGATCGGTAATTACAAATTTTCTATAACCTTTTGACAGCGACATCAAACATTTTTATTTTTATACAATATATAGAAGTGAACTTAAACCATAGAAGTTAGTACCTCCAAATGGATTAGAAGCAGTAACATTACCATTTGCAAATAAGAACACTCGTTTCCACAATTCAGTGCTTTATTTCTTATTAAATTTATTACTATCTGCTGTAAAATCATTAACTGAATATTTGTCACAGTAATCTATCGTATCTATAGGATAAAATAATGTGTTATACAAGTGGACAAACCTATATTATCCACTCGTAGATATTAAAACGCTCCCCTCGAGGTCGCATTTTAAATTGTTCTACTCATGGATAAACTGTTTATCCTCTTGTATAATAAATTACTATTAAAACGTTTTTGTCCGTTGTACAGGACTGGCTAGAGAAAGTTGTTCGAGTGCATACAGCATTTTATTAAATATATGCATGACTACAACAAAATAGGGTAGGTACCTACAGAAATATGGATTTTTGTTACAGACGTGGTTACCTCCCACATCCTAAGTGAATTGTAGAAATTCTGTTATCCATTGTCGGATCAGCATAGACTTTGTTCGTTACTCTTTGCACACGATAATGTCCTATCGCTTTAAACTTCACAGCGTAAATAAGGATAAGAAATTAGGAACAGCTAACAGGCTTCAAACTAACCGTTATACGAAAATTGTTGAAATGTTATGTGGTGAAAATTCCGCGCATTGTTGGATGTCAACTTGGCTAACAGTACACAAAATTCACTTACATGTTTTATATTATGGTATTATCAAACTCCTTTAGTAACTTAGTTTTTGTTTTGTTTTAAAAAATCCCAAGTAAAACTCAAGTTATACAAATAAAAATATTTAGTTATTTTCCACTTATCTTAAGAAGTTGAAGTTAGCACTGAAGATGTGGGCAAATGTTCATGAAATTAATTTCGCATAAACAAGATAGAAGTATTGTCATCAACTTCTTAACATAAGTGGAAAATAATTACTAAATATTTTTATTTGTATAATATTTATTACTTCACTGTAACTAGCTTCATTTTCTGTGTAAAACTTAAGTTATTGGAATTAAATGTTTTGAGAAATATCTTGTCTGAAATGAAGAGACATTGCAGTTCTCAATACATTTTCTGTAATATATTGTCTATAAGATACTTAAAAAGAGGAAAACATAATTTTGCCCATGAATGCTGATTGCAACTTGTTCCAGTCGAGTTTGTCTGCTACACAAATTGAGGAATATTGCGTTATGAAATAAGTAGGGACATACTTGTGTTCTTTGTCAATCCTGAACTTGACTATCTAACTTTGTTGGTTACTCAGCAACCTGACTGCTCATATCCTGCGTTTTTTTAATTATATCGATAACACTTGTGTACCTCAGGCTCTTCTTTGTACATTTTCCGATTTTATGAGATATCTGTTCAGGCTATCATTTCTGCAAACGCCAGTTGCACAAATTCCTTTCATTTTTTCTAACTTCAAGACTGGTTCTTGAACCTTTGAAGTAAATATATATATACAATGTGTATGCAATATATACACTATAATATATACCTTTTAACAACACATTCATTATCCAAACTACACATTGTTTCAGATAACTGTGTCTAAAATATATATTGCCCCTTTGCATACATTAACATTTTGAAAATACTCCGAACTGCAAGCCATTTCTGTTAACTCATACATCGGAGGCCAAGTTTAGTAGTGTCTTTCTTCCAAAGACACTGTTGTGACTCAATTGTTAAAAAGAAAGTGTTTTATTGCAGTGTAACCTCCTGGAGATGTATTTTTCACTATCATCAATTCATGTGGCTATTTTCTGATCATTACAAATATTCTTGAGAAAAGGACTAATGATACTTGCATATGAGTATTTTTGTAAAATTTTTCACTTCGTTAAAAGAATAAAGTTGATATTATCTGCTGGAGGCTACAGGCCAGGAAGAACACCCAGGGTAAATATTAAAAGCGTTAGTGGGAGTAACCCGAATCTTTCGGAAGTTTTGTCCTTATCCGACTGCAGAACTTCTGTGAGTCTTTGAAACGCGACGAGGAATAAAGCGAGCGTTTCTAGTGCGACAGAAAGTGCGTTCTCAGAGTGAGCTTGTGACGTGTAGTGAGTACTGCTGTACTTAGTTTTACTAAATGAACTGGTCCTTGTGCAACCACTTAAGGGATGTAACCCTTGATGACATTGTTCACAAACGGTAAGCAATTTGCTTGTAAGTGGCTCATTTCAGGGGGGGGGGGGTGGAAAAAAAAACTTTTCGACGCATGCACTGCTTTCAAATTCGTCACATAAACTTCTACCACTGACTTTTTAGTTTCCTTGATTTTCCAGGCACGCTTGTGAAATGTATAGTTAATGCAGACCAATAAACTCTGCTGTCATATGTTGTAAAGAGTTGAATCTTTGATTGCCAAGATGAGATATTTCTCACATAGTTTGTGAAACACATTCAAAATTCTAGCTTTCTCGCCATTCGTTAGAGAAGTCATTCAACGTGACTGAATATTGTGATAAGGAGAAAGAAGAGGGAGTCAAAATCTCTTTTTGTTACACACAAAACGGCGGCTGCTATGGTAATTTGCATTTTAATTGGCTAAACTTTCATATCAGTTACACAGCTCACAAATGCTCTATTTGTGCTTCATCACTTTACTGTACACTGGGCTATTTCAGCTTCCTGGCTTTCAGTAAACAAAGCAACAAGTGTATGCAGCGCTCTATCGTGAAGGTCAATACGCTTGAATGGTTTTGACACGTTGTAGTTTTCCAAAGGCCAAACAGTTTTCAGAATTGTTTAATAACATAGAAACAAGTTACCTTAGACATTTACACGACCTACTAGGTACTGTGTGTTACTATTTTGAAAGAAATGTCGTGCGCTGTGACACTTTGATTTTCTCGCAGTCATGACTGAACATTTGTCATTCCTAAACCTGTAAGGTTTCATTGCTGCCTCATGATTAGCTGCTTTGAGCATTCTCACTGTCTCCTGAGGAAGATTTGTGTAAGAAAATGAAGCATTATGTTTCAATGCCGCTCTGGTCCCGATGTAATAAAATGCAATAAACAGCACAAATTGGCAACCACACAGACATACGTCATTACGAAAATTCAAATGAAATGTTATCATTGACGCTACCGACACCTATTGAAAATATCCTTTACTATCGTATAATGTTACAGAAAATACACAATTCCGTAAAGTTTATTTTTTAATCTAAGAGTTACAAAATGGGATAAGCATACTCGCTTGTACATTTTCTTTTGAAAGTGAAACAATGTCATTCGATTATTACTAAAAACTGTTAATGTATAATTTAATAGAAGAAATTAATAAATTAAATGCAAATAATGTAATTAACTAGACCGCGAACAAAATGCAGTTGGAGGCGTGGCTTACCAACTCAAGCTTTCCCCCTCTACCGTCATTTTAGGTTGCCTCTCCTCCATCGCACTGTTCATGTTTCACTTGCTTTCGCATTCACAGTTACATTCACTCTTTGCTTTTTGTACCGAATCATTGCTTAAACCTCAGGGTTTAAAGAAACTATGACTACCTATTTGTTGATCAATTGTGACGTCATGTCCCAGTGAATTATTTTCTTTTAACTTTGAAAATCAAAATAGCATTAAAATAACCGCGTTTGGTGTGGTTTGCGCTCTGTCGTATGCAGGAAGGGAGGGGTGGGAGTCACGTGTTGCTTGGATGTTGAGAAGGCGCACACCGACTGCATTTTGTTTGCTGTCTACCTGTAACTACTTATTGTCAGTATTGTTGTGTACATTCAACTAGTAATTAACAAAAGATTCAGAGTATACCGGTTCTTATATTGATTTAAAGAAATAGCTAATTCTTCTTTGCATTTTGATTTTACTAGTGATGCACTAGTCAGATGCATTAAACTGAGGAATGTGTCATAATTTAGGCTTTGTCATGATAGCAATTTTTCTGTACTTCCTAGAGCTTGAAGTCCCTAGTGAGGTCCCGAGTTCGAATCTCGGTCAGGGTGAGTTACCTGGATAAGGTTTTTCCGGGGTTTTCCCTTATCCTTAAAGACGAATGTCGGGTGGCTCAGCTCCATGGACCCCGGACTCATTTGAGCACCATTTCACCGATTTCATTCATCGTCCGATATGACTTAACGTTGGAAGACGTAAATTAAAAAAAAAAAAAGTCCCTTGTACACACTGAAGATGTTAGCTTTACTTCAGCACCGTCATTACGAGATCTAGCCTTATGACCTTGACCGACCATAGTGTTAACACGTGCGAAGCAATAATGCGCTCCAAAAATATTAATACCTCGCCCAACATGCTTACTGTTTTGCGCTGCAGCATAAAGGATACAGTATATAGAAATCCTGTATAATAGTGTAACAGATTAATACCAACTGTGTTCTGCCAAGGCGCGCGCCTAAACTTGTTGACTAAACATTTTATTCGCCGCATTGACTTTTCCGTGATCCCATTTTTCTGCGCCTAACTCACCCCATCCCCCCTCTGTCTCGGATATCCACCTGTCTGTGTCTGATGGCAAGCTGAGGTGCAGACTGAGGGTTTTTTTTATGCGTGCCCACATTTAATAGCGTTTAACCGCAGATAGAATTTTTCTTAGACAAGGTGCTTTTTAGAATGTACTTTTGTTGGTTTTAGGAGGGTAGGAAAAATTACGAAATCGACCATCTGTGCCGTATTCAGGATGAGTATTCATTGCGCCCTATGGGAAGGGTCCGAAAATTTTGTTGTGATTGTTGCATATTTTAATTTATAAACCAATCAGCTCTTATTAGTACTGAATATGGAACTCAGCTTTAGTTGCTGCGATGTTACCTCGATGTCCGCAAATCAAGTGCAAAACACGATGTCACCTAAACGGGTATGTTCTCGGGTCATAATCCTCTGGAGACTTAACCAGGGTGCGTTAATGTGATCAACTCATGTAGAAGTGTGCACCCTAGCGCATAATTTCATCCTCCACATATGGATATGAGGTTTCGTGAAGTAGTCTCACAGGGAAGTAACTTCCAACAGAATATATAGTCTGTTTGTCCACCAGCTCATGGCTTTAGGCGTATGGGACAGAGAGGAGGTACATTCTAAGTAGTGTAACCAGAGTATTGTAAATATCACGAGCATTGCCAACTTACCTGCAGTGCTATTCATACTGTTGACTCACGACTTGCTAATTTCTCTTAGTTTCAGTTGTAAAATTGCACGAGACACTAGTGTTATGTCAGAAGTAACGAAATAAAAAGTGATACATTCTGAGGGTTGGGAAATATATAGGACATTCTGAGGGTTGGGAGGAAAGTGATTAAGAGTTGTGATGAGGAAGCTAGGAACAAGTGTATAAAACTTCCTTTACGGATACCTATGACTGAAAATTTGAAATCCTGAACTAATAAAGCTGGCCCTCAATTTCCCTCCTGTTGTGTTAGACAATGTCCCTTATCACAGCGTAGAGGAGAACAAACCCCCATCTAGGAGTGCTGTGAAATCTGTTGAGTGTGGTTGCATGACAAAGGGGTCCAGTGTGACAGTTCTATGCATAACACAGATCTTTATAAGCTCATTGAAACCAAGAAACCTAAAGAGAAGGTTTTTAAAGTGGACACATTTTTTGTGTCATTGGACCACACTGTCATTCGCCTTGCCCCCATATATGTGTGTGATCTAAATCCCATAGAACTAGCCTGGGCCAAGGTAAAACAAATAGTTAAGAGAAAGAAATGTAACAGGTGACATCCCTACAGAAACTACATGGTATAACGCTTGAAGGTGTATCACTTGTGACTGAAACAGACTGGCTGAGTTTTTGTGCACATGTGGAAAAATTAGAAATCGAATACTGGGAGAAAGGCGGTTTAGTTGAAAACATCTTAGCACTGTGATTTTGCTGGGAGAGGACAACAGTGATTCTTCTTCTTCTTCTTCTTCTTCTTCTTCTTCTTCTTCTTCTTCTTCTTCTTCTTCTTCTTCCTCCTCCTGTAGCGAAAAAGAATCTGGTTCCAAAGAAGAGCTGGCTACTCCACTTGTTTGAGGTGAATGTATGGTTTTATAAGCTTAATATACTGCATGAACCAGAAAGCATGTAAGTTTCGCTATTTTAGGGACTTCTTTGCTTTAATCTGGCATAAATGCACATTCTGAGGTTGGCAATATTGAAACAGGTGCAACCAGATGTACGACTCCAGCTTCAGATATTGCTGAATTCCTAGAATTGTTTACTGCCGTGCTGGCTCGTTGCATTCCTGTCAGAAGTCATCAGCTGGTGGACAAACTGTATCTTTCTGACTGCACCTTCGAGATCTGTTGAATTGTTGGATTAGCTGTCCTCTATTTCCATCTTAGAGGATGAATGGGACAACCACAGTTCCGGAGTTTTGTCCTATTTGGGGAGATCCTCTTAGAAAGGCTCTAGTTAAGAGTTGAGTAACTGGCCAGGGCTTCTTTCAAGTTGGGAAAAGGGGGTGGAAGACGTATTGGGAGTTTTCCATCTTGCCCTGCACTCAAAGGTACAACACAGACAATATTGCTAGGTTAACCACACTTGTATCAGTAATTGCTTAGAAACTTTAGAAATACGAAGTGCTGGACACTTAGGTGTCGTGTTTCAGCCCTGACCTATTGAGTTCATCCTTTTTAGTCAAGATATGCTGTATAATACTGCGATGGATGCTGTTCACTGGGTGGCTGATAGGCTGAACTGCCTGGGGCTACCTAAGTGGTTGATCTCATGCAGTGGTTGGTAAAGTCAGGACTCTGTTCAGGCAGCTGTTCGCAGTGAAGCTGTCAGAGAAAGCTCCATTCCTCCCAGAGTGGCTGCCAATCGTAGAATGTTCCACCTGCAGTACACCCCTTCCCCTCAGCTTAGTGCAATTGCTGCACTCTTCAGGCAGTATCTTTACAACATGGGATACATATTGATGTGGCTCCTTTCTCTCTGATGTGGAGTATTTTGGAGCTTCTCAATGCAAGAATCTGGCCATCTAGGTTCTTGTAGCTCAAGAGCCAGGTGAAGGCACAGTGGTCAGTCCTCAGGTAGAATGACTTGACGTAGCTCATTCATTTTTGTGAGGTCTTCCTGCCCTCACTCACTCCTGCCCTTCTTGGACCTGAGAAAGTGTGCATATAATACTTTTGTCATGGTGATGTTGTACACCATAAAAATTGCTTCCTTTTATGGAAAATCTAAGACTTGGCACTGCAGAGTGCTGACTTAACTGCCTAGTGTATCCTCAGCTACTCTGACAGCATGTAATAACAGTATTCTTACATCAAGTGAGCAAGAGTGTGAATAAGTACTATAGTTATTTGGCTGCTACAAATGGCAACTTTTGGATAACAAGAAAGGACTCAGCAATTAAACTTCGTCACTTTTTATGGGAAAATTATAAACAATATGAAATGATCCCCTTGGCATTTAGGGGTTAAGGTATTAAAAGTTTGATAAATAGCATTTACATGAATTTCTTTGCTGGTTTTTCTACACGACACTGTTACAAAAGCTATTCTTATATTTCTTGTTGATGGAGAAAAACCTAAAACACATTTCTTTGTAGATATGTAAAGTATACAATAGGCAAAATCATACTTGGTTTATAAAATACAGAGTCTTTGATATTTTTAAAATTAGAATGAATAATGGCTCAGTGTGTGTATATTGCATCGTTAATACAGAAAAATATGACATGTGGTGTGACAACATCTACCTTTTTAGTAAGATGATGGACCTCATTAAGTTTACCAGTCATACAAAGATCATTAGGAGTGAAGAGTACTCCACAGGCTATTCACAGAAAAGTTAAGCTTGATTTGCAAGTATCTGAAACAACCTGTAAACTTACACATGAAGTGTTACAGATAATTTCTCATAAGTAATGTCATTTTTTAAGAAAAACAATTACTTGAAATGTGTTCTGACAAGCAATTAACTAATTTTCAAAGTATAGACATTAGAGTCTAGCTTAGGCTATCTTCTTGAGCCATCATTCAGGAAGTTTTATTATCCCACGATGATACCAGTCTCTGGTTTTTTATGTGAAGAATTCAGTGACACTCACTTGAACTGCTTCAAATTTGTCAATTTCTTCCACGTACAAAATGTGCAATAGGTTGAAAATTATAATCTGATGGTGCGAGATCAGGGCTGTATGCTGGGTGTGGTATCATTTCGATTCCTCCCAATTCTTAAATTTTTTCCATGGTTTGTGCAATATTGTTCCATTGCAATATAACTATTTCGGTTAACTAATGCTGGATATCTCTATCTCAAAATTTATTGAACCTATTCCAGTTTTTGAGAATAAAGATCAGCATCAATCACTCGCTCATTTGGAACAAACTCCCAGTGAATCACACCTTCATAATTCTACCACACACACATTACTTTGGGAACGAACTGATTTTTTTTTAACGATGACTGGCAGGTTGATGGAGAACAAGCCATTGTTTCAAGGCATCAGGATGTCGGTAATATACCCATTTTTCATCACAAGTGACAATTCTCCTGACCAATCTATCATCCATGGGATTACGGATAAGCTGACAACAGGTGTCCACCCTACGTTCAGCGTGTTGAGATGTCAGTTCATGAGGTACAGATCCAAGTCTTAATGTGGCGATGTGTGGTATCTTTTGATGCACCAAGTTCTTCTGAAAGCCTACAGGTACTTTTCTGTACATTTTCTCGCAAAACTTGGCATGTCCTCAATATTCCATACTTCAGGTCGTGCAAAACACGGTAAGTCTTTAGTGTTTTCGTCTCCATGGTTGAATCATTGAAACCATTGTGTGCCACACACTCGCAAATGACACCTTCTCCTTCCACTTCACATATTCTTCTTGCTGTGGCAGCGGCTTTATAATCTTGTTTCCAATAGTGTTTTAGAAGGACTCCAAATTCAAACTTTATCTCCATTTTGTGATTGTTTATTAACAACTAAAAACTGATACATGCTTGCAATGTATGCAACACTAGACATGGCATCCTGTAAATGACATTGCCAAACCTAATAAATTTTCCAAAACACCAAAATCAAAAAACCATTATTACTCATGAGACAAATGAATAACTGCCTTAAATGAAATTTCTGACATAGCAAAGGCCTTTGATGGTCTTAATCAAAGGTCTAAAAGATGAATATTTAAGTTGGTTTGTATCATATCAAAATGAAGTAAAACAAAGTGATATTAACACATATGTACGTGTATATCACATGTGATATCAAGCCTATATATGTGTGATTGAAGCATTTATGATTGATATCACATATACAGTGATATTGGTTATAAAAAACAAATATCAAATGGGAAAACAATAACACATGGAATGCCCTAAGGTCATCAGCTGTTGAAGCTGTTAGGAAGATCCTAACAAAACGCGTTCTAGGTAAATACTAGCAATAAATGGAGCATTGAGAATTAGTTCGACTCAAAATTATATTAATTTTGTGCGTCATTATATCATAGTCCTTACACATTGGAAAATAAAAGTTGTTCAATTTGTAACTCGTTGCACATCACACGCTTCAGTTGAAATTGGGATCAATGATATATTATTATTATTAAATATATTATTGGAAAAAATTGTCAGCATTAAATTTCTGGGTCTTAAAGTAAACAGATATTTATTTAGATTGGAAAGCTAACAGAAAGTATATCTTTACAAAACTTGGCTCTGCCTGTGCAAGTTCTTTGGAAACTTGAATTAGTATACATTTATATTATAACTCTGTCATACAATATGGAATATTATTTTGGAGCAACTCAGTAAAAAGTAAGGGAATACTTTGTATGTAAAAGGAGGTTATAAGAAACCTTTCTAACACCCAAAACAGACAATCTTGCGAAGATTGAAAGACAAAATCTTAACCCTTCCTTACATGTATGTATTCTCGATCTTAAATTCCTTGAATGCACCAGGTCTCATTTATAAAGAAAAACTATGAAATCCATTAAATAAATACTAGATAAAAGTGTAACCATCCATCATCCCAATACAAGATTTAAAAGTGTACATTATGAAACCATCAAAATATTTAATGCTCTTCCAAATTATCTTAAAGGTAAAATGTATTTCTTCAATGTTTTTGAAATTGCCATTAGAGAGTACCTATATTCAAAATCATTTTATTTTTTAAAAGATTATTGAATTACACAAAGGTTATATAGTTTTATAAGTAGTATCTAGAAGAATTCTAGAAGTAGAATTTCTTTTAATGACAAATGATTGCCAATTTACCTTTGACGCCTATTCAAAAACTATTTAAATGTATGTCCATTGAAGAACTGTCAGTAGATGCTATCCATTGCAAATCTAATGTAAAAAAAAAAAAAAAAAAAAAATGTTGAAACATTCTGGCAAAAGCCAAGTGAAAGTTCAAAAAATTATTTGTGTATACACGTCTGCTAGTCTTCTAATTTCAGGGAAGTATTTGATTTTGTATCTAAACATCATTATCCCTTCCTTATTTTTCATATTGCTTGTCTATAATGTGTCTTATGTTTAGTATTCAAGTATATATGCTATTAAACTCTAAATTTCTTTGACATGTTCAGTGTGGCTACTAGTGATTTACTGAATGCAAATCAGTTATTCATCAGTCATATTCATAATGTGAACCATATCTCATCTCCTTGTGGTTCACCAGTAAAAATCTGTCAGATGGGAATTTAATGTCATACTGGCATGTTGGCTATGGTAGCTCAGTGGTTAAGAGCAACCGGATTGAGATTGGGAGATCTGTGTTTCATATCCCAGCTATTGGCTATGTCATTGAATTTTTCAGTCTGACTGCCCATCCATATCTTACACATTTTTAACAGTTGCTACTAAAGCTGTTGGAACTTAAAATCCTATAAAGTTCAAACTAATAGTGAGTCAGAATTCAGAACATTAAGAACATTTAGGATTTCTCTCAACTGAAGATGTTTCAGAAAAAAATTGAATTCATTATTGCTTGTATTTAATATTCTGTTATCTAGTTATTATGTTATTGCATGTTTTCTCTTTCAGAAGTAATGGCCAGTTGAAATCAACATTAAATAAGGCGTGGACACTTTGTGACAAGTTCAGAGGTGGAGGGAAGCAGCCCACAGACTCCATAATCATGGATCCTTTGGCAGCACAGGGAAGATTATCCCGTTGGTTCTCAATACGACGGGGATCAACAAATCAGTATGATGTAGACAGTACTGACAGAGTATCTAGCAACTGCGGAGCAGGTGCAAGCAAAATGCCTTTGTTACCTGAAGTAAGTTACCCTGAATCTTCACTACTTTATCTGTCACTTCATTATTTGCTTTTAAAGTAGCCTGCTTAATTAATGTTTTACTACATGCAAATTGATGGTAGACAAGTGAAATCTTGCAATTAATTTTACTGAATGTAGAGAAATTAGGAATGTGCTCTAGCTTGGAGGGAAATGAATAATCTTGTAAAAAAAATGATCTTGCGACACAAATAACTTTATCACCATTTTTTTAACCGTAATTGTGCAACAGTCATTTAGTAATACTGATGGCCTTTGATCACAATAACAATGTAATGACACTAGAAATTTACTAGCCAATTATGTTTTAGTGTGTTTATCTTGTGTTATACAGCTACCTCCAGCTTATCTACTTTTCAAATTCAATTCAACTTTGCAAATATGGGAGTAATTAACCTAAAATACCCCAGTGTTTACTTTAACTGAAAATCACTTTAAATTTTTCATGCAGATTAATTTCATGTCAATGAGTTGTTATAAATTTGATAACAGATTCAGAAAAGAAATGGTGGGAGAAGAAATACTCAACTGCACATACTTATCTCAGAATTAAAATAATAAATTATAAGAAACCTAATACTTATTGTAGGTACTACATGATTGCAGTAATGCATACCATCAGTAAAATAAGTAAGTTAATAAGTTTGATGTACTTCCAACCTATAGTAAAGCTGAATTACTGTGAGAAAAATGTTGAAAAAACTATTTGTAGTCAGTTTTTTTGGCATTTCATCACTTACATTTCTATATTTTTGAGGGAGTAGTTTTGGAAGACATCACCTCCATTATCAACCTCTTTCCAACTGTCTGTTGTCTACTCTCTTCTCTCTGGCGATGGAACTATGAAGTTCTTTGTCAAATTATCTACTGGTGGAATTTCAAAGTTCATTACTCTATCCTTATTTTTCCATATGAATTTGTTCTTCCATATCAGTTTATTTTGATTTATCACTTCTTTTAGTAATTTTGGATTTGGATCAATGTCATGGTTTTCGTGACATGTCCTCAATGTAAGTATATAAGTGCAGCTGATGTGTAATAAAAATGACTCATCTATTATTTAATATTGTTTCGCTTCACTGGTGTTCCAATACAGTTAAATTTCGATAAGTTATTACTATGTTTTTTCCAGTATTATCAAAATCTGAAAATGAAATAAACTTAAAAACAGAATCAACCTTTAGTTAATTGATTTGAATTAATAATTTGTTCATACTAGCCCTATATAGGCTAAGGTTTTTGATACTTAGTGAACCTAAAAAATTCAATGCCGTGTCTTGGGATTTGAACCATGGATCTCCTGGTTTCCATCCAGTCGCTCTAACCCAGTCAAATGGAGAATTTAATATATCGAGATTTAACTGAGAATTTAATGTCATGACAGCAAGTTGGCCATGGTAGCTCAATGGATTAGAGCGACTGGACGGAAACCAGAAGATCCGTGTTTCAAATCCCGGCCGTGGCATTGAATTTTTCATGTTGACTGTAACAGAATCAGCTGCTGGTATGTCAAAATTCATTACGCGATGTTTATTTTTTAAAATAATTATTTTTTCCCAAACCATTAAATCTATCGGACTATTTAATTGTTTTAATAATTTAACTTCAGAATTTATTTCATGGTTAAATGACCAAAAATGATCTGCTACAGCTGATTTATCAGTTTGTGTGTACTTAATTTCATGAAAATGTTCTTTCGTTCTGGTTTCCAATATAAACCTGATCACAATCTAAACGATTAAATTGTTATTATTAGGAATTTTATCTTTTTTAGAGAAATGGAAATTTTTAATACTATATCTGTTTTGAGGTACTAAAAATATACCAAACTCTTTAATAAAAAAATTTATTAACCCAAGGCTGGTAAGTAAATTTTTTAAAATTATAATTGTCTTTTATTTTATTAAGTTTTTTTATATTTAAATGTTTCAATCTTTTTTTGTATAAAGTCTTCATTAAAACTATTAATTTATGTTAGTATTATATTACTAGCAGTATTAATAATATGTTTATATTGTTTATTAAATTCCTCTTTATTCAGGTGTAATATTTATTGCTTCACTGTAGCTAGCTTCATTTTTAACGTAATCACTTGATTAAGTTGCTTTCCTTTGATAAGTTTTTCTTGGGTTTCCCTTATCCTGAAAAGAAGAATGTCTCTCTGGGGGCTGCATCATCATGTTGAGCATCATTTCATTCAGTCATTCATTTATCATTGAGTTTTACCTGTCAGGTTAAAAGGACTTTAAATAATGACAAAACTACTTTTGTCATTACTGGAACAAGAACTGGGATTTGTTAAGAGGTTGTAGTAAACCTACGTGGTTGACAGAGGATGGACAGTATGGTTCCCTGAGATTTTCAGCAAATACTTACTATATTTTGTCACAAAATTATTGATTTTGAACTTTTTCAAAGAGGTTTTGGTGAAATCCAGTTTGGGAGAGGCTACTTGTGGCTAATGATGACTTGCAAAACTGCAAGTATGTAGAATTAAAGTTTTTTCTTCTTTATAGAAATAAATGTTTCAAAATATATGTTAAACACACAGTATCTTTAAGTTAAACATGGATTTAACATATAGGATTTGTGTAATGGAAACAGTTAAATTTATAGAGAGAAAAAACAAATAATATATACAACACAAGATCAGTTAAGACTCTACACCACCTAAATAACTTTCGAAGTATGTGTCTGATTAATATAGTCATGTATAGGGAATTCATATTTAGTTATTTGTTACTTATGTTTTAACTAGAAGTGACTGCAGCTAAGTGGAACATCCTAGAACAAGATTTGGATAGTAATGTTCAGTAGCTTTTCCTCCAATTACTACATGGATTATTTTGACCAAATATAAAGATAAAGCAAAACAAAAGTTCAAGTTTAATGGCCTAAAATTTTTGTTTTTTCTCGTTTCTCTGATTTGAAGTCCTTTGTTTATATACATGAAAATTTGACTGAATTGTTTGTAGCCTGCAAATATGCTTATTAATACAAAAGTGAATCAAGAAAATATTGACACATTGCTTCACTCACACTGTATGTGTCAATATTTTCTCAATTCACTTTTGTGCTAATTTGTGCTTCACTGTCCCTACGCTTCTTTCAGTTTATACTTTGAATGCTTATTAATACTGATTGATTTTTGGGATTGAATTTTACATTTAATATGTTGACTAATATAAAGTCTTAACGTTGAGTTACTAAGAAAGGATTCAACTTTAATGATATTTATTTACCTATGGATACAGGCAACAAACTCATTGCGAGGCTGCATATTCGATAAATATTATGCATCCATTTTCACTCCAGTTCTGCATACAATGGTGTAAGAAGGTACAAGTGTTTAGCATTCAGTTGTTTTGGTACTGGAACTTAAGGCAGGAAGGAATGAAACTGAAGCCCGGTGTGTTAGAATTTCCTACAGAAACATCTGTTTCTTAGCCCAGAAAATAAGCAGCTGAATTAATGAAATGTAATCAAACTTGAGTTTATCGAAATTTAACTGTATTGGAACACCACAGTGAAGCGAAATAATTATTAATTTATAGATGTGTAATAAATACGACTCATCTATAAATTAATAAAATTGAGTTTCTTGGGTCACAGCATGTGGTACTGAGGTAGTTTTTTGTATTAGCACAGTTAACCTTTATTTGTTATATCCATGTTAATTAATTTGTTTAAATTAAATCCACATATAAGTTATGCTAAATTACTGTATTCTCGAACTAAAGCAAACTTTTAGACTGTTATGGATGAACAGGAGGAGCCTAAGTTTTAAATATGCTTCTAGAATATCTAAAAAATAACAAAGTTCTCAAAATACCCACAGCATTAAGCAGTTTTTTGTTGTGGCTACTAATCGTCCAAACATGCTGTCTACCATTCTACTCAAAAAAAAGGTTCAAGGCTAAGTTGATTATGAAAAAGTATGGTAATTCAGATGCTGTCAAGACAGGTTATGTAATTGATTTCTGCTTAGTGAACAAATGAGAGGAGGAACAGCTTAAAGCTGGATTCTGTTAAGATGATAATCCTTTAAGTAATTGCAAGGAATTGTAAGATTACATTTTAAAAGACCAAATATTAAAGTCAGTGGTTCATAAAAGTGCAATTAATGCTGAATTGAAAAGCTTTATTGCTTTAGTAAAATATTGCATCAGTACTGTAATACATAAAAGCATTGTTTGATGTGTAATTCGTAGAGAAAAAAATTTGCATGACATACCATACATTGCTATATCCTTATTAAGAGCCGTAATAATTTTCAGGTGGAAGAGGAATCAGCAACAAGCATTGCCCATTTCCCTTCTGTGTTCCAACGAAGACAGCAACCACCATCACTGGCACCTCCACCTGCAGGATTAACACCTCAGCAACTCAAAAGAAGACATATTGTTGCTGCCATAGTTCATAGTGAAAACTCTTATGTAGCTACACTTCAGAGACTGGTCAACGTAAGTAAAATTCTGATGCAAGTGTTCGTGTACATTGATATAAATGTTCTTTGCTTTAAACTCTATTATACGTAATCCAAAAATAAATTTAAGGAACAACCAACTGATTCTAAATTATTATTTTGTGATTGGTATGTTAAATGACAGACATTTTATACATTTTACAATTAGCTGTTAAATTTCAACCTTGTACTGCAGTCTGATGAGACTTCAGTCGTACCAGCCTTAGAATCAAATTTTTTTATAAGCAAAACGCACGATGTTTTGCTTATACAACTTCACTTTTCTTGTTTTAAAATTGTCAAATCCTCTGGAACGGTTTCATGATGTTTTCACGAGATCCTCAGCTGGTAGACTGATTAACCTATTGGTTACTTCCCATAAATGATGGATAGTTTGCTATTGTTCTACCATCTACAGGGGCAAAAAGAACTTACTTACCAAATAAATTGGCGGTATTTCAAAATTCATCACATGATTTGTATTTTTCAAACTAACGATTTTCTCCCAAACTATGAAATCTATCGGTTCATTCAATTGTTTTAATAATTTACTTAAAATATAATCATCTTTTACCATGAAATAAAGCCAGAAGTAGATTAATAAAACAATTGAATGTACTGCTAGATTTAATGGTTTGGGAGAAAATATTTGTTTAGAGAAATAAAAATTGTGTGATGAGTTTTGAAATACTGCCAATAGATTCAGTTAATAGGTTTGTTTTGCCCCCAGTAAATGGTAGCATGATAACAAACCATCCATCATCTTCTGGAAGTAACCAAAAGGTTAATCAGAGGATGTGATGAGAACATCACGAAATTGATCTGGAGATTTCAACAATTTTAAAACAAGATAAGTGAATATTACACAAATAAAAATATTTCCCGCTAAGGCTTCACTTATCTTAAGAAATTGGTGTTGATACTTCTTTTCAAATGGAAATCAATTTCACAAACAAATTGCTTGCGTCCTCATTGCACAGATAAACTCATTGTCAAGGATACCGGCTACAGTGCCTTATGTTTTTTTTTTTTTTTTTTAGTATTACCAACATCTGAAAACGAAACGGACCTAAAAATAGAATCAACGGCTGGTATTTCAAAATTCATTACGCAATGTTTATTTTTTAAAATAAATATCTTTTCCCACACTGTTAAATCTATCAGACCATTTAATTGTTTTAATAATCTCACTTCAGGATTTATTTCATGGTTAAATGACCAAAAATAATGTGCTACAGCCGATTTATCAACTTGTTTATACTGAAATTAATGGATTTCTTCCTTTTCTAGATTTGAAGATAATAAGAAATAACAAAGTAGATTTTGGTATTTATAAGAAGTCTACTCATATTGAGTTTTAACCCTTTTTTGCATAAATTTGCTGTTTTTAATAGTTTGATTTATAGATTAATAAATATACCCCTGTATAAAGAAGAATTTAATAAAGAATATAAACATATTATTAATGCTGCTTTAATAAATGGTTTTAATAAAGATTTTATACAAAAGAAGATTGAAAAATTTAAATATCAAAAGCTGTTAATGATATTTCTAACCTTAAAAAGATAAAAGACGATTATAATTTTAAAAAATTTACTTACCATCCTTGGGTTAATAAACATTTTCAAATAATGTTTAAAGAAGTTGGTATAACTTTAGTTCCTCAAAATAAATATAGTATTAAAAATTTACTACATTTTTCTAAAAAAAGATAGAATCCCTAATAATAAAAAATCTGGTATTTATCGAATTAATTGTTTAGATTGTGATCAGGTTTATATTGGAAAGACGAAACATAGTTTGGAAACCAGATCGAAAGAACATTTTCGTAACATTAAGTCTAAACAGACTGATAAATCAGCCATAGCAGCTCATTTTTGGTCATTTAACCATGAAATAAATCCTGAAGTGAAATTATTAAAACAATTAAATGGTACGATAGATTTAATAGTGTGGGAAAAGATATTTATTTTAAAAAATAAACATCGCATAATGAATTTTGAATAAATAGCATTGATAAAATAAATTAAAATATGAAAGTGTATCAGACTTGAACATTTCAGTGCTGGAACTTTATTCATGGATCTCAGACTCTCCATGTTGATATTCATGTTTTCTGAGCTACTCGTTAGATTTTCTCAGCTGACTAAAGATTCTCAGAAAGCTGTAAAAAGATATTAATTATGAGAAATATAATGCTTCAAAGATAGCTTTTAACAAGTTGCAAGTGCTTTGAATCCCTTTATACCTAAGTACCATTAGGGTTAATTGTGCTAATCTAGTGTAGGCAAGCTAATATAATTTTCCCCATATTTACTTATATACATTAATTTTGATGGTTTTTAATTCAAAATGAAGATAAGAGAAATTGAATTAGCATTTTCCTTCACTCTACCTAATTTTGTCTTTCTCTGTATCTGTTGGCTAAGAAAGTTGCTTGCATTCCTGGTGCACTAGAGAAAATGAATGAACCAGCAGAAACAAAAGTTTGTAGGGAATAGAGGGGGAGATGGGGGACTTGTTTCAATGAATACTTTTGTTATACCACTCAAGACAAGATCTGGTAGTATTTTGCTCCTAAATGTTTTGCAAATGAGACAGTCTTTTAGTCTTCAATATATACTTGTATTATCACTAGCCTCTAATTTCTGAACTGTTTGTTTTCTTCTAGGATTATAAGAAGCCTTTAGAAGAAAGTAATCCTCCAATTTTAAGCAGTGCCAAAATTTCCACATTATTCCATAGACTGCCAGAAATTCTCCAGTGCCACACATTATTTCGTATTGCATTGGCTGAAAGCATTAAAAATTGGGACAGAGACGAGAAGATAGGAGATGTGTTTGTAGCTAGTTTCTCTAAGGCAATTGTACTGGACATCTACAGTGGATTTATCAACAACTTTTCAGTTGCTATGGACCTAGCAAAAATGGAAGCAAAACGAAAATCTGCTTTAGCAGATTTCTTAAAGGTATGCTTCGTATTTTCAGGTTACTGTTTATTTCTCAAGAATGTGTTGAGGAATTATGTTCCTTTTTGTTTATATTTCCTGAATGTGTTTCTATAAGTAGAAATTATCATATAAATATAAATTTTGGGGTGTTAAAGAAATATTTTGTTTGATAGTAGATTTCTCAGTTGTAATTAATAAAGTAGCAAGTTATTTAAGTATGGTTTTTGGCTATGCGGCGTCGATAATATAAACATGTAAGCGATGAAGTGTCAAACGGACTACAAATAGTTTTTCCAATAGTTTTTAGCATTGAAGTTGGAAAAAGTATAAGAGGAAAATATTGACGCACGCACACATTTAGCTAACCTAAATTGAATTTTGCATATTGGGCAAACCGAAGTATATACGCATATTTGGATAGATAGTCAGACTGAAAAATTCAGTGTCATGGCCGGGATTTGAACCACGGATTTCCCGGTCTCCATCCGGTTGCTCTTAACCACTGAGCTACCAGGTCCAACATGCTGTCATGAGATTAATGACGCATAAGTTTCCTGGTAAACCACTTGGATCGTTCATATATAATGAGATAAGAACCTTTTGTGGTGACTTACTATGGTGTAAGTATTTAAGCTCCAGGCTGTATAGTTACCACTATTAGGTTATTAGATGGAAAGTTAATAATTCTTCCACACTAGCTCTGTTTAGGCTGTGATTTGGATAGGATTTTAGCATTTTTCACAGATGCCTCCTCCTAGAAAATGTGAATAATATGTCCCTGCTGCTGTGTCATTTTATCGATACAATTAAGTAAGAGGCTCTTAAACAGCAAAGCCATAATTATATTTCTTTTGGGAAGGAATGCGAGACAGAAATCCATGACTGCACTGTGTCACATTCCAGTTGACATTCAGGATGTCAACATTACAGCTGCCCTCAGTATTTTAACAACTCAGAAGTTAATTTGAAGTAAACTTTCTTCTGGGCTTGCAGTTCGTGGTCAAAAGATAGAAATTGCTAAGCACATACAAATTCAGAATTTCTTACTTTTCCATCAGCAGATTATTATTAGGTAGATACATTCAAAGTACTTTCTGATTTGTTCTTGGCATTAATCAGTTGAGTGTAACAAACTTTGATACTCATTATTTAGGAAAGGGGTACATAGATTAACAAAACTTAATTTTGATGAGCATAGACCTTTGTTAAGTCCTTCTCTGGAGGTCGCCCCTGTTTAAGGAAGCCTGAAAACTTGTATTCCTAGTGAAATCTGGATAATCAACTCATTGGTGGAAAACATTTTCTCCACTTCAAGTAAACGGCAAATGTACCAAAAATTGATATTTCTTAAGTAAGTCGTTGAAATAATGTCAAAGTAAGTTGTCTTGCTTGTCATATTATAGGTGCTTGAATTAATGCCTAATGACTCATAGTGAATTAGCACTGAAATCTTGTGCTTTCTCTTTTCAGGTTAAGCAGATAAGTGCTCATGACCGATTGTCATTTTTTGGACTAATGGTGAAACCTGTCCAGAGATTTCCACAGTTCATATTATTCCTTCAGGTAGGTGACATTAAGTAATCTGTATTTAAGTTTTATACATGGTGGAAGGTGTATGTAGAATAACAAAATTTGTTGAAAGGAGCAAAACACTCCAGCAAAATTTGTTCCATCTCCAGATATTTATCCAAAAAACAAATGTGATTTGTCACAGCTGCACTGCAGAAACATGTGACATGATCCCTAGAAGTAAATATGAAGTAAATGGCTTCATTTAATGGGGTGGGACACTGAAAGTACAGTTGCTACTCTATTGAGAAAGTGGAATATTTTGTGCATTTGAAATATTCATTTTTATAAAGTATAAGAAAATATAATATAGTGCTATAATGCTGGTGTTAGGCCAGCAAATGTGTTGATATTTTTGCACTTGTTTCATCACTACTGTAGTAGGTACTTTTATTGTTTGTAAATGTTTGAGTTTTATACAATGAAGGTAAATTTATAGAAAGATGTTCAACTGTTTCGTAAAGGAATATGGGTATTCCATATTGTCTATGACCTTTGGATTACACTTATGATAAGTGTTTTCCATTGTATGTATGTAGGCAACAAGAACTTGGGGTTGGTATACTCAACTGTGTGAATTTTGCAAAATAGTTGTATACACTGCAGCAATTTTTAAATATTTTATTTTGCCTTCAACATTTATCAGAAAACGTTATATGTTTAACCTTTGGTTTGATATTCATTAAAAAATCATATGCTGGAATCAGTGCCATTGGCAGTTGCTCCAGTAAATGCCCCATGCTATACAAAAGTCTTCACCACAATCATGAACCATTAGGTTGAATGTTGTCTAAAGAAAGCTGTTGAAATTCCTTTCTTGGAAGTGTTGAAAACAGTGTTGTTGTGATAAATTAACTTTAAAGAGAGTCGATTAATGACACTAAACAACACTTACTTTTAAATTTTTCCGGAACATGTTTCTGAGGCTTTGCCTCGACTATCAGAGACTGAGTCGAGAGCCGGCTGATGATAGAGGCAAAGCCTCACAAACATGTTCCGGAAAAATTTAAGTGTTGTTTAGTGTCATTAATCGACTCTCTCTAAAGTTAATAAAGCTGTTGAACTTTAAAAAAATGATGAAAGGAGGCATTGCTGTATTGCATATAATTTCGGACAGACTTTGTGAAAGACCATCACATTTTTTATATTTGCATCTTCAATATTCTGAATCTCCAAGCTTTTGTATCCTCCATTGGTTTTTAGGAAAGCTTCCCCTCCACCCTTCATGTCTTCCTGTACTCCTTACAACCATGTCATCTTGAGTCTGCCTCTTTTCTTTTTCCCCTTGAAGGATTCCACGAAGATCAGCTTGGCAGTCTTTCTTCCCCCAACATTCTCACACGACCATACTATACAAATTGCTTTTCTTTAATTTCACCTGTCAAGTTTTGCACTTCTCTGTGTTCCCAAATTACTTCATTTCTGATTGTTTTGATCCTAGAAGTTTTATTTCCTTTCTCCAAAATGTGTGTGTGTGTGTGTGTGTGTGGGTGGGTGTGGGTGCGCGCGCCTTTTATTTTTGTGATAGTATATCCAGTTGTATTCCAAATGTTTGTTCTGAATTTACGTTTTATGAATTGAAATGTTTAAACATTTGTAAATGTTTACCAGGATTTGCTGAAACATACACCACAAGGGCATCATGATCGCATGTCTCTGCAACTCGCTCTCACTCAACTGGAATCTTTGGCGGAGATGCTAAATGAAAGAAAACGGGAAGCTGAACAGTTCCAGGCATTTAAGGAAATGCTAAGGCACATCAGTAGTAAATTTTCTGTGAGGCCACTTTCTGACGGCAATCGTTACCTTCTGCGAGAAGATAACGTTACACAGTTGGTAGGTATTTATTATTATTATTATTATTATTATTATTATTATTATTATTATTATTATAGTTATGCCAGTGATTTTTCCTGCACATCCTCGTACTTCCAACATACTGCTGGATCTTAGAGATAATGGTTTTCCAAATATGAGTTATCGTACCTGGCATATTTGATATTACAAATATTATAACACTGCTGTATCGGATCATATCTAACTATTGTCAACAAAATCTCAGCAATATTTATAAGATACATTATGAATTTGAATTGTTATGTTTTCATCTCTAGGTCCATGCCTTGCTACTGAAATACAAGACTGATCTTGCTAAAGTTTTGTAGAGCCATAGTCTTGTATGTCGCTGTACCTTTGGGAGTTCCTTTATCTGTTAACCCCATGGTTCATGTTATACCTATATGTACCATAACTCACTAAAATTAGATTTATTTGTTTGCCACTGGTACTTGTAGAGAGAAAGTTAGTTTATACTGTCCATTTCCTTCATTATCTTTATATCTGCAGCATGGAGGAGATAAGAGCGTGCAACTGACAACCAACAAAAACTAAAATTTTTCATTGATTTGGAATATAATACTCCAGGCATGAATTGGTCATGCAAATTTTTCGCTATTACTCATATCTTTTTTATGTATGTAGTAGTCATAAATATTTGCTTACTGAATGTTAATCTTATTCTGAGTTTATATCACTTATTAAAATATACAGATTCTAATGCAGTCTACTTAGAACTAATAGTGTTTTATGAACAGAAGGGGACAGATGCGTCTCAAACCTTCATGAACAACAGGTTCTTCCATAATGATAGGAGTTGTTTACATATGTACAGCATTATGGTATAATAAAAGTAAAAATTAAAGGTATTAGCAGTGAAACAAATATAATTCATTGAACTATAATACAGTAAAACCTGCCTTCAACGGATCCCTGGTTAAGCGGAAATCTGTTTTTAATGGAAATACTTAATTGTCTCATGAATTTAGGGATGAAAAACATGCTGAATTCCCTTTATTAAACAGAAACTGTCTTATGCACACAAACGAAATGAAAGTATGCTTTGTAACAGAAAATTTCCAGTTCTGGAATGCAGAGTTTAGAACATTTTTAGACATCCGTTGAAAATGTGAATTGTCTGCTTTAGGTATGTGATGTTTCAGTTGAAACAATAATCATACCGTTGGTACCAGATCTATGAGTGGGGTTCGCTAATGACGGTACAAATACTGAGAAACCTGTCATCATCTTTATCTGCATATTTAGGCATAACAATACACTAAACTTAAACAGAGTTGGTGGTTTATTTCCTAAAGTGACCATGGCTTCGAAAACAAGAATTGTTCTATATCTTAACACAAGGGTGAAAGTGATTTATACTAGTGAAAATAGAGTGTAAAGCAGAGCATGTGGGTGTTCCTTGTAGGCAAAACTCAAATTTACGAGATTCTAAAGAAGCAAACTGAAATTGTGGAGCAATGGGAAAATTGTGCTAATGGGAAAATAGAGAGCTTAAGAAAACTGAAGACCAGGACATTAATGAAATAGTGTGGGAAAGGTTTGTTAGTGTTAGGGCAAAAAATCAACAAGTGTTGGGACCTATATGCTAAAATGGTAGTTGAAAGACAGGGAATCAAATGATGTTAACACTGAAACCATCACTGATTGGATTGCCAAATTACATTCAGTAATCGAAGATACAAACCTAAAGTCATGGCAAACAGTGATGAGATGGGATTATTCTTTCACACATTATGAAATAAGCCATTGTTTAAAAGGAGAGAAGTGTTGAGAAAAATTGTCCAAAGAAAGATTTAGTATTTTCCTTTGTGGTTTTATGGTAGGCAAAATGGAATAAACCATTCGTTTAACGGAAATTTTTGAGAGTCCTGTTCGATTCTGCTGAGGACAAGTTTTACTGTAATAGCTAGCAACTATATAACAAGTATGAAAATTTTGTTGCAGGAATTTAATCAAGCAGGAATGATTACGAAATCGAAGAGCCGACGTATTTTACTATTAAATGATCTGGTCGTATGTGTTTCTGTGGCGCCAAAAACTACAGATGACTTTGGCAGCAGTGAACGACTGAGCCTCAAATGGTCTCACCATGTCACCGATATTGAGGTAACTATTTTCATATTTATTTTCAGTGAAGGGAGATAGTGCTGTATTTCGTTAAAAGAACTGCTGTATTCAAATAAGTCACAATGGAGGACAATTTGTCATAAAAGGGATTCTTGAGCAGGAATATATAATTTACTAACTTTTAAAGAGAGTCGATTAAAGACACTAAACAACACTTACTTTTAAATTTTTCCGGAACATGTTTCTGAGGCTTTGCCTCTATCATCAGCCGGCTCTCGACTCATGGCAAATGATGGAACTCTCGAGGCTGATGATAGAGGCAAAGCCTCAGAAACATGTTCTGGAAAAATTTAAAAGTAAGTGTTGTTTAGTGTCTTTAATCGACTCTCTTTAAAGTTAATTTATCATAACAACACTGTTTTCAACACTTCCAAGAAAGGAATATAATTTACTGCTTGCCTAATATATACACCAGTCATGATCAAGAGCCCGCCTTGGTAGCGTAGATGGTAGCATGTCTGCCTCATGTTCAAGAGGTCCCGAGTTCGAATCTCGGTCAGGGTGAGTTACCTGGATAAGTGGATAAGGTTTTTCTGGGGTTTTCCGTTATCCTGAATGACGAATGTTGGGTAACTCTAAGCTCCATGGACCCTGAATGCATTGAGCATCATTTCACCCATTTCATTCATCATCCGATATGACTAAATGTTGGAGGACGTAAATAACAACAATGACAAAAGTCATGATCAAGAGAACCCTGAATGCCCCGAGCTAATGTTCATGCAGTGAGTGGGGTACATAAAATATAAAAGTGTAGTGGATGCAATTGCACATAAATTTTTGTAGTCCTTGTGTTCCAGTATACTTTATGTGGAAGTCCTATTGCAAATGCTCTAAAAATTTATTAAATTGTGTATTAATCTTAATAATAGTATATACAACAAATAACTAAACATTTACATACACAAAAACTGATAAATTTGTTTAGACAAAACAAGGTCATTGTTATTACTTTTATATAAACAGAAGTAACAAGTAAAATACTTTTAACTAAACTTAAGGCAATTGTGGTAATTAATTTTTCTTTCACACTACAGCCATATGTTAGGACAATATTGGAAAGATAGAATCGGACAGAAATTCAATGCCGTAGTGGGATGGGAATCAGATCTTGCAGTCTTTATCCCATTGCTCTAACCTCTGAGCTACCATGGAAACATGCCGGTATGAGATTAAGTCCTCCAACTGACTCACTTTTTCTCAGTAAACCACAGGAAAATTTGAAATGGATATGATATATTGTACAATTACTGTAAGAAAGGAGCATCCAGCATTGCAGAAACTTGGCATCACTCTCAATGAAACAGTTATTATTAGAAGCAAATTATTTTTGCATCACTGCTGCCATTAGAATTTGAATTCCAATGCAGACAGCTAGTGCTGATGGAGGGAAATAGCATTATAGACAGTCAACATTAAAAATTCAATGCCATGGCTGGGATTTGAATCACGGTTCTCCTGGTTTCCATCCAGTTGCTCTAACCCATTGAGCTGTCCTGGCCAACTTGCCATGGATGGAAAAAAATCCCAGCCATGGCATTGAATTTTTCATGTCGACTCTATCAAAAACCTTAGCCTATGTACAGCTAGTATGAAGAAATTATTAATTTCCATCATTTAACTAGAATAGCATTATAGTTTGCCGAGGTTAGTACCTGTGAGCCTTTATACGTATTGAAAGGCTGTGAAGTAGCTTTAAATTCCCTCATGACACGCAACTGGACTGACAATGTGCTCTAGCTGTCTGAATGGACTTATTTTTTAAGCAGACTTTAAACACTTTCATTATAATTTTTTAATTGAGTACTGTAATTGTTAACTCGGTTTGTTAGTTTGTTAATTTAAACATGCTATATAAAAATGTTAATTTGAAGTACAATTAATGTTGTATTTTATAATAATATTCATAACTTTTTGAAATAATTAAAAGGAATAAGTCACGTTAGAGGTAGGTTTGTACATGTTCAGGATGTCATTACAGCAGGGTAGCTGTTAAGGATTTTGATCATAATCTCCTGCTGGAGGTTCATAGTTTCCCAGCTCTGTGTGTGATGATTTTAAGTTGGCCCTATCCAAGCTCATGTGAAATGTTCAGCATGATTTGGAGTTTGTGGTAAAAGTTCTAAGTCCTTT
Organism: Mantis religiosa; assembly: GCA_030765055.1. Classification (NCBI taxonomy): domain Eukaryota; kingdom Metazoa; phylum Arthropoda; class Insecta; order Mantodea; family Mantidae; genus Mantis; species Mantis religiosa. Next base: position 118,952,333 of record CM060956.1, on the reverse strand, counting down.
CATTCCATTGGCATCATCAGCCTACCATTGGAGGAAGTAGATCCCTCCGCCAGAGTGCTTCCATATGGGAAATAGGTCTAGTCATCTCAAGTAGAATGAGGTTATCCCCAAGTCATTAACCAATAGCGTATCAATCGGTCTATTTAGAGAGATAGTATGATACTTTTTAATTAATTATTTGTAATTGTAGTTCTTTTGTTGTAAATATTATACTTTGTTTATTGCCTTTAACTTAATTATTTAAGGTTTTATTTTGTAACGGTGTGAAAATAACTGCAGTAGTGTCTATTAAAATAGCCCATTTGACTTTCCAGTGAAATGGAAAAGGAACTAGAGATTACGTAGAAAATGAAACTAGTTACAGTGAAGCAATAAGTATTACACAAATATAACTACTTGTAACAAAAAACTTCTGTCTTAAGAAAACTGATGTTGATTTTTCTTATTAGTTGAATTATTTGAAGTTGAAATTGATTTCACAAACTCTTGTTCGCGTCGTCAGTCAAAGAAAACTACAGGAGAAAACAAATTTGTCATTAAGGAAGTTACTATGTTATGTTTTTTCAGTATTACCAAAATCTGAAAATGAAACAAACTTAAAAACAGAATCAACCGCAGCTATTTCAGAATTCATTACGTGATGTTTATTTTTAAAAATAAGTATCTTTTCCCAAACCATCAAATCTATCGGGACATTTAATTGTTTTAATAACTTAACTTCAGGATTTATATTATGGTTAAATGATCAAAAATGATCTGCTACGGCTGATTTATCAGTTTGTTTATACTTAATGCTACGAAAATATTCTTTCGTTCTGGTTTCCCAATTACTACTATTGTATTATTTAATTACTATTGTATTCATAATTGTATTACTCAAAAGAATTGTAATATTCTTAGGGGTACAAAATTGACGAAGCCATGAATATTGTATATTCCTACGGTAAAACTTATTTATTTTTTATTATTAGGAATTTCATCCTTTTTAAAGAAATGTAGTAAACTTTTAATACGATTACTTTCTTGGAAGTGTTGAAAACAGTGTTGTTATGATAAATTAACTTTAAAGAGAGTCGATTAAAGACACTAGACAACACTTACTTTTAAATTTTTCCGGAACTAGTTTCAGAGGCTTTGCCTCTATCATCGGCCGGCTCTCGACTGATTCTCGTTGGTGTAGCTGACAAGGTATCGTCAGCTACACCAACGAGAATCAGTCGAGAGCCGGCCGATGATAGAGGCAAAGCCTCTGAAACTAGTTCCGGAAAAATTTAAAAGTAAGTGTTGTCTAGTGTCTTTAATCGACTCTCTTTAAAGTTAATTTTAATACGATATTTGTTTTGAGGAACCAAATTTATACCAAACTCTTTCAAAACTTTTTGAAATTGTTTATTAAACCAAGGATGGTAAGTATTTTTTTTAAAATTATAATTGTCTTTTATTTTTTTAAGTGTAGAAATATCATTAACAGTTTTTTATATTTAAATTTTTCAATAAAACTCAAAAAAAGATCAGCAAGAAAAGGTGAAAGAGGATTACCCATTGCTAAGTCAGAAATTTGTTGAAAAATTCACCATATCTCTAAGAAAAAAAGATGAAATTACTAATAATAAAAAATCTGGTATTTGTACAAAAGTGAATCGAGAAAATATTGACACATTGCTTCACTCACACTGTTTATTATAGGAGCAAGAGCTCTTGAAACATGTCCTGTGAATAAACAGTGTGAGTGAAGCAATGTGTCAGTATCTTCTCGATTCACTTTTGTACTAATTTGTGCTTCACTGTCCCTACGCTTCCTTCAAGTTTATACTTTGAATCTGGTATTTATCAATTTGATTGTTCAGATTGTGATCGGGTTTACATTGGTAGGACAAAACATAATTTGGAAACCAGAACGAAAGAACATTTTCTTAATATTAAGTATAAACAAACTGATAAATTGGCCGGAGCAGATCATTTTTGTCATTTAATCATAATATAAATCCTGAAGTTAAATTATTAAAACAATTAAATGTCCCGATAGATTTAATGATTTGGGAAAATATATTTATTTTAAAGAAAAATATCGCGTAATGAATTTTGAAATACCAGCAGCTGATTCTGTTCTTAAGTTTGTTTCGTTTTCAGATTTTGGTAATACTGAAAAAACATAACATAGTAACTTCCTTAGCGATGAATTTGTTTTCTCCTGTGGTTATCTATGACTGACAATGTGAACAAGAGTTTGTGAAATCGATTTCAACTTCAACTAATTCAACTAATAAGAAAAATCAACAAATAAGAAAAAATCAACATAATTTTTCTTAAGATAAGTGTAGTTTTTTGTTACAAGTAGTTGTATTTGTATATGAACTAGAGAGTTTAAATTGAGCTCTCATGTAAATTGGGAGGGTTGATTGTTTATTGGAGAGGAGCATAACCTTTGAAGGGGAAACCTTCACTCTTCACGGTGTCAATTTCCTCCAACTTCAAGGTAGAACTGTTCAGGGCAAAAACTGAGGGCGATTGATATTGACTATTGCTGGCCTGTCTTGCAAGTCTTTGCAATGTGATTTAGATGGTGTATTTTTGGGAAATTGTGGGGCAGAGCATGGCTAGTAGAAGGTATACTGGGATAGGAACAATTAATTCTTCATTTCTGACCCTCTATATCTTGCGAATAACAAAGAACATTGTTTTCGAATTTAAGTGCATTCTGCTTAGTAGTAATGTCTTGTCATAGAAGTCCAGACCCTTGCTTAGAACTTGTGAAATTTAAAATTTTCCCTAATTGTCTAACAGTTCTCATTATCAAAGTGATAGTTCTGTTTCATACAAATAGCACTACCTCACAAGAAATGCAACGAACTATAAGTTTGTTTTCACATAAGGAAACATTATTTTAAATGTGGTTCAGTTAAATCTAATAAAGAAGAGGATTTGCAAATACTAAGTGGTAAATCACAAAAGATAGCTGGCTATAATTATTGATTCATATAACCAAACTGTTGCTTGGTAAAGGTTTCTAACAACTACATAGACATCTTTACCCTACAGCTCTGCTGATATACGAGTTTAAAGAAGTATTTCGTTGTTCAGGTGTTTAAAGTACTCGTAGTTAAGACTTTTATGCAAGACCTATATTACAGTTTTGTTAATTTCCATTGAAATGTAAGTCCTCCAACGTAAGGCATATTGGACAATGAATGCAATGGTGAAATGATGTCCAAATGAGCCCAGGGTCAATAATCTGCAGAGTTACCTGACATTCATTGTCCAGGGAGAAGAAAAATCCTGGGGGGGGGGGGGGGATAAAAATAAAAACCTTTATCCAGATAACTCACCCTGGCCAAGAATTTGAACTTGGAACCCCTGAATGTAAGGCATGCATGGTACTACCACACTACAGAGGCGGGTATAAAGATTGGAAAAACTATTTGTAGTCGGTTTATTGACACTTTGTTATTTAATGTTTTTATATTATCCAGGGACTAGTTTTGGAAGCCATTGCCTCCATTATCAACATCTCTCCAACTAGCATCTGTTGCAATGGCTTCCGAAACTAATCCCTCCATAATATAAATACATAAGTGAGGAAGTGTCAGTAAACCGACAGCAAATAACTTTTCCGATTTTGACATCACTGTTTCTAAATTCCTCCAATCACACATAAGGTATGGTAGTTACTGTTCAGGTGGAATGAGACATGTTCAATAATAAAGTTAATTATGTAATCAGTGGCAAGCTAATGGTTTTATCCAAACTTTAATTATTTCATAGAGTGCCAACTTCCATAGTGGAGTCTCATTTACAAAGAATTACATTGCTTTGCTAAGAATATATTATGTTGGATATTGTTATGCGTAGTAAATGTTATTACTTTTAGTATCACTTGCTTAACACCTAAGTAAATATAAAATTTTAAATGTTTTCTTTAGGTTCAGGACACTAGTGCTTCTCCCACGCTTAGCCGTTTGCTGACTGCAGGTATGAATAAAGGAAGTAGCATCAAATCTGATCGAAGTTCTAGTTCAATTGAGCAGGCTGCAAATTCAACTTGTGCTGACAACCTTTGTGCAGAAATGAACAATTTGATGCATGACTATGAGGTGGTCAGTCGAATTGCTGATCTTGTTGCTTCCTTGAAAGGCTCATACAAGGTAAGGAAAAACCTGTCTTGTTTAATTTATAAGAGAAGAGTTCAGTATTATATTCAAAGCCTACGTTTGTTAATGAAGTTCAATATTTGGTTAATAAGATAGGTGGGAGGGAGGAAAGAAAGAAAGGAGAGCAAAAAAAGAAAGAAAGATCAATATAGATACACTAAAAGCCAATCTTAAAACTTTTGCATTTGTACCACTATCACCATTGTTGGTACTGTTATAGGAAAGGCAACTTTAAGCTAAATCTTGAGTGCTGTAATTTAACCTGCTATTGGTTTTTGAATAAACTTCACGTTTGTTATGAGAGAAACTAAGAAAAACTCAGAAGACATCTTGACTTCTATGGTAACCTCTAGAATTTTCAAATACTATAGTTTCTGATAGATATTGGGGTTAGTTTAGCTGTGAATGTATATGGAGCATTGAGATTTGTGAAAACATGCATAAATTGCTCAGAAGGAAGAAAAGAAAAGGATGGAAAGGCAAAAGTGTTTTGTTTTTATTAATCAAATGAGGAGTTCAATATAAATTTAAAATCATCCGAACTTTCACACAGCAAAGCAGATAATTAAATGATGGAAAATCAATAGATAACGCTCATATTGCTCTACTTAACTATTGGTAGGATTTTTCGAGGACCCATTGTCTGCCTTCTTGTTAATGTTTAAATTGCAACACAACATACTTTGCAAAATCTAAGAGAAATGTAAGCACAAGACTGAAATAACACTTCAGAAAATCATATTGTGACTTTGTGGGTTCGTAGAATTAAAAGTCCAATTTGCCGAAATTCTAATTGTTCTTTATTTGCATAGAAATACACTCCCAGTAGCAGTATTACATCACATACACAATCTACCAAGGCCGATGACCATAACAAACAGCGTTCTGATTACACCTGTTTACAACATCAGCACTTGTTACAACATCTGTTCACAACTGACTCTAGTTTTACAACTCACTCGATCACTAGCCATGGCTTCTTTTTATACACCCATTCATGAATTCCGGAGATTTCTGGAACAAACGAGGTATCGAATGTTCTATAAAACAATCAAGACGTCACCAGAATGTTCCACACGGGAAACCTTATCGGTGCCAGCAAGTTCTTTATCTTGCATTATGTTTGTGTGTTCCGGCATACTTCTTATCTCCAGACTCTTTGTGTATACAAGCCGCGCAACCCAATCGGGTTCACGGCAGTATTTTAAAGTTGCACATATTAGTAATAGCCAATTACTTCTAGAAAGAAAATCACAGTATGAAACAAAAGGTATGGCAGCTGAAGTCAGTTCATAACCCCATACGACTGCTTATGGAAAGAGTGTATATCAAATCAAATTATCAGCAAGTGATACCTTGTATGTAAGCCTTGAAGCTTTCACAGCGAACATTATTAATCAAGGCTTCGCGGGGGTCAGCCATGTCAGGTTTATGAATGTCAAGCTTTCAGCCGTTGTATATTCATTTCATTCAGATCCTGAAGAAGACCGTGGAGTATACAGTGGCTGAAAGCTCAACATTCATAAACCTAACATGGCTGATCACCCGCAAAGCCTTGATACCTATATCTCTAAATTAACAAATCCCAAGCCAAATGATGCTACAGTTACCCAGGAAAGAGGAAGATCGGGAAATCACTGATTAGTCGCCCAGCAACCAAAAGTGTGGACAACAGCTCTTTGAAACTTGTCCTGTCAAGTTATTTGTCAAGTTGAGTAATGAGTCATCCTTAAACAGAATAGAGAGAAAACTGGGTTTTAAATGGAAAAAGACTAAAACAGAAAACTGCTTACAGAAAAGCACTTCATTCGCTCTAAACATCCCCATTGAAGAAGGTCTATCAGGTATTGAACAACTTCAATAAATTTATTTATAGTATATGCAATTATGCTTGCATTAACAGAATAGATTTGCACAACTAATTCAGCTGGTAAATTGTGTGGACATTTTTCTGCAAGGACTGTACCAGTTTACTAACAAATGCATTATCTGAGTAGCATATGAAACTAATGCAATAATTTTGTTAATGCTATCCACATCAAGAATGACAATAAAGAACAAGATGACTGTGAAGATGTTAGTGGTGAAAATGACATGGAGGCAGAAGAAAACATTCTGAATGTTAATAACTCATTTAAACAATGTGATTTTGTGGATGGCAAGGCTGATTGAAACAGCTTTCATCTTGTCCATCTTGTCACAATAAAACTGTGCAGAGAGGGGGGGAAAAAAAAAAAAAAAAACATAATGCATCAGTGCTTGAAACAAAATTTATTGATTCTTTTAAAGCAAACAAAAATAAGGTTGGTGTCAAATATGTACAGTGGACGGGCCCAAATGACCTTGCTGTCGACAGGCCCTAAAACACCACACACTCACTCACTGTACAGTGGAATATAAATCAAGCTCAGTTAGAGCTGGAATACATCTCCCAGCACAACCATTGAGCAGTTTAAAATAATATATTGTAGTATATTTACGTTATATATGGGAGTTTAATGCTGCACACCATAATTTATTATTACATGCATATTTCCCTCCTCCAACTGTGCAGGATAGATTTTTGTCCTTTTTAATGTTACATCCTTATATACCATTGTAAGGGTATAAAATGGGAGCAAAGGATGTCGCCCAACATTATTTTAGGCTTCTTTGTATATTATAAAATTGCGTACTTTTATTTGATATGACTTAAGTAATGAAGTAAATTCATCTGTGCTACCATTACCCCTTTTGCGAGTAGGGCAGCCTTTTAATACGTTTACATACTTGGTACATGTTTGCTCCTTTAAATAATTCTGATTTCCTTTTACTTGTCTATGTGCATTAGCTTTTGCTATTTTCAAATGTTTGTCCTTTCCCTGTTTTTTATTATCATTTTATTTCAACTGACCTGGATTTTCTTAACCTTAATTTTCAATATTTCTTACTTCTTGTATGTCTACCTATTATAATTTATTAAACTTTACTAGCTGCTTTTTACAATCCTTCTTCCATTTACCTGCTATTTTGTTACACTTGCTCAAATCTTCTCTCCTTCTCAACTCCAATCTAATCTCTTCCTTTCTACAATTTGTCTGTTTTAGTTTTTTACTATTTGCCAAATTTTTAACTTTTCCTGTCCATTACTTACGTCAAATTTCAACTTCTTACTACAACAACTTCACTCAGCCTGGATTTGATTAACCTCGCTTTTACAATATTCCTCACTTAAACTTCTCTCCTTTTCTTGCTTCCTCTTTTCCTATTATGGTTATTAAACTTCATTTGCCACTTCCCCGCCCTCCCTCTCCTTTGATTACCTATTGTTTCATCACACCTACTCATTGTTTTTGCCTATCTCTCATGACCCCAATCTATTCTTTGTTTTCTGCACTTATATATTTACTATTTCTTACTTGTATTTGTTACAAAATAATATTTAATTAAGAATAATTGATCACTGCAACATTTTTTTCCTATACTTTTTTGTACTGTCTAATAAACATCTAATGGCTGTCTTATAATTTACTATTAGATCAATTTTGTATTATTAAGGTCATTTTGCCTACTTTGGTAGCATGGTGGTAGTGTGTCTGCCTTTCGTTCAAGAGATCCCGAGTTCAAATCTCGGTCAGGGTGAGTTACCTGGATAATGTTTTTTCCAGGGTTTTCCCCTATCCTGAAAGACAAATGTCGAGTGACTTAAGTTCTATGGACACTGGGATCATTTGAGCATCAGTTCACCCATTCCATTCATTGTCTGATATGACAATGTTGGAGGATGTAAATGTTTAAAAAAAGTCATTTAGTTTATTTTTATGTATATTGCTGTTTTTAGTGTACTAAATTGGTCTCATTTTCATTGAGTGACTAACATAAAACAAATGCTGCACTTCTATAATGTATTACAGAGTGATAAGCGAAGTCAACAGAATAAATAGAATTCAGTTACAACTATTTGTAACTGAACATAGTAGTCAATTCAAGATTGCATGCCAGGTTAAGTGAGCCTGTCATGTAGTTTTGATATTTAACATTAAGTTATCGATGAGAATTACATTTAGCAAAACTGTATACTAGTTAGGCATGCAAATTTAACCTATTGAGGCAACCAAATATTATAATACAATAAATAAGTAGTGTGTGACTTCACTAATCCTGTTTTAGGGCAGTGATGGGTGAAATTTCTATTTAGCATAATTTTGAAACTTTATACTCCATATTTGTGCACCTATTTTGGGTGTTACAAGGAACTATTGGACAGTGTTTTATTTTTGTATGTGAATTAGTTTTTAAATTGAAAATCTTCTTTAAAAAATGTTTGAAGTTTCAAAGTGAAATTCATTCCATATTTAATTTTTAAAAACAGTTTGATACTATCTCATTTAAATAAGCTTGACACATTGGCTTTATAATATCTTAACTGTATGAAAAACAAGCAAAAATATAAACTTTATTATAAACATTTCAAAATGTTTCCAATTATTACACACATTTTATTTTTTATTTCAGAAAATACTAAATTAATCTAAATACCAGCTGTAGCTTTGCTTTTAGAATGTGTAGTAGAAATTTCAACCTTCTAGCACCTAATTTGTGAGTATAGTTGTATTGAACTTTCAAAAATAGCAGAAATTAAAGTGAGGTATAATGATTTTGAATGGAAATTAATCAGAAATAATTACTTACAGACCTTTTCAGAAGTATCCAGCTTTATAAGCGAACTCCTAGTGCTTTTTTTCATTGATATTTTTACAACTATCCAAGTGCTCCTACTGCTGTATATACAACAGGTTATTCTATACAAGAACTGCTAAATATTTACACTGAAGAAGTATTACATCAAAATATCTACGCTAGACTTTGCTTATAATATAATATGTTAATAATTAGATTAACTATGCTATAAGAAATTATCTGAAAGTACTTTGTGACACAACACTGGGTTACTATAAATATAGCCAAGACAAAAAACAGGAAGCCAACCTTCGAATTTCCATGTTCAAAGCTAATAAATTAGAGTCTATGTTCCCTAACTTTTCAGTAGAAGATAGTTAATTTGGTGTGTTACACGATGTCCACTAGCAAAGCTACTTTTACCATGGACACATATTACAAAGTTACAGATCAGAAACTAAACTTTCACAGAAAAATCCTACAAAATTTGTCCCAAAAGTGCTATTTTTACTTATTACGGCAGTTACATCATCTGCCATGCTTCTTAAGGTAGATATAAATGACACAGACCATTAAATATGAAATAATTAAAGCAACTTCAGTGCTGAAAACTTTTGCATTTATGTAGGTGTGTTACACTAATTTTTTTTCTAATTAAAAAATTACCAAATATTAATTTTTGTAATTTTTTATCCATATTTTCACCAATAAAATATAACAGGTTGTTTTGCTATCAGTCAATTGCATTTTCAGCTTCTTCCTTTTGTGTGTTTATTTAGGTCGTTACATTTAATGCCTCTAGGGGATAGATTGTTTGCTACCATATTGCTATCTATTGATAGTAAAACATTTGTTGGCTGAATGAATTGCTGGTATTTCAAAATGCATTATGTGATCTCTATGCTTTAAAATAAGTTTATATTTGTAAATGTTCCTTTAGTCTATTGCCAAAAGATGTTTTGTTTTTGCAGTGTATACCCAGTCACAAATTAATCAGATGACTTAATAAATGTCAGACTTTTTTTTGTAATAATAATAATAATAATAATAATAATAATAATAATAATAATAATAATAATAATCAGCATTGATTTATTTATTTATTTAGTTTTTCAAAATAAGTACAACATAGGAAAGTAAAAAGCTGAAACTATTGACAGTGAAGCAGATAAAATTCAATAAATAATAATTAGAGACTAAACTTTGCTTATTTTTTTATATCATGTATGTTAAAAGCGAACCATATGCAAGATCCCTCTCTCTCTTTTTCTCATTGCTCATCTTGCATTCCATTATTTTTGGAAGTTGTAAGAGAGATCTTAAAGTACCTACTCAGTTTTATTAAGTATATTAGTGTTTTTGTAAATGATCATAGCCATCTTCATTGCTTTAGCATCATTGTGTACATAAAGTAAACCCAGTTCATATCTTTATAATTTATTTGTTTTTGCTTCTCTGTAGGAACTAAGTGTGGAGGGAATTCGCCGTATCCTCAATTCTATCCAGAGTTCCATACAGCAGAGGGATGAAGAGATGGCTTGGGTAGATTCCTGTTGTCTGCAATTAGCTGTAAAAAATAAATCAAATAAAGAAGAAATATATACATTCCAGACTGATAATCCTGCGGTTAAAAAGGAATGGATTACAGGTATTGTATATTTTTCCAATATTTCTTAATACAGGAGATTATATCTAGTAGTTTAAAAGCAGCCGATAGTAAAATCTGTTACCTAAACAGATGCAAACTCTTGCTGATATCACAATGATCAGAAGCATATCCATCTCGGTAAGAATTGAAAACATTAACAGAAGCAGTGGGTAAAGGAAGGGGGAAAGAAACAAAATGGGGGTGGGATATTTTATGTACACTTGCACAATTTTATTTCAAATTCACATACATAGTTTACATATGAGAGCGTTTTTATTTTTATCACTTCCTGAACATGATCAGTATTTCCTTCTGTGGTGAAGTCCATGGTGATTGTACCAATCATTCAAGGTCCTCAGTCCAAGTTCAAGCATGAGGGTTGTGGTGTGATAAGGGTTTTTGTCATGAATGAACCACTTGAGTAATTGCAGCTTTTACAATTATGGGTTAGTAATGTGTTGATGCTTCATACTGCACTCAGCTGCCATGTCTCTCTGCAACTATCGCTCCTGTCCATCAGTAAGAATTACTCTTTCATCAGTGCTATAATCCATTAATACTGAAAAGTCAATGAAAACACAAGTAAGAATATATCTATATGTGTTTGGAGGAATTTAGTAACAGTGACATCCAAATTAATCTTAAAAACTATTTGTAGTTGGTTTATTGATACTCGTTACTTACTTTTTATATTAGTGAGAGACTAGTTTCAAAGGCTCTGGTGGTGGAACTATGAGAGGAGACAACAGATGCCAGTTGGAAAGAGATTGAAAATGGAGGCAGATGCCTTTGAAACTAGTCTCTCATTAATGTAAAAAGTGATGAGTATCAATAAACCTAAGAAGTACGAATAAATTGTTGATATGAATGATGGTGTTGATGACGATTGTACAGTGTGAATTTTAAAAAGACACGTGAAGGTCATCTGTTTCTCCAGCTGAGGAGCTGATGTGTTGCCTAGAAGCAAATAGCAAGTTATGCATACTTCCTATCTTTTACCCTCTCAACACTCAAAACATATAAACAAGCATTCGAGGTTATCTCACCTCAACAAAAACATGCATATTTAATCTGTATTTGCCTACTTTAGGACAAAAAAATTCTCAATGCACATCCATCACATTCACGTGTATCGTCTTCTCAGGCATGAGTAATTTTTTAAATTACTAACGACTCTGTCAGTTGAGATGATTATTAGCACCGCCATAGTGCCAGAATTTTAAACCGCAGGAGTTCATTGTCATGGTCCATGTCCTTGTCATAGGCCCTGGTTGTTTCAATCTGAAGAGTAGGAGAGCATCAACAACAAAACCATGCGACATACCAGCATGACCAATAATAAAGCGGTCACCTTTTCATATAGGTCCTTTTGTGGTACTTTCAAGTGTGCAGTCAGTACAGCCCTTTGACCAGTATGGGCAGCATTTATCCAGGTTTCATCCAACCACACTATTTCATGCAAGTTCTTGTTCAGATTTCATCCCTTAGAGCTACAATATCTGATTTTTCGAGTATTAATTTTCTGTTATTTATTTTTTGAACTCAAATCGCAGGTCATGGAGGACTTTGTTCATAAAGCTAAGGCTTCCTTCTTTAGCAGAACAAAGACACTTGCATATGATAGGATGCTCCTTTTGGGGGTAATAGTCATAGATGTGCCTTCTTATAGCATGTAATTGAAAACAATGGAGATGCTCTTGCTCTTTGTTTCCTAGGAGTTACAATTCATGATGGACCTGGCTGTAGCTGCTTCTCGTTAGACATTCTAGAAACAGTAACCTCACTTATTTTAAGGACACATGCAGTCCTTTTTCTCAGTTTGTTGAAAGCAATAAGTGGTTCATTATGAAGAAACAAATTCTCTTCTTCCTGTACAAAGAATTTTCTAAGTAAATAGACAAATTTTCTAGCTTGGCTGTGCAATTTAACACCCTGACTGTAAGCTTATCTTTCTTGGGCCATGGATCCTAGGTCTGCCGCTAATCCTACTGCCACCAGTCTTGTTTCCATAACGACATATTTTAATAGTGTTTTAACAAAGCAGACTAACAATGCACAATGCAACTGAACTTCAAAGCAAACCTTGTTTCCCGCACACAACTAATGATAACTGGCCTGAGGAGTAGGTAATAAACCGATATAACCAATGTGGCAACGTTTGTTTACATTTCCATAGCAATGACCTTCCTCTCTTAACCTCCATGTCCCTTGCTTGACAGCTGTTGTGTATCTTCTTTTAAAAATCAGACTGTAGGGCATAATCAAAATGCTACTAATTTTATGTTAACCAACAAGTGAGTGATGTTATAAGTGTTAATTGAAAAAGACAGTTCAGAGATACTGAACTTTTAGGGAAAAAGTGAAATTAAGTTTTATTTATGGATATTCTTTAACTTCTGTAGTTCTCAGCATGCTTTTCTGTATTGAGTATAAAAAAGTGCTTAATTTTGCTCAGAGGCCTCTTGATTTGCTTGAGGTTCTTTTACGGCCAAAAGTGTATATGACAGTACCAGTGGATTTATTTCCCTATGCTAATAATTTTAAGCCTTAAAAACCATTGCTGTCTGCCAGATTTGAACATTAATTTGCGGGGAAATGTATTCAATTCATTATCGAATTGAAATAAATATGACTGTGTATATTTTTTAACCTTAAAGGCATTAAGACAAAAGAAAATTAAAACTGAAATATACAAAAATTGTACATTTATTGGCTCATATATGACAGTTAACAAAGGATGGGAGCAAAGGTTCCCAAAACATGTAATTTTTCGCAAATAAGTGAGGTATAGTAGTAAATATGTGACCCTCAATTAAGATACTTCACAATGACCAGATTTACAAGAAGTTAACATACCATGGCCAATATAGTCCAATTGAGTTGGTGTGGTTTCATATAAAACAGGGTTTGCAAACAAAAATAAAACTTTGAAATTGACGAACGTTGATGACTAGTTCACGAAGAAATTGACTAGGTAACACAACAGGAGTGGGAAAACTGCATGAGACATGCAGAAAACCTGCAAGAAGATGACTTTAAGACAGAAATAGTGCGTGACGAGATTTTGTAACCTATAATTATAAATTTGCAAGACTCAGATGATGAAGACATTGACATTGACGAATTGTCTCTCAACGTGACATTGACAGCAATATGGATGAGGCACTGGCAGTTCCATTGAATTAGAAAAACAGATAATTCATAAACTATAGTTGTAATTATAGCATTTAAAAATATACATAATTTGCTAAAATGCTTTTTCCAATTTTGATTTTGGCAAGTGCATTATTATAAAAGTTTGGAAAATTTAATTTGGTTAACCTTACATCTAGTGCCAAGCAGACCCACACATTATGTGCAAGAGAGAGGGAAATATTAAAAGAGTGGGAGCAACATGCCGGCAATGCTGAGTGCACTGACGCATCTGATTAGCTGGACTCCAGAACTCTTCCCATTTGAAACAAATAATAGATATTGGATTTGAATGGAAACTCATATTTAGCATGTGTTTATTTGGTGTTATGAAATTAAAATTTGAGTTTCATGTGCTAATACTGTTTTTCTTAATTGTGTATGTTGCTACATGTTTTTTATTTTCAATGCATTGAAATAAATATATTATAAATATAAAATCAAGGTACACATTTTTAAATTATTAATTTTTAGATGAGTCATATTTATTACAATATTTATTACACATCTGCTTATAAGAGCCGTAGATGCAAACAATGATTTGCGAAACATGTCCTCAAAATAGGTACGAAAGTGAAGCAGATGTGTAATAAATACGACTCATCTAAAAATTAATAATTTTTCGCTTCACTGTGGTGTTCCAATACAGTTAAATTTCGATACATTTTTAAATGTTAAAATTAATACTTAAGCACATTAGTGTCAGCTATAAAGCCTGTACTATAGAAAGACCCATAGAAGTTTAGAGTAATGTTGGATGCATTCCTTTAAAGAACACAGGATAATCATGTGGTAAATTGTGCAGTGTTTTAGAATATCGTGGTATTTAAGTTTTATGTTTCAGTGATAAATATCTTGGTTAAACATCCAGTGCTTCCTCAAGCAACTTGTGCTGTGTAGTAAGATCTTTCACAATTTGCCCAATAACGTCAAAAGAATGGAAAAAAATTCTTCTTAATATATGAACTTAAATGTTAACCAATGAGTCATAACCTGAGTGTTCAGAGAAAATGATTACTGTGCACTGTTAATCAAATTAGGATGACCAAAATGAAGGAGGAACACATGCTCAGGAGCATAGAATCATGCCAATAGATGTTGGTAGGAAAACACTAAACAATTTCTTACCTGGTTCTTGCACTCCACCTATGATCAGAAGAATTTAGTAACAGTGGCATCCAAATTAATTGCAAAAACTATGTTTTTAATATTCCATTACTTCCAGGTTTATATTATTGAGATACTAGTTACAGAAGTTTCTGCTTCCATCTTCAACCTTAAATGTCTATCAGCTGTTGTTTGCTGCCTTCCCTCTGGCGCTGGAACCATAACTTTCAATTGATACTTTGATAAAGAACTTCATAGTTCCAGCACCAGAGAGAAGGCAGCAGACAACAAATGAGTCACACCTTTGAGGTTGAAAATGGAAGCAACAGCTCAGCCATTCCCTCAATAACATAAAAATGTAAGTGACAGTGTTAAAAACTGACTACAAATAGTGTTTTCAACTCCATTTAATGCCCACCTTGATAGTGTAGATGGTAGCATGTCTGCTTCACGTTCCCTCATGTCATGAGTTTGAATCTCGGTCAGGGTGAGTTACCTGGATAAGGTTTTTCTGGGGATTTCCCTTATCCTTAAAAGACGAATGTCAGTAACTCTAAGCTCTATGGATCTCAGGCTCATTTGAGTATCATTTCACCCATTTCATTCATCGTCCGATATGACTTGACGTTGGAGCTTAATGTTTTTCTTCCCTGTTTTCGTTTGCTCCTGATCCTAAAAATTGTGTTCATAAGTTAATATCTGAATGGCAGATGTTTTACATAAACCAATACAAGATGGGCCGAGTCAGAGGTTGGATCTTCCAAACACTCAGATTAAATTTTACTGTACTCCTCTTTTGCCATTCATTAATAGGCTAATGCATTGTGTTGGATTTTAATTCAAATCAATAAGAGATGGATTAAGTGCAGGTTAGAGTACACACAAAGGGTTTTTGTACATTAAAAAAGTAAAACTACTATGGAACATTGGTATGTTTCCATGGTTTGACAGAGTGTAGTAATCATAAAAAAGTATCAGCTTAAAGCTATAATCTTAGCGCATGATAAGTCCATATTTGAAAAAAAATTTTAGCATATTTAACAAATTTGACAAGCATAAATGTATGCATATTTTAGGTATGTTTAATGTGTACAAATTTGATGTCTACATATAACTAAGCTTTGGGTTTGTATACAGAAATTAGAATTAAGTTTCTTGCATATTCTTTTAAAGAACTTAGACTGGCTCAGCTGGCACTGGACCAAAACAACTCTCCAGCGTGGGAAGTTCCAGAACAAGAGCGTAGACCATCCACCAAGATGCCACTTTTTGTAAAAGCCCAGCCTGTTTACAAGTCACAGCATCAAACTGAAGTAAGTGGAATATAAGCAGTTTTCTTTCTTTCTTTGTCACTCAAGAGACTGCATAGAGATAGATCTGCTTGATAGAGCCAGCAGCCAAAAGAACAGAATCTGTATGCAATTAGCTAAAGGCTACAAAGCTCACTGGACACAATGGCTGGGCAAATACAAAGATTTTGTCTGTATAATAAATTCAGGAATACTTGCATATTTAATTACTTAATTTAAACTTGTAAGACTTCAAACTTTAACAGCGAGCATTATTAATCTTAGCTTCATGGGTGATCAGCTGTGTTAATGCTAAAAATGTCAAAGCTTTCAGTCCTTCCTCGGAAACCGAATGAAAAAGTAGCAGCAGCAGCAGCATTTGTTGGCAGGCTGAGGGACAGCCTGATTAAATTAATTGATGGAAATTAATCATTCCTCCATACTAGCCGTGTATATGCTAAGATTTTGAGTAATAATGGTTTAATAATAAAGCCTAGGAGTCAAGTACTTACAATAGTAAGTCACTGCAAATGTTTATCTCCTAGAGGTTTACTGGGAAAATATATTAGTCAATTGGAAAATTTTGTCACGGCGACACGTTGGCCATGGTAGCTCAAAAGTTAAGAGCGACTGGACAGAGACCGGAGATCCGTGGTTCAAATCCCAAACATGGCATTGGATTTTTCAGGTTGACTATGTATTCAAATCTTAGCCTATACACAGCTAATATGGAAGAATGGTTAATTTCCATCAGTCAATTTAATATGTTGGTTAACTTTGTCTCACAGATGTGGAAGATAGATTCGTCAATAAGCATCACTGCATTGAGTAGTCCTTATTTTCATGGATACAATGGAACATTTCAACAGCAAAATCACACGTCTGCTTGGTCCTTAGGCTTAATGGGAAACAAAAATTACATTTTGTAATCACGCAGTCGAAGACATTTGTGCATAGTTTTGTGAACCATCAAACGAGGGATGGCAAGTTCCATACTAGCGTGGCCTAATGGGGATTCTAGTGAATGTTTATACACACACTCCATGGTCTCTTTATTCACTTGAGTTTTAGGATGTCTTCCAGTATGTGATATCAAACTTCCCATTATGCAAAGGATTCTGACCAACTGGTAAATAGATTTATATATGGGCAGATCTATGTTCCATTCTCTTCTTGTATGTCACTGAACATATGTTACTCATTTTAACTCTTAACCATAGCATGCACTGCACCTTTCCTTGTAGCGTCCACATGTGTATTGGCAGGATTGCAATAGCCTGCTTCACATTAAGTATTTATGCATATATGCCATACTACTCAGCACTGTTTGATCACGTCTTGGAGAGTGTTGCTTCGATTTTGTGTTTAATGAATAGCATAAAATGGAGATTCCAATGTGTAAGGACTATGACACAATGACTAAAAATTATATGAATAATGTGAGCATTTGCTTTATGTATACCTCTAGCCTAGACATCCTGTATTTAGGACCTTTTCTGTAAAGCTTCAAAACAAATATGACAAGAAGCAAACAGTAATAGCAAATGATTTAATACGAGATGTAAGGGAACAGTTAAAAGTAATCAGAATGTGATTGCTCACAATTATGCAATAGATATCAAATTGATTAAAAGCAAGAAACCTTTTATATTTTTGCTGTTTGCAATGCTATGATTAGGGTTGCAAATACTCCATACTTAAAACCTTTTTATCTAACATAGACTTTCACTGCAGAAATATTTCCCATTTAAACAGAAAAATAGCATAAAATTTTACAGGTGCAGTTGTCTGGATATCAAATCTGAGATTCATGCCCCAAAGCCATCTTGATTTTTCCAGGTTGTTTTGTAGGACACTCTTTGATGTAACGAAAAAGAATTTGCTGATAAACAAGTTGGTCTTTAACCCTTTAATTGGCAAGTTATTGTAACGAGAGCGCTGGAACACCCTGTGAAGCAGCTGAAAGCGGGAGACAGGGAAGGTTCGGTTAGCCACGCCCTCGCCTCGTTTGTCTTATAGTGGTGACAGGGACGACTGGGGAAAGAAACATAATTGTGCGGTCTGTTTCTCCTTCACCTGTGTTCCAGAAATTACGGGATCGTTCATCATCTGGAAACATCGAGAAAACGGCGAGATGCCTATAAAAAGGGCTGCAGCTAGTCAGTCAGTCAGTCAGTTGGCTAGTGAGTGTGAGCGAGGAGACAGTCGCAGTTCTTGGTGTAAGAGTTAGGCAGTGACGTGTAAATGAACGAAAGGGTTGTGCAACGGAAGACTGTACGTAACTGGTATGTGCATCGGAGTTTATGTAATCGCGAGTACAAGTGAAATTGTAACGGACGAACTGGCAGATTGTAATTGTGTGCAGCAAGTAATTCTATGTAATTGGCAAGTGTTAAACTGTAAGTCGGTGGAAATAAAGAACATTTTTGAGTGGTGAAATTGGACTTTTTATTCCACGAACCCACAAAGTCACACTGGTGTCAGGAAGCGGGAAAACAACATCGCCGAACATTACAACAATGGAGGCAGCATTAGAAAAGATTTTAGCGGAACTGAAAGAAATGAAGACGGCCAAAGACAACATCACCGGGAAGATGGAAGAAATGAAGGCCGAACTAATCTCAGAAATGAAGACGGCAAATGAAAACCTCGTTGCAAAAATAGAAGCGGCAAACAACAACCTCATCGCCAAGTTGAAACAAACGAAGACGGCCAACGACAACATCACCGAGAAGATGGAAGAGATGAAGGCCGAGTTAACCACAGAAATGAGAGCAGCGAACGGCAGTCTGGCCACGGAAATGAAGGCGGCGAACGAGGCTCTCGCCGCAAAGTTTGAGGAACGGTTGGCCGGCGTGAGGGATGACGTCACGAACCTGGGCAAGCGGAAGGGTCAAATAGACGACCGCCTTAATGAGTTGGAGGAAAAGGCCGACAACATCGCCAAACCCCTCACCCGCCTGACGGAGGAAAACCGGCCTTATGTGTGGACGGAGGACGCCGAAGACGCTTTCCAGCACCCGAAGGGGACCCTGTGCAGTGCTCCAATTTTGGGTTTCCCACAACCGGGTGGCGCCTTCATTGTGGACACCGACGCCAGCGACCAGTGCATTGGAGGTGTCCTATCGCAGATCCAGGACGGCCATGAGCGCACAAGAGTGGAAGAGAAGGAGCGTGTCGCAGCAGTCCGAGTAGTTGTGGCAGTGCCTGCCGAAGGCTGGGATAGCGCAGGCCTGAGGAGGGAGCAGCTGGCGGACGCAGACTTGGGGCCACTCTTGAAGGAAGTGGAGGCAGGGACGAGGCCAACCTGGGAGGACATCACACCGAGGAGCGCCACCTACAAGTCGTACTGGGCGCAATGGGACTCGTTGAAGACCAGAGTGGGCGTGCTGTTCCGGGTATGGGAGTCACCCGATGGGAAGGCGCAGAGAGGACAGTTGGTACTTCCCCGGAGTAAGGTCCCAGAAGTCTTGGAGGAAGTGCACGCCGGTACTTCAGGAGGACACCTGGGAGCGAACCGTATGATTCACAAACTACGGCAGCGCTACTTCTGGCTGAGACTCCGAGCAGATGCTGGTGGTACACCTGGACCGCCTGCGATGGGGCTGTTCGGGGCGAACAGCTTTGAGAAGGGAGCAGTGTAATGAGAGCGCTGGAACACCCTGTGAAGCAGCTGAAAGCGGGAGAGAGGGAAGGTTCGGTTAGCCACGCCCTCGCCTCGTTTGTCTTATAGTGGTGACAGGGACGACTGGGGAAAGAAACATAATTGTGCGGTCTGTTTCTCCTTCACCTGTGTTCCAGAAATTACGGGATCGTTCATCATCTGGAAACGTCGAGAAAACGGCGAGATGCCTATAAAAAGGGCTGCAGCTAGTCAGTCAGTCAGTTGGCTAGTGAGTGTGAGCGAGGAGACAGTCGCAGTTCTTGGTGTAAGAGTTAGGCAGTGACGTGTAAATGAACGAAAGGGTTGTGCAACGGAAGACTGTACGTAACTGGTATGTGCATCGGAGTTTATGTAATCGCGAGTACAAGTGAAATTGTAACGGACGAACTGGCAGATTGTAATTGTGTGCAGCAAGTAATTCTGTGTAATTGGCAAGTGTTAAACTGTAAGTCGGTGGAAATAAAGAACATTTTTGAGTGGTGAAATTGGACTTTTTATTCCACGAACCCACAAAGTCACATTATTTTGCTACTTATGCCGTTCTTGCTGTACTTGCTAAACCAGTTCTCATATGGCTTTCTACGGCACCAGATCGCAATCGATTCGAATAGCCATGGTCATTTAAACGATATGCAATGGGCTGGCCACCGATTCAAAGCTAAACGACGTGGGTTTGAATCTCTGCAACTGCAGTCAAATGTGCCTGTGGTAAAGTATGGGAGGGCCCAAGTAAAATAATTCGTGTGAGGGCATGCTTGGATGTTGACGGAGGTATCATTTGACTGCAGCTGCTTGGATTTTGCTCTTTTATACTAATAATAAACACTACAATGAAATTGTAAAAATAATGTAATATTTACAATTCAAAAGAATCAAAATTGTGTTAGTATAACCGACAAAGGGCAGCACAACACTATAATAACAAAAAAACTGCACTAAAAACATTTGAAGTTGAATAAAGCATAATGTTGCCCCAGGGCAACACTGCCAAATAAAGGTTTAAAGTAACAAATCTCCCCTGCAAAAATAGCTTTATTTATATTCTTGCTATCACAGTTTTAAATAGGGTGTTGAAAAATGATCAACTTAGTAGTTATAATAAAAGTGAATCGAGAAGATTCACATTGCTTCACTCACACTGTTTTTTACAGGACATGTTTCAAGAGCTGCTGCTCCCATCATCAGCTGAGTCTGAACTGATGCAAATTGTAGTGTTTTTCTCCTTCTCCATGTTATTGGTAGATGGCATGATATGGAGGAGAAAAACACTACAATTTGCACCAGTTCATACTCAGCTGATGATGGAAGCAACGGCTCTTGAAACATGTCCTGTGAAAAACAGTGAGTGAAGCAATGTGTCAATATCTTCTTGATTCACTTTTATTTTAACTTGTGCTTCACTGTCTCCACACTTCTTTAAATGTTTATACTTAGTTCTGTTGGACTAATTCAGCATCTCATATCAGAGGTGAATATTCTAGGAATTAACAGGATGTATAATAATTGATAGTGCAAACTGATACAATTATCATAATTGTTGAAGTACTAAAACACTTTGAACCTGTCCTTGAAATTGGCGCTGGTCATCCTGAACAGCAATCCATCACCATTATCATCAAATTTAGGCACAATGAGCACAGGTCTAACTGTACCCTGGTCTACAGACACTGATGGACACTTGCAAATGTACAACTTTCAGTTGTCTATAATAAAGATATGCTTATTGGTATAAGCATAAAGGCTTCTATGCATAGCTGTGAGCCCTATCATTCTTGAAATGCTTGTTTACATATTCTTTGCTGCAGGACTTTGATTGCAATACAGCACAAATAGTACTCCTCAGACGGGTGATATGATTGCTTCTATATGAGACTGTGTACTGTAGATTCTTTGGTTTGCTATTACTCAGCGAAATTGTGTCTTTTGTTTCCAAAACAACTCAAACTGGGTCACGCAAAAAATTCAGCATACTATGATCCAAACAAAGTCGCTGGCAGTTCATAGCCACACATTTGCATGCAGCCCGACTGCTTTACTTTATTAGTAACAACATATGTTTTGAACTTAAGGTTAATGTAAGCTTTTGATTAATTAAAGATATATACATTAATTTGTTAATGAAAATGTCATTGAATCAAATGGATAGAATGATTTAGAACAGAAAATGTGTCAAATTACGCTAAACTTCATCTAAGAACCACATTTCAAAAAAGGGAAACACATAGTGCTTAAGTACTTCTCAAGAAGTGCTTCCATCTGTACTGGTTGCCAATCTAGAAAGTGATTGACATTTACTAACCACATGGAGGAACATTTTAAATGGGAGGGGATGGATGCCTCATAACAGTTGTTATAGCAATGATTCGAAGGACCGTTGAAGCGTTTCCATGATGTTAGATCTAAACCCTTGTTGCCAATATTCTAGCATGCAGGCAAGTGAGTAGTACAATGCATGTCTTATCTTCTGCTAATTCTGCATAAACACAATGCCTTTTTTTGTTGCTGCTCTTGGTAGAACAGTTCGAGATTGTTTTTTGGCAAGTTCCTTTGCATCCTATTTGTGGTAATTTACCTTGGTTTATATGGTTTGAGTCCATGTATCTGTGCGTGTGTTGCAAGCCTTTGCAATTGTGTTTTATTGTATAATTATGTCTAATAATAATGACAAAGATAGCGCAGACAAACAAAAACCTAAATATCCATTGTCGCAACTGAATCACTGTGGTACACACAATCTTAATGTGCTCTCCACGTGGCAGAAATTAGCAGCAGTGTCAGCTCTTTCTCCATGTGAAACATCAATCACTTTCTAGATTGGCGACCAATATAGTCATGTGCACATTCATATTAATTAAAAAAGTAAATATAAAATCATATAGCTCTTGATTAAGATTGATTTTTAAATGCAATTATTAATGTTAATAAAATATAGAAAATGTTTGCAAATAGAATTTTAACAGAAGTTACGAGATCTTAAATCGGTTGTTTGCTGTCCTTTGCTTATTGCGTATATAATAGTAAACAACTCATAAGACACAAGTTAAAAAGAATATGAACTGTGAGTTTAAAATTATAATAAATATAATTAATATGGTCTACTTTAATAGGTACGCTGTGGATGCTTTTACATGACAAGCTCGGCAAAACCAACAAGGCAGCGATCGCGGAACAGCAGCTATTTGTGGGTGTGTACTACAGATGGCGCCAGCAGCCACATAGCAATTTTGGCACAGCAACAACAGCAAGCTGGCATACTCAAAGATGTCAGTGCATTTGACCTGGTGGAAACCAAAGTGACAGCTATGGAGTTTGTAAAAGGAGTTTCAAATGTTTCAAACTCTCTTGCTGGTGATACAGTATGGATGGGGACTGACAGCAGAAGGTATAGTGATAAACGCATCAGCAGAGCCTTGATCATGATGGCCTAAAATTTATCTAAAAGATGACCCTGAAATCAATTTTAAAAAAGCCCAAAAAATTACTAAAAATGTTATCTTAATTTCACAGATAGTACAGCACAATACCTATTTCTGTAAGGTTAGAACTGATATTAAAAGTTTAAATTAAACTAGCAAATTTGTATGCTCCAGGAAGATGTACTTATAAAAAGAACTCTACCATATTTAGAATTAATGCAATAGGTAACCATCAGCATGTGCAAGATCTCAAAAGTTAAGGAACACCTATTATCTGAAAGCAGATTTTTGTACTGTAAGAAACCCTTTCACATATCTGCTATTACAACTGGAGCATATTTGAAATGTGCTAAATCACTGGCAGTGAAATCATCTTAAATACAGAAAGCATCAAATGTTTCACCAATTAGCTCTTGAGAAATGTGACAGAGTTTTGTATTAATAGTGGTTTTATTTATATATATATATATATATATATATATAAATGTAAAGAGCACTTTCCATTGCCCTACTTCCAACTTTTCAACTCCTACACTTTCCAAATCAGAGGCAATTTGTTAACTAGAGTTGGGGAACTTTACAAACTTGCACCCTTCCCTTTGATTTCTGATGCAGTCATATCAATTTCAGTAGGATCATCAGGATTCAGTGTTTCAATAACATGTTTCACCATCTGGAAGTGATTGCAATGATAAATTGCTGTATCTATCCAGCTGCACCCCAGGTGATGATAGGTTCTGGTCTCCCACCAGCTCCAGCAATACTAGGAGCTATGGACTTGAGCAGTTTACAAGAGGGCTTTTCTTTGCCTTTGGAGAAAAATGTGCCCTAACTTCTCTGCCACCCATTGCATAGCATGTACTAAGCAAGTAAGGTGTATCATTTTCGAGTTAAAAGCTTTTTGAAAGAACTATTTATAGTTGGGTTTTTAACACTTCATCACTTATATTTTTATATTGAGGGACTGCTTTCTTATCTTGACTTAATCCTGTTGCATTCCATTGTAGTATGTTCAAATCTCCAAATACAGTCCCCACCCGGAGATCCGAACGGGGGACTATTACTCCGGATTGTTTTTTAGAAAGAGACATAAACATAGTTTATTGAGCAGGTTTCAACTGTTTCTTATGGACACCTCGTTGAATCGTTCCTTCTTAACCCTCATATTGTGGAGGGAACACACCTGTCGTTGGTCTATGGATCTGCCGGATCAGGCTTGGCAAATCATTATGATATCACCAGCCTTTCCTTCATTTGCCAGATGAAGGACGTTCCTACTGCCATGACAGGTCAGCACTAAATTTATCAATGGCATTTCCTCCATCTTGATGGAACAGTTATACCGCTGTAGTTCGGTCCCCAGAGCCTCATCTGTTAAAGCAGGGTGCACCATGGGCAGGAAGAGGATGGGATTTGGATAGGAGAGGTTATTAGAGGTGCATCACTATCCCTTACACCTTACCTTGGAAAAAACATATTGAAAAAATTAGAGATAAAGCAATTAACCTTTTTAAGATATTAAAAAGACTTGCAGGAACTAAATGGGGTTGTTCAAGAACTACATTAAATACTACATATAATACATATATAAGGCCAGTTCTTAATTACTGTGGAGAAGTACTGATAACATCATCACTTTCAACTTCTATGATACTGGAGCGCACACAAAATCAAGCTCTTAGGTTAATTACTGGAGCTATAAAAACTACTCCTATAATAACCTTACAAGCATTTACATGTAACAGACCCATAGTGACAGATTTAGAAATGCAAGCCCTTTTAACATATGAAAAGCTCTTAAGAATTCCAGAGAATAATAAATGGGTAAAACAACACACATCCACCTTCAGTTTGAAAACTCAATTAGGCTTCATACAGAAAGTTCAACAACTAAGAAATAAACTAAATTACCCATCCAAAATAGAACCTTTCATGTCTCTTAATAACCCACTGAACATCATTGAATTAGAATACTACCTAGATTTACTTGCAGATTTTAAAAAGAAGGAATACTCATCTACAGAAGCTAAAGCATATGCCCTTAAAACCATAAATGTAAGATATCCAGTTGACAAATGGACGCACATGTATACAGATGGCTCTCTTTACAATCAAGAAGATGGAGCAGGAGCAGGAGCTACCTGTAAATTCTTTTCTTTCTATAAGCATGTTGGAATTTACTTAGCAAGTTTTGATGGAGAAATTGATGCAATTTATACTTCCTTACAAAATCTATTTGCCTGGACAAATAAGCTTTCCAACATAGTTTTCTTAACAGATTCTAAAGCAGCTATTCAGGCTATTATTTCAAATGACAGCTCAAAAACCGAAAAGATAAATGAAATTCATAAGATGATTAAACATCTTCAAAATAAACGTGCAAGTGGAGAAAACAATATGTTTCGGTCAATGCATATCAAAGTTAGAGAAAACTTAACATGGTCACAATAAAATATAATTGTCTCTTTGAGAAAATGCATGAACTTTCCACAGAATTCAAGAGACTAGTTTGGCATCATCAGTGTGTTTATTTCTGTTATTACAGCCACTAGGGGACATATAAGTTTTATTACCAAACTCTGAAAATAAAAGTGAACGACAGAATCAGTTGATAGTATTTCAAAATTCACTATGTGATTTCTATTTTTCAAAATAAATATTTTTTTCTGAACCATTAAATATATTGGTCTGTTTAATTGCTTTAATAATTTAACTTCTGTAATGTTAACAGGAATAAAGTGACTGACGATACCAATAAGGATTCACAAAACTAGTCTCCTGAATTCTGTGAAAAGTTCATCAATTTTCTTAAAATGTTGTGTGAAGTTTGAGACAAATAATTATATTTTATTGTAATATTTGTTACTTCACTGTTAGCGTTTGTTTTTTTACGTATTAAGTGAACATGTTTGTTTATATGTTGGCTCTGCATCCATTAGGATTGCCTATAATTGGATATTATTTGGTATTTTGTTTAAACAACACAAACTGATGTTATTAAATTGTTAACTGAATATTGCAGATCCATAATGCTACTTTTATCAACATGTTGCAGGCTACTCCTCTATGCAGCATCAGAACCAGAGAAGCAGGAAGAAGTGGACAGTTGTACCGTACCTGCAGTAATAATACAAATACGTTATCACTGTGATAGTGTGTTTGTTGCTCTTTCTAATGGAAACCTTCTGCAGTATCTACGCAGTCCACATGATGGTTCTTGGTGTCTCAAGGAACCACAAACATTGTCACTGGGAACAGATCCAGTATCTAGTCTTTTACCAATCAACGTTAACCTTTATGCTGCCTGTGGAAAGAAGGTTTGGGTGTTGAGTGCCCTTACAGGAGATATTCAGGTGAGGATTTATATTAATGTTACAGAATAATAGTATTCCAACTCTTAGTATATCTCTTAAAGATATACATTTTATATCAAAATTTAATATTTTACATTAGGAGGACAATTCAGTAAGTACTCATGTGAGGAATGAAGATGCCAGTTTTTTCAAACACAAATATTTATTTCTCAACATAGTCTTGCTTTAGGGATATGCATTTCTTCTATTGCTCCTGGCATATTTTTAACCCCTCCATAAATAAGAATTGTTAAGATCTGCAAAATATGCTTTTATCTCCATTGTGACCTCATTTAATATAAATTATGTTCCTGCGAGCCATTTCTTCATGTTGGGGAACAGGAGAATATGGGGGGTGCGGCAGCAATTCATAATACAAGTCATGCAGTTTGGCAGCAGCAACTTCTTATGAATGTGCTGGGGCATTATCATGGGGAAAGTTCTTTTCTTCTTCACAAATTGGGGCCATGTCTCCTTCAACTTCTTGTCAAGTTGGACCTATAACTCATTAAAGTAAGCTCCAGTAATCGTTTTTACTTTTTCCAGGAAGTCAATGAGTATGACATCCTTTGCATCCCAGAAACTTGTCACCAACACTTTTCTGCCCGATGGGACTGTTTTTGCCTTCTTTGGAATAGATTCTTCAGAAGCAACCCATTGTTTTGACTTTTGTTTGGTTTCCAGAGTATAAAGATGAATCCAGGTCTCATCGACAGTGTCAACTCAACACAAATAGTCCTTCTGATTTCATTTAAACAGCTATAAAGATAGCTTTGAAGTTAAAAGCCGCATCCCTTGTCTATTGTGAGCAAACGCTGCACCCATTGGGCCAACAGCTTTCTCATCTCCAACTTATCGTGCAAAATATGACTTGCTTTACCTGACAATACACCTATGGTCTCTGCCACTTTGCAAACTTTCATTCCATGGTCAGTCAGAATCATATTGTGGACTTCTTCAATGACTTCCTCAGTAACCATATTTGCAGGGCATCTTGGGCGCTCCTCATCAAAAACAGATGTTTAAATTCATTTTGCCAATGTCTACGAGCGTTAAATACAGTTTCAGTTGTGGCAGGAAGCCTTAGCATTGCACAGTTATGTAGTTGTATTGTCAAGTAAGGAACACTGCGCTGACAGTCAGTTAATGCGATGTAAGCAACGTGCAGTCATTGAATTCTTGACTCAAGAAGATTTCACCCCAAAGAATATTAATCAGAGAATGCAAGCTGTTTATGTAACTGTTTTATGTGAGTACTGTCCGTCGTTGAGTGAGTCATTTAACGATGTTGTGGCGGGAACATCTGACTTGCTTGACAAACAAAGATTTGGACTTCCTGTGGCAGCAACTACTGAGTTTTCCAAGCAAAAAGTTGACAGATTGATTGAGGGTGATTGCGTGTCACTCAGATGGTAATTTCAGGTCTATGAGCTTTCATTTCAGGCATCAGCATCCTGGGTATGCAACATCACGCAAGTCAGATGTTCCTGCAACATCTTTAAACTTACTCACCCAACGACGAACAGTGTTCACATCAACACAGTCACCATAAAGAGTTTGCATTTTCTGATAAATATCCTTTGGAGTGACACTTTCTGCTTTCAAGAATTCAATGACTGCATGTTGCTTAAATTGCATTGACCAACTGCCAGCTCAGGGTCCGTGCTAGCACTATAACTACACAACTGTGTAAGGCTTCCCAACAACTGGTACTGTAGAAGAGAGTCTACTGAACAATTCAGTACCTGCCGCATAACAGTGCTGCCATCTGTTAATGAGTTATGAGGAAGAAGCCTTACTCTTCATTCAACCCTCGTAATTGTCATAGAAGGCAAAAGGTTTCCATAAGCAGCGTCAATTTTGCTTTTATCTCCTCAAGTTTTCCCAATTAGAGTAAAAGGCAAGTCACTGAATGATAAAGCAGTTTTTGCATTTTAGCACAGACCCATTGAACAACTTACTGAAATGCTGTAAATTCCAAACTGGCCCATGAATCGGCACTGAATTTCTTTTGACAACATGTAACAGATTACAGTAGGTACATAATGATAATACAAACTTCCCTAAGCTATATTTTGAAACACTCGTACTTATTGAACTGCCCTTGTACAATAAACCTCATGTTAGCTAATATTAAGTGACTCAGAAGTTTGTAGCAATTATGGATGCTTTCTTTCCTCAAGACATTTACTAGCTTTATCAAAGCTAATTAGACTGCATGTGGGTAAATCTAACATCAGCTTTTCTCTTCCAGAAAAATTTCAGTGTCCAGCATGAGCACGTGGGTAATGTGAATCTAATGGCACATTCTGGCATTGGATTATGGATTTCATTGAAGAATTCCAGTACTATTTGCCTTTACCACACGGAAACATTCAAACACCTTCAGGATATCAACATTGCTTCAAATGTATTGCGTGTTACATCACCGTCATCTTCAAACAGCTGCAATAATAGAGACTGTGTAAATAACAACAGAACATCAGTTACTGTGACTGCACTTATGGCATGCAAAGGCTTATTGTGGGTGGGAACAAATGTTGGAATTATTCTAACAATTCCTTTGCCAAGGCTGGAAGGAGTTCCCATTATCAGTGGAAGAGTTAACATTTCTTATCATGCTCACTTTGGACCAATATCATTTCTGTTGGCACTTCAGCCAAAGAACACAGGTAATAATTACTATACTCTGAAGTCACAGGAAGAAGAAGGATCAGAGCAAAAACCAAAAACTGATGATGAAAAGGTTACAAAGAATGAGCCGGTAGAAGAGAACTTGAAGATGAAGCTGGAGAAGCAAAACTCTGATACATCTGTAACTAGCACTGTAGCAGCTAAGTTAAAGCACCAGCTAACGAGTAGTCCTGTAGTTCTCCGGCGGCGCAGACACAAGGAAATAGACATTATTGCCCATCGTACATCCAAAACATTGCCTAGGGGTTTGGGCAGTGGTGGGGGTTTCCTTTCCACATCAACAACATCTTCTCAAGGTTCTGGTGACACTTGTGATGTTTACGGTTTGTACGGGGAGCTAATGTATATTAAGGACTATGAAGGTGAAGACGGTGTTACAGATCCAATTTATGAATCTCTTCGTCGCAGCGACCCAGAACTAGCAGCAATTCCAGGAAAGGTGAGTACTCTGGATAGACGACTCCGACTGAAGGCAAGTCGTCCACGCTCGCTGGACCTATCTAACTGGTCCGTTGATTCTCGTTCCTCATCACTGTACACTTCATCTGGCTCAGAAGAAACACTTTCTTTACAGAATGGAATCTCAAGGCATGGTAGTAATGTGAGTGCTTTGATTGAAAACCCTCCCCGTTGTATTGTAGAGAATACAAGTGACACTTTAGTAACTTCCAGTGTTCAGGTAAATGATACTTCCTCAAAATCCGTGACAAAGAGTTTTAATGGTGCTTCAGCGGATAATTCTCGTAGGACAATCATCACACTTATGGGTGGTCGTGGATATGTCAACTGGAGACAGGCCTGTTGTAATGCTCCTGAAAGCAAAAATAAACATTCTTCCATATCACCCCAAGAACCAAACAGCAATGATGCTCATATTGTGATATGGGAGATGAAATTGTGATACAGGACAGTTGTACTAACTGGTATGCAGCTAGTCTGCAGGAATACTAAGGTATTCTTGATTAAAAAAAAGAAGTTACACAGCATTCTGTGAATATTGTGCATAACAAAGCGTTATGGCAGTGTGCTGTTTACAGTAATTGTATGAAGGAAAAACTAAAAATATTTATTGTTTTATGCAGCACAGAAGTCAAACCTTTTTTATTAGATGGTAAAGGTTCATAAATTACAATCATTTTCTACATAACCAAAAGACAGCAAAAGAGGACATTTTGAAATTTTTGCACTATAAAATACAGGATTTAAGTAAAAGCTTGTTTTCTATTTGTGTAAGAATTTCATTCTTGAAAGATAAAGCAAAATATGGGTGCACTTCCAATTTGAGAAGCAGCCTATTTTAAAATCAAAGTGAAAAGTGCTCAAAATTGGTGCTTATTGGTTGATTCTGGCCACGAGTGCTCTTGTATGCCATAAGGCATTAAATTAACCATTTTGTTTTAAATAGAATTGCATTGAAAACAATTATTTGCACAGTGATATTTTATTACAAAAATGATTGTAATTTCTCATTGATGTAGGTTGTTAACAATTGTCTATTTTTATGCTTGAAATAATAGTAATGTTAATGTTTATCCATGTTTCTACATATTTCTGATGTAATTTATTTTATTTTTCTCAGATTCTAAATTTGTATCACTTGGTTCAAGAAAAGTATTTAAATGGGCTATTTCAAGTGTAACTGACCTCGGAAATCTGTGCTACTGTTATATACAAATGCATGTACCTTAAAATTTGATTCAAAAGCTTGGGTAATGTCGCCCTATTGAATGACAAATTAAAACCTTGTAATACAGATAATTTAAAATTTTCAGAATTTTCTAGAGTGAGCAAGAGACAATATTGAATGTTCCTCCTTTTTCACTGATATAAAGTTTGTGAAATTTGTGTTATACCAAAATATACAACTATTGAGTGCAGTATTTCATAATCTAAAATAACATATTTGAACAAAACAGAAGCAGAAGATTATGATAGTGAATTGTTATAAACCCAGTGAATCACAGCATATCTTTGATGGCCAGTGGTAAACTAGTACATGGTGTACCTCAGCACTTGGAAGGTCTAAGAGAAATTAGGGGGCAGAAAATAAATACTTAAAGCCATAGACGACTAGTGTTCTGCATCAATTGCATTCATTTATCCCATTTTTATACTGGAACAACTGTGGTGCTTTATTAAACATAAGCACATGAATATAAGCACTTTTACATACTGTGCGTTAAAAGTTCCTTCTGCAGCAGTGCTTCTCGATGTGTTGTGCTTACACATTTCAACATGGCAATTTTACTATTCCTATAACAGTTATGAATGCAAATTTATACTTGTGGGGGGGGGGGGGGGGGGGGGAATTATCTTTCATCAGCCTACTGTGTGACCTTTGCTCAATCTTGCTGCACAAATATTTGAAATTTCCAGCTACAAACTGAATTAGCATTCGTAATGCTGTATTTGAAAAAGCACATGATTTTTATATTTTTTTTCCAATGAATTCTAAGATGTGTCAGTATACAATGTAAAATATAACTAGTTTTTTTAATATATGCTTAAAACAAAAATTTTGTGTTTAACACCTCAAAAATGAAAGAAAAAAGATGGAAAAAAACAAAGGAAAGAGAAGAAATAATATATGATGAGTGTAAAAATGTATCATATTCATATCTTATTTTCATCACTGTTGCATTTATGGAGAACCATATCATTAAATTGTTAATAATTAATTTATACAACAGTTATCCACATCCTGGAAAGGTGTGCAGCCTAGCTGCAGCAGTTTTTTAGAACAAAGAAAATGAGAGTTATTACAAGCCAGTTTTGTGTTCCAAAGTTGTTGCTTCTTTAAGAACAATTGTTCCAAAATAATGTGCAGTGCTCTGTATAGCAGTTCTGTTTCTGTTTTAAAGAAGCTAAAAAGAGAAAAGGTGTTAAGAACAGTAACGTTATTGGAATAAACTATATGTTTTAAGAATCTCTCCTGAAGTTAATAATCATTGTAATAAATGATTGAGTTTTGTAAATATACATTTTCTTGCCGCTTCCTGCCCAGTTATCCTGATGTTTTCATCTTTAAAAAAAAAAAGTTTTTATTAGTGTTTCTCCATGATTAGTATCATTAAGCATGTTCCAAATCACTGATAACCACCTTAAGTTTTATGGAAGAAAAATTCAGGTATTTAAATGCAGAGTTCCTTGGACTTGATATTTAGGATTCACAAAAGAAATGCATATTGCTTGTGTAGAAATTTTTAGATACATACCTTGTTTAATTCACATTGCAAAATTATACAAGCATTAATGTAATTTTGAGTACTCCATGGTTCTCCATGCTCCATATATTGCTAGTGTTTACCTAGAATGTGTCTCGTTAGGAACTTCCTAACATCCTCAGCTAATGTTCTAGGTAAACACTAACAATATATTGAGTAAGGAGTTTCAGTTTGACTCAAAATATATTAATTTTGTGCTTCATTGTGTCACAGTCCTTACGCATAAGAATATGCAAGCGTTGTTTAACCCTTTCGCCAATTACTTTAATCTTCCTATTTTACAATAAATTTAAATTAGTTCTATAATGGTTGAAAAATCATCCTTAAAGGTTTCTTTTTGAATTGTACACCTCAAAACCTAGATAAACACACAAGGGCACATCTTCAGATCCACACCAAATAATATTGGTATTCTTGCAAACTTCTTTTTCGCAACATACTAGACATTTTCAAAATGGTTGCGACTTTTTTGGTTGTGAGTGATATCCTTTTTGGAAAGCTCTTAAGTATGAGGGGTGCTGTAGTGGTGGATTTCTTACCCCCAATATGAAGGGGCCTCTTGACTATTACAGTACTCAGGTTATGAGCTATTGATACGCCCAAGTACAGGTAGGTCTTGCATGAATTTAGAGCTCTGCAAATTACTAAACAATTGTGTATGGTTACATACTTGTTTTACCATTTAACTGTTTTTCATAAAAAGGGATAGCTAGTAATAGCTGATCCACACCAACCATATTTGATCCGTTATTTCCCCAAATAATGGAGTAGCTAACATGCCATCTGTGGACCAGTACATGTCTAATGTAGGCTTACAAAATATAACATGTACACTGTCCATGATTCTTCATGGACACCTGAAGGAAACAGGTCATTTTCTTCCTCACTGCTACTTATATCCTCAACACCTCTCAATATCCAAATCATGTCAAACAACAAAAGGTCTTGCAGATTTTCTAATGTGATTAGAAGCTGTACACATCATACACAAGCTAATTTATTTGCTTGCTAGGATAAGCCATGGTTAATGCAGAAATTTAAGAATTTCAAATGTGCCATTCATTTAGCTCTCGATAGCTGTAAGAAATCACTCTGAACACCGAGAGAGTATAAATAACTAAAATACTGAGCGAAAACATGTGCATAAGGCTACCAGAAACTTCGGTTGTGAAATACTGTAATAACAGATGCTGACAGAGAGGTTTGTTTCTTTCCAGCGTGTGTGTGTAATACAACATATACAATAATTATCGCTTGGTATAGCATAAACCTTGAACCGGAGAAGTTGTTATGCAGCTATACATATATACATACATTTGTTTGTATGTATGCACACAAAACAAAATGGCTTAAATATTAGATGTGTTCGACTCAAAGAATAGCTTTTACTACAGTGAAACAAAGTAGTGATATTAAATTAATTAGGAGTCGATTAATGACACAAAACAACACTTACTTTGTGTTGTTTTGTGTCATTAATCGACTCCTAATTAATTTAATTTATACAACAACACTGTTTTCAACACT
The DNA here is from genome assembly GCA_030765055.1 of Mantis religiosa. Classification (NCBI taxonomy): domain Eukaryota; kingdom Metazoa; phylum Arthropoda; class Insecta; order Mantodea; family Mantidae; genus Mantis; species Mantis religiosa. The sequence continues at coordinate 118,918,412 of CM060956.1, read as the reverse complement.
TCCATGAAAGGATTTATAAAGTAGTGATATTTCAACAATTTATTAATATAGTCTACTTTATTGATAATGTAGATGTATACTGCCTTTAATGAGTTCCAAACCAGTTTTAGTTTCATTTAAATAACTAAATAAATACGGAAGATACGAATGTGTATTTATGAAGCACTTTTACAGCATTTAACAATTTAAATGTCTTGTTCTGTTTATTGGGTATCCGTTTGTGGCCCATGATGGGCTTAAATGGCCATCGGTGAAGCGGTTGATCAAACTGTGGCAAACGAATATTGGAAAATTGAATGGGAGTATAACAATTATGTTTTACTAAAGACACATATTAAAAGACTTATTGAGTTATATTTTATTAACACTTAATAAAATGTCAACCAACATATCATCTACATCTACAAACAAGGTTCAGGCCATGAGTGATCTGTTCCGACTCCAAACTAAAATTGTTCTGCCCACCTTCTAGAAGGTCTTCCTCGACTTCATTGTCCCTATGGTCTGTAACTTAATGCTCTTTGGGGAATCCTATTTATGTTCCATTTCTAACTGACTTGTATTTTTCCCAGTAAACCACTAGGGGTTCTCATATACAATGAGATACTGTGACAACACTATTGTAAGTACTTTAGTACCTAACCTTATTAGTTTAATCAATGGAAATTAATCACTTCCACACTACCTATCCAAAATCATAGTGTTAATCATTGATTAACCTAACAATTGTGTTTAACTATGAAACCTGGGACTTAAGTACTTGCAATAGTAAATCACCACAAACGGTGTGTATGTCATTGTATATGAAAATAACCCTAGTTTTTACCGGGAGAAAAAAGTTATTTGGAGAATTTAATGCTGAGCCACATGTTGACCAAGATAGCTCAATGGTTAAGAGCAACTGGACTGGGAGATCATGCTTCATATTCTGGCATGCCAGTACTCCCTAGAGATAATCACAGGGGACTAAATTGGGGGAACATGAGTGCCACATTTAGTGATACCTGGTGTTGAGAAACGTATGCACTAAAAACCTTAAAATATGCATGCAAATATGTACTAAAAATTGTGCATATTTTGGCTATCAACTAGTGATGTACTCCTTTGTTGGAAACTTTTCATTGCACTTAACCTAAGAAAGATAAAAAAAAAAAAACAGCCGTATAAGTATTAATTCCACATGATATAAATCTTAAATATATTAAATATACAATGTTGTTAACTTTAAAGAGAGTCAATTAAAGACACTAGACAACACTTACTTTTAAATTTTTCCGGAACATGTTTCTGAGGCTTTGCCTCTTATCATCAGCTGGCTCTCGACTGGTTCTCGCTGTAGTTGACGATATTTTGTCACAGGTCTCCTCTGGTGGCGGTTCAAGGAACTTGCTGAACAAATCTTTCTGGGGGATGTCAAAATTGAATACTTTGTTCCTATTTTTTGAAATGAAGATTTGTTCCCATGTGGATAGTTCTTGTTTTCCTGGTGTATGTTTTAGTAGTTTTGGTTCTGGATTTATGTTGTGGTTTTTTTCCCAAAAATGTGTGGCAACTGCTGATTTTTCTAATTGTTTATATTTTATGTTTCTAAAGTGTTCCTTTGCTCTTGTTTCTAAATTTCTTTTGGTTTTTCCAATATAAATTTGACTACAGTCATTGCATTCAATTTGATATATACCAGATTTTTTGTTAGATGAAATGGCATCTTTGATGTTTGAGCAAATCAGGTTTTTTAAGGAGAAATGGTTGACTGGTGCTAGTTGAATGTTTTGTTTTTTGAAGACTTTTTTGAATTTATCATAGGCCCATGGATGGTAAGTGAATTTTTTGAAAATCATATTAGTTTCTGTAGCTGAGAGGGTTGTGGTTTCCTTTAGTAGCTTCTTCTTTTTTGCTAAGTTCACTTTTTTGTCCACTAATGATTTGGGAAAGTTATTTTTTTGTGCTATTTCAATTATTTTGTTGTATTCTGTTTTGTATTCTTCTGCTGTGAGAGGTATGTTTACCAGTCTGTGTGCTAAACTATTGAAAATTGCCTGTTTGTGGGATCTTGGGTTGTAGCCATTAGCTTTTATGTAGTTGTCTGTCTGTGTTGGTTTTCTGTAAATGCCAAAGTTTAGTCTGTTTTTATTCCTCATTATTTTTAGATCCAAAAATGGTAAAACAAAACTACTAAAACATACATACATCATAACATCAGGAAAACAAGAGCTATCCACATGGGAACAAATCTTCATTTCAAAAAATAGGAACAAAGTATTCAATTTCGACATCCCCCAGAAAGATTTGTTCAGCAAGTTCCTTGAACCGCCACCAGAGGAGACCTGTGACAAAATATCGTCAACTACACCAACGAGAACCAGTCGAGAGCCGGCTGATGATAGAGGCAAAGCCTCAGAAACATGTTCCGGAAAAATTTAAAAGTAAGTATTGTTTAGTGTCTTTAATCGACTCTCTTTAAAATTAATTTATCATAACAACACTGTTTTCAACACTTCCAAGAAAGGAAATACAATGTTGTACCTTTTTGCAAATCTGGCAGAACACCAAACCTTTATTGTAGCTTAGACATCCCACACCTGTGGTGCCGTATGTAGTAAAAGCGGGCGTTAAACACTACTAATGGATAATCCCATATCCACCGTTGTGACAACAATATCTTAACATTTAGAAAATGCTGGAGTAAAAAAGGTTTGTTATATGAACCACAGAACAGTAAGCCACACACTGCATACTATACCATAGCACAAAATTGAAGCAGAATAGCTAACGCTTTGACACTTCTGCAACCATTAAGTGGAATATATGCTTGGAGATTTAAACATAGGCTTTCTGGTGCTTTAATCTTGGTCATTTCAAAGGGAGGGGGAAATCTTTTTCTTCTACATAATTATATATATATATATATATATATATATATATATATATATATATATATATATATATATATATAGATAGGGAAAGGTTTAATTAAAAAAATTCTTCTCGCTAAGCCTAACAGTTCTGTGGACAATACATTAGCAACATAGAACAGAAAGTAGCCTTTTCCAAGGATGTTAAGAAGTAAAAAGAATGTTTACCCTCTAATTGTCTCTCTCTTTACAATTACAGGAACAGGGTGGGAACAGGTTGAAAGCTTTACACAAATGTAAATATTTGTTACAAAGTATTAAAAATTCTTTCGAACTAATAAAAAAGATTGGCAGTGTTGTGTTATCTAAAACTGATAAACTTATTTCTTTTGATGTAACTGCCTTATTTCCTAGTATTCCCAGAGAAAAACTTTTAATTCATTTAAAAAAGTGGTTGAGTTCAATAAATTTACATGAGGACTTAATAGTTGATTTTTGTTTGGATCAAAATGTTTTCACTTTTAGTGGTGAATTTTGTCAACAAACTTCTGGCTTAGCAATGGATAATGCTCTTTCACCTTTTCTTGCTGATCTTTTTATGAGTTTTTTCGAAATTCAAGTCACTAAAGCTGCATATAATTCAAAAACAAACTTGTTTTTAATGCCACAAAGATGTAGCCAGGGTAACCATTTGAGCAGCACGATAATACTTCAGTTTACTGTAAGTACATGGTACAGAAATTAACAATTTAAACACAGAATTACACTGACAGAGTACTTTAAAATATGGATCTATAAATAACAAATAGATTCAAATTATTTTCAACTTGCATATAACTGCAGTTTTTGTATTTTCAAATAATGAGCCAATGGATATTTTATGAAATAGTTCATAAAACTTTGGTGCAAACACAAACAGCCAACAGTAATGACGTAACACTTGAAAAATTTAACGCATAGCTACATATTATGCACATGTAATATGTCATATCTGTCTTAGGTTAATATTTATGCAAATGGTTTCACAAAATTATTATGTATTTGAACATAAGGGTGTATATGGTTTAAGGTAACATAAGAAATAGCTCCTTTCCATGATTTATTTTTGGTTTGTGGTTTTCAAATAAAGAAAAGATTCCAGACTGAACACTTAAGGATGTTACTCAAGTTAAATTTAAAGGAAGTCGAGTAATGACATTAAACAACACTTACTTTTAAATTTCCCGGAACATGTTTCAGAGGCCATTTTCCCCCCATTGTCAACCAGGCATTGACTGATTCTCATTGGTGTAGCTTGCGATATTTTGTTGTAGGTCTCCTCTGGTGACAGATTGAGGAACTTGTTGAACAAATCTTTCTGGGGGATGTCGAAATTGAATACTTTGTTTCTATTTTTTTAAATGAAGATTTGTTTCCATGTGCATAGTTCTTGTTTTTCTAGTCGATGTCTGGTTGACAATGCAGGAAAATAGCCTCTGAAACATGTTCCAGGAAATTTAAAAGTGTTGTTTAATGTCATTAATTGACTCACTTTAAGTTTAGTTTATTACAACAACACTGTTTTCAACACTTCCATGAAAGGAATTATGTTACTCAAGATTTAAAGTTTGTGTTCTCTAGTACATAAATTTCTGGTTGCAACTATCATTTCAAACATTGTATTTTGAGAAAGGTGCAAAAATTAGGAATGACTCACAATTGCATTCAGAATGAAGAAACTAGACTTTTATATAAGGATATGTCCTGCATCAGCTCACCTTTGTTGAATGTACTTGACAGCTAATTATACAAGAAAAGTCATCAGAAGATAAGAAATTTAAGTCTTTTCTATGCTACTTTGTGAAGCAGTGGCTTGATAGTTTGTCAATATGCAGCTGTCAGGGTTAAGTACACAGAAGCAATAACGATGCTAAAGAACAATCACTGTTTCATTTGATTATGCAAAAACTACATCATAATATCCTGACAGTATTTAAAGCTACAGAGTACCTTTACCTGAGAGGGGGTAGGGGAACAAAGTACTCTAGTTAAATTAACAAGAGTTAGCTGAGAAAGATCTTCAGGAAACTGGAGATCTGATGAAGTATCTTAAAACTCTAGTCTATGTGCAAAAAGTAAGTTAAATGAAATATTCTGTTCTGAAGAAAAACCTTGTATCATAACCAACTTGGAGGGGGAAATTCTTATTGAATGAGTAAATAAATGAAGGGGTCATTAAGCATGAAATAAAAACAGATCCAATGAAGTGTAAATAGAATACTATATCAATTTTTGGGATGTGAAAGGAGATAGCCTTCACCTGCGAGAAGATCTTGTGTCCCGAAACAGTACTTTGATAATGTAGAATATCCTAAAAACATTTTTCAATGAAATAATAAACAGAATTATCAGCAATTAACATTTAAAGGCCTCCCTTAATTCCCAATATCTGAAATTGATTTTGGTGTTGCTTGGGCTTCCTTATGAAGTCTTGTGATGTGCTGTTGCACCTTCCTATAAGTTAAAGAAGTCCCCATCAGCTAGGGACAGTGACATGAAAAAAAAAAAAATATATATATATATATATATATATATATATATATATATATATATAATAACAACAAATATGTAAATTAAAAGAAAGGCATGAAAATAATTGAATTTTTTTAAAGTAATGAGTCGGTATTCAAACACAAACATCACTTAAATTATTCTTATTTGGACATGTTTTGGAGAACGGTTTGTCCCCATCATCAGCAGTTATGCGACTGGTTGGATCCGTGGTTTCCTGAAGTGAGCTGGTTGTCTGTGGTGACATCTGTTGTCTGTGAGATGAACATCCAAAGATAGTTTTCAGGTGGCAATTCAAAATTTAAAATATACTATTTGTTTTTTATAATTAGTAATTTTTCCCAAACATCGAGTTCGGCTGCATTACTGGCTGGCTTTAATAGTTTTATATTTGGTACAATTTCATGATTGGTAGAGCAGAAATGGTGGGCTATTGCTGATTTTTCTATTTGTTTGTATTTCACACATCTCATATGTTCCTGTAATCTAATATCTCTTCTAGGAAACAAGATAAAGGAATACAGCATTGTGTACTGAAGGTCAGTATGTTTCAACCATCTGCCATGTAATACAATAACACTTGTTTTCGTTTTTAGAGAAACATAAGTCAGTAATGACTGCATGGAAACAGAGCAGATGTGTAATTCTTAATAGTCCCACTTGGAGAAAGTAAGTACATTTTACTAAATAGTGGGAGCACACGGTACCACTTAACATAACCCATTGTGCGACAGCCCATAGGGACCCAATGCCTACCAATCCGACTGCCGGCCTCACGCTCACATACGCAAGGTAGAGGTGGGTGATCATCCAACCGATACGGGGAGGAGATGTCAGCATCTCGGCATCCCCAGCTGGAAAGTTGGCTTTCCTGCCCACGACCACTTACCAATCGTAATTCCTCACGATGCTGAGTGGGTACCAGTCCTATACCCGAGATTTAAAATCCGCAGCAGCAGGTGTGGGATGGATCCCGGGCTGCACTTCGTGGACAGAAAACCAAAGCTTGACGCCTTAGCCCACTATGCCACGGCGCAGAACTACGATACCACTTACTCTTGTAAAATTCTTGCTACATTGATCTATAGCAGCAGTTAACCTAAAACTGTCTTGTAATTCCCGATATTGGTTAAATACATTGATACTAAAGCGAGCGAAATGGCTCAGACGGTTTCGTCTGTGGCCCACATTCGGGAGGTCCGGATTCGATTCCCATGGCTGATCTACCTGATCCTGGGCTTTCTGCTGGGTAGGTTAATTACATCCCCCGAATTTCCTGCCCCTCCATTTCATCTTCATTATCGTTTTATATCGTCTCTCCTGTGGTGATCTATTTCAGGGTAGAAGTGTCGGATGGTGTCTCGGTCGCGCATGGCGGGATGATATGCTCTGAGTGAAACTTACTCCTCTAGTAGGACGATCTCTGGTCTCTGAGTCTGTCTGGTAGGGCCAATTGCGGACCGTAGCTGCCGGTTGTGCAAGCCTACCGGGGAGTTTCCAACTGGTAAACTGTAGGGACCATGTCCTCTCCACTGTCGGATTCCTTGGGACGGCCGCCCTCTGTCTCTTCTCACCTCATCCTAACACTTAGGGGCATAGGTACAATATATCAAGACTCACTACTTTCTTACCCATTAAAAATTGAACGTTACATACCCGTACCTTACAGGTTTACCACACATAAACAAAGATCCTTTTATCAAGATTGTGGTATTCACGATGTGTAGAAGAGAAATACGAGCGGGATGGCTCAGGCGGTAACGTCTGTGGAAGGTCGCGGGTTCGATTCCTGACCTTGGGGCGAATGCAGGTCTGGGAAGTGGCCGCTGGTGCTGCGTAAAGATGATGTTTTTGTGCTTTGGAAATGCGGTGCTCGGCTGAGGGAGTCGCTGTGGTTTGCCAGCCGCCTTTCTAGAAGGAACTGATTGATAGTCGGACCTGTATGGCTAGTGGCGGGCTCTCTATAGCGACCTGGAACTCCTCGGGCTGAAGAACTTACCTGCACTCACCGCGGCTGTAGTGCCGCCTGTCTTCCATCTCATTCCTTCTTACTGGGGTCTCGTGTACAATAAGTCTTCGGCTGGAGTACTCGCCGTGATAGACAAGTGCGTCTATGGAAATTCGTCGTAGCCAGGTTCTTGAAAGACTGCATTTCTCCGCAATGTAACCTCCGCATTTTCAATAAATTGCTGTGATTACTTTATCATCACACTAATTCATACACATAGATCTGTGTATGCTATTATTTCATTTCTTTCATCAAATTTAATTTCCCATAATTTACCGTTTCAGAATTGGGAAGTTCTTTTCATTATGAAGCCCAAAGCGCGAACTTCATTTATCTTAACACTATTTATTCACTTTTAAATTGTTTTACTAAGAACAAACGCAAAAACAGCCGTCTATTTCTTAATTATCTATATTTTCATTATTTATTCTTTAAAAAGACAACAATTTATTTTCTTCATTTTTATTTTCTTTAATAATTTCAACTTTCAAGTGTGTGTAACACCTTCACATTGCTGTTAACACTTATCCGGATAAGGTTTTTTCCGGGGTTTCCCTTATCCTTAAAGACGAATGTCGGATAACTCTAAGCCTTATGGACCCCGGACTCATTTAAGCATCATTTCACCCATTTCATTCATCGTCCGATATGACTTGATGTTGCAGGACGAATATTAAAAAAAAGAAAAAGAAAAGGAACAATACGCAATGCACTCGTCAATACTGGAAACCTTTCCGTCCATCTTGTGTCTGTTTCCAGGTTCGTCGTCTAGGCAATAACAAATGTTTCGTTAGTGTTTGCTCACTTTGATAGTGCAACTGAATGTCATTGAATTAGTGATGCATTGTCCCATTTTAGATTTGACTTCATTGCAGCTAGCTAGTCTGCAGTCCGTAGACTAGAAGTTACCTGACTCAAAAACACTGTTTACTGTCTGGCACAAAAGAAAGTCTCCGAGGAATGAGATCTAGTGGGTTTGGAGAAGGTTCCTACACCCTGCCTCGACCGGTTTATGTCACCCGATGTCAGTTCTGTTACAGACCATTCAAAAACATTCTGACGGCTTCTTCTTCTGTAAATGAATCTTCTCGGTTTTAGTGTAGAGAGTGAATAGGGTGTATGTTTTTTTAATGGTTCTGCTCCTTGTGTAGCAGGCGTTCACTGCCACATTCGCTGTCACTGTCCCACTGTGTAAGGGTGGCACATTCCTCTCAGGGACTTACTTTGCTTTGGTGGACAGTACTATCCCTCTGTACCCCTTTAAATGTGTACAGAAGAATTCTGAGTTATCCTTCATGGTCTGGGAATAGCATGTTAGCCTTTGATGTTCGAGGTACCGGGGTCAAACCTGGTGAAGAGTGTCAGAACTTTTTGGGTGTAAAAATCTTTAGCATGGCTTTCTTCGGAACGGAAGTAAAGTCTGTGGACCCGTGTCGTAAATTTACAGTACGGAAAAGAACCTCAAGCTTGATTGATGAACTCGCGTAAAATTAAGAAGTCTTTCACGCCCAATATTGAATGAAACGCTGAGGATTACAGCAGTTAAATAGCATCCAAAAATAAATATTCAATTTCAGAATTCTGAAACGCCCTCTATGGATGGTATGACGGACGGACTACGAGGGCTGTTCAATAAAGAAGGATCATAATTTTTTACGGTCGTAATGTTTTGTACTACAATTTAATCTTATATTCTGTTAGCTTAATGTGAAACAAACACGCCGTAGTAGTTTCATTGTTGGTACTCGTGGTTCCCGCCTGTGAGAACCAGACAAGTTCAGACATGTTCAGTATCGCCTACCGCTTCAATGGAGGTAACATGCAGTTAAAGTTGATGTTAGAGGAAGATCCGGTGTTTCTTTCAAACGTGATCAGTGCTGATGAAACTTGACTACATCATTTTGATCCTGAGAGCAAACAGCAAAGCTCAGTGTGGAAGTTTAGTGTGGAAATCTCCTTCATTACCAACCCCCCAAAAAGCAAAAGTGTTTGCTTCTGCGGGGAAAGTTATGGTCATCTCATTCTTTGATATTCATGGAATGGTTTATGAGCATGTTGTACCTGCACACACATCAGTAACTGGACAATACTACAGGAATGTCCTGAAAAAATTGCAAGTCCATATCAGGCGTAAAAGACCACATTTCCGTGAAGCAGCCTGGATGCTGCACCACGATAATGCGCGGCCGCATATTGCCAATGCTGTTGCTGAATATCGTGCAAAAATCAACGCGAAGTGCATCCCTCACCCTCCCTATAGTCCGGATTTAGCCCCATGTGAAATTTTTCTATTCCCTAACTTGAAGAAACGCCTTCGTGGAAGGCATTATCCATCATCAGAAGCAGTGGTGAAGGCTGCGGAGGCGATTTTGAAGGATCTCCCAAAAATGGTTTCCAGCAGGTCTTTGAAGATTGGCAGAAACGCTGGGACAAGTGCATTGCATTCAGGGGAGACTATTTTGAGAAGGACCATCAGAATTATGAGGATGAGTAAAGGTATGTTGTCAAAAAAAATTGTAATCATTCCTTATTGAACAGCCCTCGTACATGTCCTGTTATTACCTAATTTAAAATTGTGTATTATGGAAGTAACTATGCTTATGATTAACTATCTAAACCAATAGCTGAGTTTTCTGTTTCTTTATAGGCTTTTGTGGCTAGTTTAACACCAGTTAAAGTAAATGCAATTTTATAACGAGATGTAACACTCTAGAGCACAGTACGGCAACTCGTACTGAAGGAATAACATCGTCACCGCCCACTGCACTTTGTGTACACGTACAAAACCTTTGTTTAGCGTCCGGATGCTCCACTTCCGCATAGCTACAGCTTGCATAGTGGTGTAGTAGTTGAAATATGAATGTATTAATGCGTTGTTTTAGTAAAGCAAATATAATTTAGGTAAGTATAACTATTTTTCTCTAAATAAGCTTTTGTATGTTACAAACACACCGTGGAATAATAGGAAATTTTCATTTGTTAACCAATGACATTGTAAATGAGTTTAGAGGGAGTATTTAATCACTTATTGACATTAAGCTCACTTAAAATTTGATTGACCTCATTCAGAATCGAACATGCAACTATCAAACGAGGTCGACTGATATTGATACAAAATTGTATGCAATTACATTACTCTGCTCGTTACATTATTAGTGAGCAATCATTTGTAGTAGCTAAACCTTAATGGTTATTTGTACAGTTTGTGCCTGAAATTTTATGCGTTTTCCATACTCCTCGTTATTCTTCGTACTGAAGTGACATTTGATGTCAAAATGTGCAATAAAAGAATAGGTGGATGGCCTAACAAATAGACCACCCTTTCATTTTGTTGAATACAGAGATATTCCAATTTCCATTTCTCACAAAAAAGAGAGAGACCCTCTTTTTGTGCAACAAGAGAGCAAACATATTTTAGTAAGCCAGTGAAGTAGATGTGGTGTAATTGATGGGGGGTACTCAATGAGTGCCAATTCCCAACCCATGGTCTAGAGTCCGCTCAGGGGTCTACTACGGTAGATACGGGATTGGCAATCCCGGGGTCCCAAGCCAAATCTCTCGATCGGGTACCTCTGAGAGGTGAGAGAGCTTATGCCAAACGCTCAAACACCTTACATCAACTTAAGTCCACAATTGTGTTTGACCCCTAAATTCGTCACTCCCTCAGCACATGTCTGATGGATACCGTTGCGCGGTTGGCGCAGGGGGTGACTGGATAACGCGTAAGTCCCTGCATTGGTATCCGCTGATAAAGGTCAGTCCTGGGAAGGGGCCATTGCATAAGCTGATACACTCCTGAAAGGAACTGGGTCCCTCTGCCTTTCTACTGGGAGGCGAGACCTTCAGGTGAGCCCGGTCTAGGCCAGGACTCTCACCTAAGCCCGGGTGGCATCCAGGATGTGAGCACGCCATCGGAGACGTTTGCAATGATGGAGGTTCTTTTCTTTTCGCTACTTAGTTATTAGCAGAAGTGAGGAAGGCCGGAAGTTTACTTCGATTAACCCATTTGTAATTCAGAAGAGTTTGGACAAAATTGCTGGTCCAGTGAAATCTTGCACATGATCTCGTAATGGCACACTTTTAATTGAAACCAATCCAGCGATTCAGGCATCGAAAATTCTAAAAGAAATTATGCTTGCGAGCTATCCGGTACGTGCAGAAATTCACAGAACCTTGAACTCATCGCGCGGTGTGATAATCACTAGCGCATTGGATGGTATTCCAACGAGGAGGTTCAAGGAACCTTAGCAGAACGAGGTGTGATTCATGTATATCGTGTCAATCGCAAGGAACGAGGTGAACTGGTGTCCATTCGTACCCTGTTTGTTACCTTTGATCGGGTAGATCTCCCGCAAAGGATCAAGGCAGTTTATAAAGCTATTGAGGTGCTATAAGTGCCAGCGCTTTAGACATACTAGCGATTTTTGCAATGGAACTGCTAGCTGTGTTGACTTTAGGGAAGCCACGTATGATGGTGCATGTGTTTCACCTCAACATATGTCAACTGCAGATGTAGTCACTCCTCCAACTCCCGCGGATTCCCTCGTTTCATGGAGGAAAAGGCCATCCAAGAGATCCGCGTAAGAGAGAACGTGTCCTCTGAAGCCCGAAAACTCTTGAGTATGCGATAGCCTTCCATCCCTAGATCTGGTACTTATAACGTAGTTGCAGCTGAGCCGGCACCTAGACGCGAAATCGCTACTTAAACCGGCGATTTAAACGGGACAATAATTGCAGAAAACGTAATTACACCAAGAGTACAGCCAAAGCAACAGACATCAGCAATTTCAACTATGTGCACACCTTCAGAGCCCACTCCTGCAAGGAATCCTTCACCCATCTCACCACCGAAACCATCTACTTCCAGAGCTTCTAGTGAACCTGTGATCTATAACGCCTTAGCAAAAAAGTTTTTTGGTGTAATTTACGTCCTCCAACGTTAAGTCATATCGGTCGGTGAATGAATTGGGTGAAATGATGCTCAAATGAGTCCGGGGTCCATAGAAGGTGAGAAAGTAGGGAAGGTATTTTGAGTGGCTTTGTGGGATTCCGCTAAAAGCACTCCCGTTAGTAATGGTAAAAGTGGAGAACTGGCCGTCAATAACGGCGGGCGGGTGAGGAATGCTTGCCAGGCGTCGAACATGACCAAAAGGCCCTGAACGAGGCGCGTGCAGAGTAAAGGTGAAAATGCAGGAAGGTATTCAGGGTGAGGAGTAGAAATTGAAGTCTCTATTGTATATGTATATGTATAGCTTTCGTTGGAGGGCATAATTTCCGGCCGTTATTGCCGGGGGGAGAGTTATTGAGGTGTCATCAGGTGTGCGGGGGTGGGCGAGGTGGTCTCCAGCTGTTAGAGAAGTGAGCCTGGATCCTCTTGGTGGTTTGTGCGTTATGGTCGGCGATGATTTGTTCTGCAGATTTCAGGTCATTCAGTCGTGTGTGGAGGCTGGTGTCCATTTCTGTGAGTGGAGTTGGTGTAGTCTGCCGTTGATTGTGGAAGAGTCCGTCGGCTGGCAGGAAAGTGTGTCGTTGAGGTGCTCCACTCGGTGCATCTTGCGTTGTAGTGAGGCAAGTATGTCTTTCTGTTCGCTGGCTAACTGTTCGGTGCGTTGAATTTGGGAGTTGATGGTCTCAGTTTTCTGCTGTAGTTGGGTTACTGAAGAGGAGAGTTTGTCCAGTGGTGTAAGTCCGTTCGTTAGTAGTTTGTGTGTAGCTGTCTGGAGGTCGATGAGGGTGGCGTGGTTAGACTTCTGTTGTTGGGCAGCGGCGGTGACGGATTCCTCCAGATTGTCCAGGTGCTGGTTGAGGTTAAGGACCTCTGAGTGCAAATCCTGGACCTCTTCCGCTGTAGTCCGGTGGTTGGTGGCGGTGACTGTTGAGCTCTGTTGAGCTCTTCAAGGGACTGGAATCTGCTGTTGACTTGTTGCAGGTCCTCCCGGAGGCAACCAAGTGCTTGCTGCCATGCCGCAGGTTCGCTGGTGGCAGTGCTCCGGGGGGTCGGTCTCGTTGGGTTTTCGCGAGGGTATGCAGGGCACTGCATCCGCCCTGTGAAATAGCCGAGGCCGTCACAAGTAGCGCAGTACCGGCAGCGTCGGCGGAGATTGTGGGCCCTGCATGCTGCAGTTGGAGCGGGAGAGCCACAGTAATTGCACCGTGGCGGTGCGGTGCATGTGTCTGCGCGGTGCCCATAGGCGCAGCAGTTCTGGCACGGGATGTGTCGCTGCAGTCTGCCGGCCTCCACCTTCAGGAGCTGTCCCAATATGGGCACACCTGAGGTCAAGGCGGCGTTGCGGTCCCGAGGATCTGCAAACTGCAGGCGCACGCAGGTCGTTGGAGATCCGTGTGGCGCTTATCGCTGTGGGCCACTTCTGCTTAGCAGCGGTAAGGATATACCTCGCAGGGAGGTCCAGCGGTGCTGCGATGACTACAGCAATGTGAGTGTTTGATTCCTGTCGGCGGTTGAATGGTGGTCGCAGCAGTTGGGGATCGGCTAGCCTGTGGTGTCGACGAAGTTGATTGTGTGGCTGCTCGGTAGAGCAGTGGTGTTTCCGGCGGTGCTGTTGTGAAGGCTGGCCGTGTTGAGCTGGGGGACCCAGCGGCCATTTGCGGCGAAGGCTGACTGGTCTCCTGGCGGGCGTCCGGCGTGTGGGAGAAGCAGGCCGAGTGGCCCAAAACTTCCCTGTCAGCTCCGCCGGAGGCTCCCTCTCGTCTGCCGGTGCCGGCAGCAAGACAGGAGACGGCGCCCGAGAGCTGGCTGGCGAGAGCCGCGGTGATGGTGGTTTCGCTGTCTGCCTCTGCTTGCGTGTTGCGGCGTTTCTCTCTTCCCCATGTTGCTGTCGAGTCTTCGGAGTAGTAGAGTCCTTGAGTTGGGAGCTTACAGCAGCAGCAGCACAGAGGGTTCGTTGCAGGGGGGTCCTCCTCCTCAAAGGAGGGTCCTGCGACTATTGCCATACCGGGACTACGTCCCTTACTGACTTGGAGATTGGGCTTTTAATAAGGGGTGGTGGGTTGATGGTGGTGATAATGTTTTAAAGAAGAGTTTTGGTAGTTCCATGAAAAAGTTGGAGGTGTAAGATGCTGTTTATGAGCTTATGGTGGGCCTAGCACAAGTCTGGGTCTTTTATAGGTTTCTCCGGGGTCGAGGTCATATTCCCCAAGACCGCGTATAAGCTGATTGAAGCTTGAAGGTAGTTGGGCGTAGAAATTTCCTAAGAGGTGTAGGATGTAATCTATGAGTTTGGGAAAATTGAGATCTGAGTGAATATTGTCGTTTGGTATATACCAATGGGATGGTGTTGCAGTGCGGAGAAAATGATTTTGGAGAATTTGCAGTTTGTATAGGTGGGATTTTGCTGCAACTCCCCAGACTGTGCAAGCATAAGTTAGTGCAGGTCGAAGTATCTGCTTGTATATGAGCAATTTGTTGTGCAGGCTCATTGTTGATTTCCTATTATACATAGGATATAGCATGGCCATCCTTCGGGACAAAAAAAAAGTTGATATCTGCATCAACTTCTGGCGCCGTAAGAGTCGATTACCACCTTCACTCCGACTGGATCTGCATGTCTCACCATTTGCAGATGAAACGAGGTACCTTGGACTGATTTTTGATAGGAAGCTTAGCTGGACATCACAATTAGCACAGCTGAAAACACGATGTGAGTGTTCTCTTAATATACTGCGGGTACTTAGTGGGAAATCGTGGGAACGGATCGCGCAGTGCTGCTTAATTTGTATCGCACACTGATGTGATTCAAGCTGTACTATGAGTGCATTGTTTTTTTCTTCAGCTCGTCCATCCGTGCTGAAGAAATTAGACACGGTCCACAACTCTGGCCTTCGTTTTGTTATTGGAGTATTTCCAACTAGCCCGGTTGTGAGCCCAGTTGCTGCCGAAGCAGCAAAACTGCAATATTGGCGGGACGTTTTTCTAGGCAATTACAGCTGTGGATTAAATACTAGGCTTTGGCATCCGAAGTTTGCAACCTTTCTCGACACCTTAATTGACGGAAGTTATAGGAACACACGTCTAAGTCCAAAACCACGAGGTTTTCGCTTCTTAGGAAGCATACACTTGAAATACCTAGGATGTTTACTAAGGGCGAAAGAGTGTATCTCCTTGGATGTGTGCAGCACCTCAAGTAGATCTTGGGATGATGGTGTACAAGAAGTCTACGACGCCCCCGTCTAGTATCCGCAGCTCCTTAAAATGTATATCAGGCTATTAAGACCGTATTTTAATCTATACAGACGGATCTAACGGCTATACCGGTGTTGGATATGGGTATGTCCATGGAGCCGAATCCTATACATTCGGTATCCATGGCAGCACTTCCATTTATAGTGTAGAGCTCTATGCAATATACCGAACAATTTTACACGTTCGTCGAAGAAATCTGGGTAATTGCCTTATCCAAAGTGATTCCCTTAGCGCACTTCAGAGCCTTCGCGAGTTGTACAAGCACCATCTTATTGCGCAGCGTATCCAGGATGCCTTACACGTTTTACACGCCTTTGGTGTTAGCGTGGTGTGTGCATGGATTCCTGGTCACGTATGCTAGCAGGGGAATGAACTGGTGGATTCGGCAGTTAAGATGGCAACCATAGATCCCAGTGTTAACCTCCATTTTGTCACCGCGGAAGACTAGGCGTGTGCGTAGAGCGGCCCTCTCGTGCTGGCGCAATGAGTGATCTGCCCTCCGTGGAAACAAGCTTAGAGCGGTGAAGGAGCTTCCGGTTAACTGGGCGACCTTCTTCGCTTATCGCTTCGGGAGGAGCTTAGTTTGACTCGGTTGCGTATTAGGCACTGTTACTTCTCACACAGCCACCTTTTCAAGGAGGACTCTGCTCATGTTTGTCCTCTTTGTAGTCGGGTTCTTTCGGTCTGTCAACTGTTGCTAGAGGGTTTTCACCTAGCAGACCTTCTGCAGCTGCCGGTCAGCCTGTCGGAGATCCTGGCAGACAATAACTCTGCAGCGGATAAGGTTCTACGCTACATCGCGAGAGTTTATTTTAGAATTTAGTTTACTTTGTTTTTTACTGTTTGTTGTCTTATTATTTTTGTTATATAGTCTGCCATTGTTGTTTGTTATAGTTATATATCTTTTTTATATTTACATTTAATATTGTAGTTTTTTCCAAAGTTGTTTAAAGTTCCTTTTTATTGTCTTTATATTAATCTGTTTTATTACTTATCTCCTTTCATTTTGTTTTTATTTATTTTATTCTTTTTATACATTTGATTGTATTTTTAAATATTTATTTTTGGTAGATATATTTCTAGTTCGTTTTTAGGTTGATACATGGCTATTGCCAGGATTGTTTTTAATGACCGCTGATGACCTGGTAGTTGAGCGCCCGTAAACACAAATCTCTCCCTCTCACCCCTGGTCTGGAGTCTATCGGTCGTATTGATTCATCAGATCTCTTAATTCCTTTGTACAGTTGTCCACCAGTTTCTGTATATTATCTGTCCACTTTTCATAGTTCCTTATATAACAGTTCTGAGAATAATGTACTGACGATGACCTGATATGATATTTTCACGTATCTCTGGTAGAAGATCTCGTTGGCTACGGTGCAGCTGGGGTGCGGGTGGGAGTGCGGATAAGAAATGGTATTGCCTCGGCTAGTCTTAGTCGGTGCACTTTGCTCTAGACCAGGGCGTGCACAATCCCAACAATAAGTACTTTTAAGTTGTTATAGTTATTTATTTACTGGATATAGGCACTTTATCATTTATATTAATTGCGCAAACTACGTTCGATTGTAATGCTGGAGCGTTAGCTACTACTCACTTATGTGTTTCCCGGGCTAAGTCTAAGGGAGAACTGGGTCTGAAAGACGCTTCTTTGTTATGGTTCAAAATATTTACAGTTAGCTTTCTAATGGTTCCTGGGGTTCTTTGCCCTCTTAGGAATTTAGCAGGTCTGGTAAGTGTCTAACCTGCACGTGTATACTCGGCATCACCACGGCATGTGACATTTATTCTAACATTAATATATCCTATTTACAAATTTCCATATATTACTTTGCATCTGAGTGTGGGTGGAAGTAATACCGCCTCATTTAACATTAACTTCTTGAATAATGTTCTTTGGCTGTCTAGTTTTGAACATTAAAACAAGAGATGCAGTATGGTCTGATCGCCAAGATTGTCTTTAATTTTGAATTCACAAACACAGGAATTAATTTGACCTAGGTCAGTTAGGATGGGGTTACATTGCTTTTTAATGGTATATTTACTTTTGTTTACCTTTAATACTCGAAAAAAATCATTCAGTCACTAATCTTTCATCAACTTGTTGCGTTTTTATATGCTATTTTCCTCTAGCTCCATAATTTGTCACTTGATATGTTGTAACTGATTGGTAAATTCTTCTTCCCCTTATGATTTTCTTGTCAGAGGTTTGCAGCTTCGTGGCCATGATCCCTACTTGCGTCTTGATCTAGATTATTGAATTTTCCATTTGTAAGTTCTTTTTCTCTTCTTGTTGATTCTATTATATTATTATCGCTGTCTACATTATCTAGCTCCAAAGTTATTTTGCTATTGGCGTGAATGGCTGCTGGTAATTGATTATGAGGAATCTATATACAGGATAGAACTGAATAATTTGACTTGTAATGAAAAGAACTGCTATGTCACAAATATATCACACATAGCACTGAGTTGATTAAATAAACTAAAAATTAAAATTAAAAAGGAGCTACTTAGGGAACAAATACGTATATCACATATCTTGAGAACAACAGTAACTTTAACATCAACCTTGTTTCATTACCTGAAGCTCAGAGCGACGTTAGCTCATGAAAGTTTGGAAAACTTTTCAGAATTCACCGGGTTGACAGCCCAAGAGAATATGTGTTTATATCGCCACCAGGAAAGCTTCAAATCATGCTTCTAGAGTAAGTTAAAAGCATGTTTCGCTTCTTAAATTGCACAAATGACCTATTTTCCGAAGATCGAGAAGGAATTAACGAGAAAATAATGGATATGATTTCCATGGAACTGAAGTAGACAGTCGTGTTTGAAAACGCATTAATAGAGGCATGCAAAGAATTATTCAAAATCAGAAAAATGAACCAAGCAGCCTGAACATAAATGGGTCCCTCGGTGGTCACAAGTACTTTTTATATAAAGCAAAAATACTTTAGACTTAGGAGATATCACAGGACTAAAACTGACGGTAACTTATGTGAAAAACAGCAGTTATTAGAATGTAAAAGGAAGCACGAGTCACTTATTAAGGACATTGTATTTTAATCTAGGAAAACTTATTGCCAAAGGAATGCAGCGTACAATGTAGCATCGGGAAAAATTGCAAAAGTATCTACATGGTCCACTCCCCAGAAGGAAGGTTGGGATTAAGATTATGATTACTACGGAGGGGATTTGACAGCCAAACCTATGGCTTATTGTAACTAACCCCCAGGGGAGTCATCTCCGGGAGGAAGGATGAGGTGAGAGGAGCCAGAGGACAGTCGACCCAAGGAGTCACGACATCATTAAGAATTCATTAGGTCCATCTATTCAGTAGGCGGATCTTTTCCAGTACATTTGCTTCACGAAGCCTCATCATTTCCATACGTGGAGGATCAAATTAGGCGACGGGCAACAAACTTTTACGCCACTTTACCTTTACATAGAAGCGCCCTGGTTAGGTCTCTTGGTGTTTATTACCCAATTAGACGTCGGCTTCGACTTTACTGGGTCCCTCGCATTGCTTGCGGGCACCCGAGGTAACCACGAGCAAATCCATCAGCAGCAAATGCTGCGCTCCTACATAATCAAACCAAGAGCTCTTAAGCCACAAAATTATCTAAATTATTAAATTTAACCTACTTCATCGCCAGGATATATTAGGCATAGCATCCTGTCTTCCTTCATAGGAGTAAAATTACTACCTCACAATTTCTACCATCCCAAAACACACCACCACATCCTAACCTATCATTAAAAAAATCTTTCTACGGTTAAACCCAATGCTGGGTGGGCACGCAGCTAAAATCTTCGGGCTGAATACAGTATCTCCTCCTCCTCCTGCTCCTCATCGTCAAAAATCGAAAAACCCAGAGAATGTCATACAAATCATCGCATGGCTAAGGACAAATACTTACTCCAATAGATCCACAAATACAGGAACTGGCCTCTTACTACTACAAAAAACAGAAAGGGAAACCATAGAGCAATTACTTTCCATATAACTAGATGTGGGTGAAATCCTTTATTATGATTAGCACTTTGCTAAACCACTTCTGGTGAGGACTGAACACTTTTATTTTAGTTCATTTAAAATACATTTTCCTGACATATCAATGTATATATATATATATATATATATATATATATATATATATATATTAATTTACGTAATCAGAACACTTAGAGTAAGTTTCTGTTGTCTGTGTCAGCTTTTTTTAGGTAACTTAAAAGTTAGTTACACTATACATACCCCATAGTAATAGCGAGGATCTCCAACAAACGTCCAAGGAAATAAAGCTTGCGTCCTGACCTAGTAAGCTTCTGCCCAGTTATGTCTCTATGGTTTGTTGTTGAATGTTACCCGGGAATTTCTTCCTATAAGGATAGAAAAGAACGCAGTCAATTACCAGGATCATGTTGTGACTTTGTGGGTTCATAGAATTAAAAGTCTGAGTTGCAGATATTCCAAATGTTCTTTATTTCCGTAGACATACCACTGTACTATTCTTACGTAACAGAATTACGTCACATACACACAGTCTACCAAGGTCGATGATCACAACAAACGTTCTGATTACCTCTGTTTACAACACTCGTTTTACACAACATCTGATCACGACTGACTCTTGGCAAGTCGTCGCCTTCTTAAATACCTCATTGATAAATTCGAGACTGTTCCGGCAATACCTTCATCTCAGCTATCCTTATTTGCCAGCTCTTTGTGTACAAAAAACGCGCTGTCGTAGATAACAGCTTCGCGACAGTATCAACTTACCTATGTGCTGAAATTTCGTCCCGCAGGAGTTCTTTTATATGGCATTAAATCCACTACCTTGGGGCTAATGATTTTAACCACAATAAAAGTCATCGGACTGGACCGGATTTGAACCCACGATGAAAGGCCTACTAGCCCAGGGTCTAAATTGAGCCACCGAGACCGACAGAAAGGCTGGTCTCAGGCTGGCCAGGGAGATACAAATACAATTTTGAAAGAAAAAAACTGGTAATCCTCTTACTATTGTGACTTTGTGGGTCCGTGAAATTAAAAGTCCAAGTTGCAAAAATTCAAATTTGCTCTTTATTTCCGTAGAAAGACACTTATACAACTCTGATATCAGCAGAATGGCGTAACACACACGTACAAAACCTACAAGTCAGTCTGACGCACGTATACACAGTCCATAGACAACTTACGGCTTCCTGCCGGACTCTGCCTGCAGCAGCAGCAGCAGCAGCAGCAGCAGACCAGCAGAAGAGACGAGTCGTCCAGGTTTACCTGGACGGAGTGTTTGCTGCCCAGCACCTAGCCGCTTAGTGCGGCTTTATCTGGGCAGCATAACAGAATTGTCATGTGTCGCAGACGGTTGTCAATGGCAGTGTTATGTCTAGCCTTAAGTGAGCGCTATTGCCCCGTGAGATGTGTGCGCCCAGTGCTGGCTGCGCTCTTCCGCCTGCCTGGGAGGCATCTGAGCACAGTTCCCTTGACAGGCTAGAGGGAAAGGAGCTAATGTTCAGGTATGGGACTTACTAAGCCCATTTCTAGGCTTGGGGGTATGGAGTCAGGGGAAAGTGGCCCTGTTTAGTTCTGGTTACCCAAAGCATCTTTGGGCAACCGGTAGCTCGTTCGGCGGCGAGGAGCCCTGTGGTCGTAACGGCCAAGGATGTTTACCAGGATATTAGGATGGGAGTCTAGCTTACTGTAGATGGTGCGGGATCTCTCCCGCACCACTTCCAAAATGTACGGGACTCCGGAATAGATGTGAAGGATGTGGGACGGGAATCTACGTCCGGTATCATAGATCATTCGCAGTGCCCTGTTCTGGACGTACTGTAGTCTGCGGATAGTGGTCGGAGCCGCTGATCCCCAGACTTCGCAGCCGACAGAATCAGGAGCGGTATAATCGCCCGATACAGGCGTAGCTTGAGGTGCGTTGGCATTGTGGATTTTAGTACAGGGTACAACTGCCTGGGTGCTGCATGGCCTTGTCCTGCTAGACCCGGACGTGAGGGGCGTAGGTGAGGCCTAGATCGTGGAGGGCGCCAAGGTATTTGGCAGAGGGAACCCAGGGAATTTGC
Organism: Mantis religiosa; assembly: GCA_030765055.1. Classification (NCBI taxonomy): domain Eukaryota; kingdom Metazoa; phylum Arthropoda; class Insecta; order Mantodea; family Mantidae; genus Mantis; species Mantis religiosa. The sequence goes on along the minus strand of CM060956.1, from coordinate 118,896,721 downwards.
CCCTGCCTCAATCTCAGCGACCAATCTGGCCACCTAGCTTGGGCCTTAGCCAGGAGAAGAGTGGAGCTCTTCTCGGGGCTAATGGCTCTCCTCCACTTCTCAGTCCAACGGTCAATAGCTCGGAGCTGGCGCTGCAGCAGAGGACGACAATATCTTAGGTTCTTGTTACGTGCCATTATGAGGACGTCGTCGGCATATTGGCACGTAACACTCTGTGGATCTAAGGGGAAATCAGACATGTAGGCCGCAAAGAGCAACGGAGACAGAACACTGCCTTCCGGGACTCCTGCGGCTATGGGTCTGATAGATAACAGCCGTACTTGTACTCTAACCCTGAATGTGCGGTCTCTGAGAAAGCTGCTAATCAGGACAAGATAGGGAGGAGGGACATTGGCCTCGCTGAGTTTGTACAGAAGGCCTTGGTGCCAGGTTGTAGCAAAGGCTAAAATAGTTTTGAGACGGATGGGTGAAGACTTATGGATCGGTAGCTAGACGGAAAGACCGGATCCTTGTCGCGCTTCAGGATGCACAGCACTCTCGCCTACTTCCAGCAAGCCGGAAAATAGCGGAGGTGGAGGCACGCATTGAAGATCCCCGTCAAATGGATGACGGTCCTCTTGGGAAGGTGCTGGAGCATAAGAGCGCTAACGCCATCATGTCCAGGGGATTTATTGGGTTTCAGTTTACGGATTTCAGCAGTCACTGCTCTTGGGGTGACTATTGGGAGATGGATCGCCTCATGGCGTTGCTGTGGCTCCTCATAGAGGTCTTCCACAGCAGCCTTTGCGAGGTCAGTGAAGTTTTCGTCCTGGGGGTCCTCTCTCGGCTAGAACTGGCTTTCCAAATGATCCGCGAAAGCTGTGGCTTTATCTTGGGGCTCGTAAGCGAGTCTCCCGCGAGTGCCATGCAACGGATGCTGGTACAGGATTTTGTCCCTCCTGAGAGACTTGATGACCCTCCAGGGGTGCTTTTCTTGGAGGTCCACGTTTCTGAAGGTGTTCTCCCAGGCTACGGTGGACACGGAGCAGCCGCCTTGACAGGGATTTGAACCGCTGGTAAACTGCTGCTATCCTGGGGTGACGGAAACGTTGCCATTGCTTCCGGACAGTAGCCTTGGCTTTTAGCAGCTGCCGAATCTCGTTTGGAATGGACAGAGTGTTAAGTGTATTGGTTGGGATACGGCGAGTGTGTGTGCTCACTGCTTGTCGGACTTGCTGGGAAAAACTCATCGCCGCTGCCTCCAGCGATGCATGGACGCGGGTCGATGGTTTGGTTGAGTTTGAGGATGGCTGTATCCCAGTCGACCTCAGGTTCCCAGTCTGAGTTTAACGAGCTACGTCCGTGTTCCTTATTTATACACCAGCTGCTAGTTCTTGCAGTTTGGCGAAGTTTCTCGACAGCTCAGGGACTTTCGCAATGGCGAGGGAACTGTCAGACGTTTCTCTGGCTCTTTCTCTCTTCACTCCGTCACTCCTCGGCAAGTGATTAGCTCTGTGCACACGCGCTAGCCAGTCTTGCGGCGTCGCTTGGGCGCTATGTGTCCCTTTCACTCCCCGCTTCTGTCTCGGTACTGGTCTACAAGCGGCCTCGTGACACTGCTCCCTCCTCAATATTGGTAGTCTCGAAACATCACCATCATAGCAGTCCAGGCGATCCAAGTGTACCACCAACATTTTTCCTCGGGGCACTTTCTGGATTCAGTAGACCACGTCGTTAACTCTACCACCCGGTACGGTCCTTGCCACGGCTGTTGAAGTTTTGGGCAGCGTCCCTTGGACCGCGTGGGGCGTCATAACCAGAGCAGGTCACCTGGCTGGAATTCTTGGCGTTTGGCTTGCCTGTCGTACCGGGTCTTCATACGGTCGCTGGCCATCTGGATGTTCTGACGAGCCATCTCATGCATGTCGTAGAGATGGTCCACGAGGTTCTCCACACACTCGGTTGCTGGCTGTTTAACTTCCGGGGGGCTCTTAAAATCCGGCTCACAGGGGACGCGTAGCTCTCGGTCAAACATTAAGCTTTCTGGCGTCATCCCAGTGGTGTCGTGTGTTGAAGAGCGGTAAGCCAGCAAGAACAGTGGCATCTTGACGTCCCAGTCTCGCTGATGGCTAGCCACGGCCTTCCTCAAAGGTTCTTCTAGGTTGATGTACCTGTCGACCATGGTGTCTGCGCGTGTAGTGCTATTGTGCAGGTCTTGTTCACCCCAAGTCTTCACAGTAATTTCTTCATCCGGTTAGACTCAAAATTGGTGCCCTGATAACTGTGCAGGTCTAACGGCAACCCAAAACGGCAGAACAGTTGCACCACAAGGTAGTCTGTAATTATCTTCGCCTCCTGATTCGGGATGGCATACACCTCCGGCCACTTGGTGAAGTAGTCCACGACCACCATCAGGTACTTGTTGCTTCGGTCGAACACTGGGAATAGTCCAGCTATGTCGACAGCGATGCGTTCGAATGCCGCTCCGACGTTGTACTTCTGCATGCGACCCCGGCTCCTAGTCTGGGGGCCGCTACTCGCCGCGCACACGTGACACTGACGGCACCATCTCTCAGCGTCTGCTCGGAGCCTCAGCCAGAAGTAGCACTGTCGGAGTTTGTTGATGGTTCAGTTTGCTACCAGGTGTCCTCCTGAAGTACCGGCGTGCACTACCTCAAGACCTCCGGGACCATACTCCGGGGATATACCAACTGCTCTCTTTGTGTCTTCCCATCGGGTGATACCCATACCCGGAACAGCACGCCCTCTGTGGTATTCCGCGTGTCCCCCTGGGCCCAGTACGACTTGTAAGTAGCTTCCTCGGTGCGATGTCCTCCCAGGTTGGTCTTGTCCCTGCCCCCGCTTCCTTCAAGAGAGGCTCCAAATCGGCGACCACCAGCTGTTCCCTCAGGTTGCGCTATCCCAACCGTCCGCTGCCAATGCTGTGACCACTCTGACAGCTGCGGCACGCTCCTTCTCTTCCACTTTTGTTCACTGGCCGCGCTATTCCGGACAGGGTCTTCAGGACATAGCCTCTGCGTTGCCGGGGCTCTTCCCTCTGGATGGACAGAGGTGAAGTCGTACCGCTGCAGCCTCTGGACCCAACGGGCTGTCTAGTCTTCCAGGTTCCTGAAACTAATTAGCCAAATTAGGGCGGAGTGGTCAGTCCTCAGGTGGAATGGCTGACCGTACAGGTACTTGTGGAAGTGCTCCAAGGTCTTTACTACCGCCAGTAGTTCTCGCTGGGTAACGCAGTAGTTCTTCTCTGCCTTGGACAGCGTCTTGCTGTAGTAAGCTATCACCCGCTCCTGGTCATCCTGGAGATGGGACAGGACACCCCCAATGGAATGGTGGCTGGCGTCGGTGTCCACAATGAAGGCGCTGCCTGGTTGTGGGAATCCCAAGATAACAATGCAAAGTGCCTTCTTCAGCTGCTGGAAAGCGTCTTCGGCGTCCTCCGTCCACACATAAGACCGATGTTCTTCTGTCAGGTGGGTGAGGGATTTTGTGATGTTGGAGAAGCCCTTTATGGAGCGGCGCAAATAGCTGCACAGCACCAGGAAACTGCTCAATTCTCGCTTATATTTTGGGCGAGGGGAATCTCAATCTCTGACGGCCTGTGTCTTCTCCGGGTCTGTGGCCACTCCGGTTCATGAGACTATGTGGACCAGGTAATTGACTTCCTTGTAAAGAGCTGACAGTTCTTCGCATTCAACTTCAGCTTGGTGGCCTGCAATCTCTGTAGAACCTTGCTCAGGTTTTCGAGATGGTCTTCGAAGTTCTTGCCGACGATGGTGTCGTCCAGGTATAGCAGGCATGCGTCATTAGTCAATCCGCTAATTACTGACTCCATAAGGCGTTGGATGGTAGCTGGTGCGTTGCAAAGACCAAATAACATAACTGCGCACTGCCAAAGTCCTTGGTCTGGTCAGGGTACGGTCTTCTCCTTGTCTCTCGGGTCCAGAACTATCTGCCAATAATCCGACTTCAGAGCCAGGGTCGAGAAGCACTGCGCACCAGCAAGCGTGTCCAGGGTATCGTAAATCCAAGGAAAGGGGAAGCAGTCCTTCCTGGTGAGAGAATTCAGCTTCCTGTAGTCCACGCAGAAGCGTAGCTTGCCGTTCTTCGTCACCAAGGCTACAGGGGAACACCAAGGTCTGTCAGACTCTTCAATCACTCCCCTAGATCTCATGTTCTCCAGCATGTCTCGTACCGCCGCTTGTTTCGCCAGCGGAACGCGTCTAGGTGGTTGCCGAATAGGCCTGGAGTATCCGGTGTCGTTGCGGTGAAGCACTCAATCCGTGCGACCGTAGTCATTGTTGCCTTGGCTGAAGACGCGCTGGTATCGTCCCAACGCAGTGGAACCTTCTCGAGCTGTTCTGCGATCAGGTGGTTGGCCGCCCTCTGCACTAAGTATTCTAGCCGGGGCCGCAGATGTTGCGTCGGCGCTGGCTCCGTGATCTGGTTGACTGGCGTGACAATGACAACGGGCTCGCACGTTCCCAACTCCGTCTTCGCCTGGACGTCGTGATCGGTGTCTGCTAGGTTGAGCAGCCTCACCGGCACCTCCTCTCGGCACGGCAATAATATCCTGGCTACACAGAGCCCGTGCACAGGCGTCTTCCGGTCCAGTATCATGTTCTTCGTCCACTGGCCCTATATTCGTGCAGTTACCATCACCTCGCTTCTCGCGGGGACAACCACGTCTTTCCTCAGAATGACTCTGCAGTTTTCCAGGCGCTCTTCGGTTAGTCGGAGTATCACCTCTTCCTCATTAAGCCGCAGAGCCTTCCTCGCGACTTCGACCGTCACCTCGTGTCTCCTGAGAGCATCCAGTCCTAGTATCACCTCCTCTGCCACCTACGCGACGAACACTCAAAGATGTATGGCGTTCCATCTAAAAGTCAACTTCAGCAGACCCCCCCCCTCTTCACGGGCAAGGTTCCGCCCGATGCCGTCACAAGCTCGTGTGGTTGGCTCGGTTTTCTCAACGCAAATCCATGGCCACGTCAGGTCTGATGACGGTCATGGCTGCCCCCGTGTCCACAAACACGCGGCACGGCCTCTTCACCCAACTGTCCGCGATGAGGCTATCATCCATACGCCGGCTGACAACGCGCAGTATCACTCAAGGGATGATGGTGATGGCGCCGACATGTCCCTTGCCACGACGCCTCGTACTCGTTTTCTGGGTGCTCTCACTGGTGTCGGCAGTCTCTCTACAGGTGTCCCGGATAACCACACCCCCAACACACGCCACTTGGTCTTCGCCGCCGTCCCTCGGCTGGTTTTCGGTCTCCAGTGTAGCGGATACTCCTCTTCTCAACGTCGGGATAGCCGTCACTTTGGCCGCCTCCATCCTCAATTCTGCCGTTAGCGCCTCGTGTATGGTCTTGTAGTCTCCAAGCATTAGGCGCTGACGTGTCTCGACGTCTCCTAGCCCGTAAACGAACGTATAGGCGGCTTCTCGGGTTACAAACTCAGATGGGAAGTCGACTAAGGCTTTGCTGGCCAGTTGCTGGATTACCATTGCGAACTCCTGCAGCGTCTGCCCTGGCTGCTGTGACCTAGATTTCAGTTGGCTGCCGTAGGCTGCGGCCAAGCGGTGGTTACCGAAGCGGGCTTCCCAGATGTCCTTGGGCACCACCGCTGTCTGGACCACGTTCAGGACCTGTGCAACCCGTCCCTGGATACTGGCTATTAGCTGTGCGACCTCTTCCTTTGGTGTCCACTTGTGCTTGGCCATTGTGTCGAATTGGCGGCGGAAGACTTCAAACAAGGACGTGCCGTCCTACTTAGGTGGTTTGACGCGCGTAGTTGTTGTGTCACATCCAGGCGCGTTGGCCTTCAAATTCTTCAACCCCCTGCCAACGGTATACTCCACCATGGTGTTCAGGGACTTCGTGATGCTGTCGACCTTTCCCTCAAGGTCATTTTCGTGGTTCGCCAGGTCCTCGACGCGCTCGTCCCCTTGACCCATCCGCTTGCCGAGCTCCGTGACGTCCTCCTTCACACCGGCCAATTGCTCATCATATTTGGCGGTGAGGGCCTAGTTCGCCGCCTTCATTTTGGTTGCCAGGCTATGGTTCGTTGCTCTCATTTCCGTGGCCAGGCTATCATTCGCCGCTTTCACTTCCGTGGTCATCGTCGTGGCCAGGTTCTTAATTGCCGTTACCGTCTTCGTTGTTAATTCGGCGTTCATTTCTTCCAGCTTCTCTAAAACCTTTGCCAAAGCAGACTCCATCGTCGTATGTTCCACTCCTGACACCAATTGTAACTTGAAATTCTTCTTGAAATTCTTGAAATTTTTTCCAGGTTGCGGAAATTCAAATTTGCTCTTTTTCTTTAGAAAGGCACTTGTACAACTCTGATGTAAGCAGAATGATGTAACACACACGTACGAAACCTTCAAGTCCGTCTGACACACGCATACGCAGTCCGTAGACAAATGGATAGCAACTACACTCCTTACGGCTTCCTGACAGACTCTGCCTGCACGTCCGTGTACCTTATTTATACACCAGCTGCTGGTTCTTGTAGTTTGGCGAAGTTTCTCGACAGCTCACGGACTTTCGCGATGGCGAGGGAACTGTCAGACACTTCTCTGGCTCTTTTTCTCCCCACTCCGTCACTCCTCGGCAAGTGATTAGCGCTGCGCACACGCGCTAGCCGGTCTGTGGGCGGGGCTTATGCGCTATATATCTCTTTTACTCCCCGCTTCTATCTCTCGACTCGACTCGGACTGGACTCGACTCCGGACTCACTCGTCATCCGGACTGGACTCGACTCTCGCCGCAGACTCCGAGTAGTTCACACCAGCTCGCCGCAGTATGGGCAAGAAACACAGGAACGCCGGGACCGGCAAGCAGCCCAGCCAGCCAGCAGCTCCAACGCAGCCCTCGCTGATAGCTCTTGGGTATCGTCTCCAGCCTCTCTGCTGCTGCCGGCAGTGGAGGGGGAGGCGCCTGCACAGCTGAACGGGAAGTTCTGGGCCAATGCCTCCTCTCGGAGGCTTACAACTCCAGCAGGCCTTGACGTGACACAGGCGCCAAGCTCTCCGCAGCCTGAACCAGCAATTGGGCGCAACAGCCCAGCTGAACCGCCAGTAGCGGCAACTACGCAGCCACCTGCAGGCCTTCCTAGCCAGCTGCCCTCTCCTTCCATCACCACCGCTGAAGCTTCTACTCAACATCAACACCAGCGGACAGCTCCAGCACCGACACACACCGCAGTCATAGTCTGGGCACCTCGAGACCTGCCTACGCGTTTTATATTCTCCACCTCTTCGCAGAGGTGGCTCTCAGTCTTGGGAGCCACTAGGATCACGTTCGAAGGGGCCCCACCACATTCGTCCGGCTGCACTTCATCGATGCAGGGGAACGCAACGCCGCCTTGAGGACCGGGCTGCCCTTTTTAGGGCAATGCCTGAAAATCGAGGCGAGCAAGCTTCAGCAGCACTTCCCCTGCCGAAGGTACTGCGCATTCGGGCACGACGCTGCCAACTGCACTGCGCCGCCGAGGTGCCACTACTCTGGCAGCCCTTCTCTCACTTCCGAGTGCAGGAGACATGAACTCCGCCGCCGCCGTTACTGCGCTACGTGCAGTGGCTCCGGCCACTTCACTGCGCAAGCGCAGTGCACTCTCTACCCTCGCCTCCGTGAGGAGAGCGTTACACGGGAAGCACCTACCTCTGCCGAACGTATCACCACATCGCCAGATGTGCTACTTCTACAAGAGCTGCGAGAAGAACTTAGGCAAACCAGCACACGCCTCAGACACCTCGAGGAAAGCTTCGCTGCCACAGCCTCTCCCAGGACCCCCACGGAGGAGATTCAGGACCTCCACTCAGAGGCCCTGAACATCACCACCCGGCTGGGAAACTTGGAGGATGCTGTCACCGCCGCCAACATACACCAAGCAGCCACCAGTGAAGCTCTTCAAAGACTATTGACGCGACTTGATGACATCGCTTCACAGCACGACCTACTTACTGACATACGCACAGACTTACAAAATACTTGGACTACAGCAGAAACCACCACTACCACACTTCATGAAATGGCAAAAACACTGGACACCAATAGTCAAAATTTCCAGGACTGCCTCTTGACACTCTCTCAGTTCAAGTACAACACTTGCAAGACCAAGGAGGCACAAGGGCACGCCGTTCAGTTTGTGCACCACATTGGATTACTGCAGCACACAACAGAACAGCATCCCAACAAAATCGCAGCACTTCTCGGGCAGCAGAACCTGCTTAGCCCGACCATGCAACCACGCTCACGTCGCCGATAGGCCCACAATTACCTAGAGCCGATTACTGCAGCACACAAAAATCGCAGCACTTCTCGGGCAGCAGAACCTGCTTAGCCCGCCCACGCAACCACGCTCACGCCGCCGATAGGCCCACAATTACCTAGAGCCGTCCCAAGCACCTCTGGTGCACAGACAGATATGACCTTATGTTTTAAATAAATGCTTAACTTCCTTCTTTCCACTCCTTTCACTCCTCACAATCTTACACCTTGAGCCTCTGTGCTATGGTCAGGGCCTAGTGTCATGTCCATAGCCAGATAACCCACTTTTTCTGTGTCCTTCCTTACGCGCAGTTCAGCAGCTATTACACTAACTGAGGTGCAACCGCGGAACTCCATCTCTTTTACTTCCCCTCTTGTTACTTTCCTTAACCTTCCTACTGATCTCTTTCCCTTCCTTGTTAAAAAAAAAGCTTCTATCTCTTTCGGTGCTCGTCTACAAGTGGCCTCGTGACACTCTTAACACAAGTTATGCTATTAATATTCTTCATTAATTGTACAATTAGTTTCAACTTATTTTAAAATCAATTCCATTACACAATTTGAAAAATAGCCACAACAGTAGGTACTATTTCGATAACTTGAGCCCAATATAATGTTCCTCATATTAGGAATCCCTGCTATCTTTTCGGTTAACAATATTGTTATCATCTCTTTCAGGAAGCAACATTGATTCATGCACCCCAAAATTTAATGCTACATTTTACTGTCTGTAGAAACTTTAACACATCACTTTTTTGTTCCTATGAAATACGAATTTCGAGTGTGGCACCCTTGTGTCTTCGAATGAACAGCCTCTTTTCATTATGTTCCACTGTTTGGATGGATCATCATCAATCCTTTATTATGTTAACTAATCTATGCCCTCTAGTTTTGTTCTTATTAATAAACGCTTTTAATGTTGAAAGATTTAATGAGGCTCTTAATAATGTACAATGATTTTCACCTTTCCAACTTCCCTGTAGATTTACTAGTATTGCTCTATCTTGGAGTAGTTCTCTTTCTTAAAAGTTTCTCAACCCTTCTGTAGGTACCATCTGCTGGTGAGTATTCGTGTCCAAGAAAAGGGAATGTTAATTAAATTTCATTTCCTGGTTCATATTATCCGAAGCATCTACATACAATCAAAGTGATAGAGGATAAACATGATGAGAAGTTTTGTTCTGGTCAGAACATCAATAAGCGAACTGTTTAGTTATTTTAGTTGTGTTAGGTATTTCCACGATCCTGAGAAAATGAAGCAGTGCTAAGCCTATTTAATTTGGTCTTCTTCTAGCGGAATCTTTATTCAAATGACACATGAAGCCAGTAAATTCTGACTGGACTTGGACAAACGAAGTTGTCATAAGGCTGTGCAGGACAAAGAGCGTTAAGAGAGAAATGCGTATTTTATTAGACAACCATAGTTATGACGAAAACAGCATGTCTAGACCGTGGGAATAAATATAACGTTTGTTCAATATATTCTCGGGAAACAAGCCAGGTGAAAAGACGATTAGAAATCGACGTTTAGGAAGCTATTCTTTAAAATATCCTGATGATGGGATCGATGTACGCTCCCGAAACGTGGATTTCTAATCGTCTTTTCACCTGGCTCGTTTCCCGAGAATATCTTGAACATATTCGTCGTCAGGAAAGTTGCAGGTCTTATTAAATATAACATTTTTATAACCAACTCAATTTTTTTCCAAGTGAACTAAAATTTTTGAACGAAAGTGCTTCAATTAGAACTACGTCCCTGTGTCGCTCCTAAACAGGCGACTCTAAACCCTGTGTCTCTGTCACCGTGAAGACTCGGAGAACTAATTTTTAGTGAGGTATAGGTTAGGAAAACATGCTACACAACTGTGGACATCTGTGTGCCTTCTCGCCAGTTTAGTTACAGTGGTAACATTTCCCGACCTGTATTGACCGTTTTATTTCTGCCTTCCTTTCTCTGCAACATGACCTGGTTCTGGTGGATTGATAGTGACTGGTAAAAGCATGCTTACTCAACTCTTCAATCTGGAGGGAGGGTTCAGATACTTTTCCCTTCAATTCCTCTGTCGAGTCTCTTGCTGGTTCGCAAGTACCACATGGCAATCTGTAACACGTTTACGGTTTTGACTTCCAAATTTTATCTGCCATGATCGATAGTTCCGTCAGAACGTGGGCACTCATTGATAAATCAGTATACATTTCTTCCGTTAGCTGTAACCTCAAAGTTTTGGGAAAGTTATCAGCTACCTTGTTCGAGGCTAAATTTTTCATTTCCCATAGTAAATGCAATGTTTTGGGGTACTCGGTTGCAAATCATCAATAATCGCTGTATCCGCTATGTTTCGTTATCTGCTAGAGTCAAAATTAGGTGTTGGATTGCCTCAGATTTATCAGTAGTCGAATGGTTCATGAGAATATCAGACACTTGTTTTAAAATTTCTGAGTAAATTGAAATTCTAAATAAATTGTGGACTTGAATGGTTTTCGGAGTATGGAATTTGGCTTCGAGTTGATTGGACTATATCCATCCGTCACTGGCCCCTACGACACAGATACGACAGACTCCATTAATACGTCCTTTCCCTCAAACACTGCATCAGATTATTGAGGATATAGAATTGATGTGATAAAGCTAACAATTAGGACATACAAAAAGCCAGTGGCTACAGTACATGCCGTATCTTTACTAGCGGCCCCCTTCCCTCTCTCAAAAGATCATGAAGATACATTTGAGCAATTTGTTAAAGATCTGGTAGTCATTCAGTTATTTCCTAATGTGTTTATTTTAAAGCTTTCTTTGTTAAATTGCTGCCTCTTGTACAAACCATAACAAATACAAAATTGTTCATAGAAACACTTTTAAAATGTTGAACGCGGCAATAATAGCCCGTGGTCTAGGGGTAACATGCTAACCTCTGGTTCCCAAGACATAAGGTTAAAAATCGGTGTAGGGCGATGTTTTTTTTTCTCAGGAATAAAAATCCTTAGCATGGTTGTCTTCGGAAGCGAAGCAAAGCCGGTGGTACAGTGTCAGATTTACGGCATCTCAGAGAACCTCAAGTCTGATAAAGAGGCTTCTGAGCAAAATTAAATGGTCTTTCACACCCAATATAGTTGGGATGCGGAGAACCACTCAATTGAAGAGCGTCCATAAATAAAAGCTCCATTTCAAAACACCGCCATACAATGAAACAATGTTATAGTCTAGAAATAATATAATGATTACAAACAAAAGATTTGAACTTTCATAGATATACACGCATTATTTTGAGTAATATATGCATTGCAATTAGGTTTTCTTGATTTTTTAATGAAAGGATTCTCACTCCCAGCACTATAATGTATAAAATCGGCGGAGGAGGAACTTCGATCCCTGATTTTGCATCCTGTTGGAACTTATATGTATGCAAAGTTTTAATAATTTGTGTAATTACTTTTATCTTATATTTTAAGAAAAAAAAATATACAAATGTGAAAATGTATGGCTGATTAAATGGCGGATGAATGTTAAAAATAATTTAAATGCCTACCGAACGCTTTGATAAGTTTAAGGCCATTAGTTATGTATATAAAGTGGCCATGTTTTACGGCTTGTACAACATGGCAACTTTACATACATAACTAATCTCCTTAATTAAACTTTCGTACTCCTTTTAGCCCACTTAAAGGCCTAGAACACTCACTCCCTGGCCGGAAATTTATGTAGGTCTTCATATGTCTTCAGAGTAATAAAACTACAGTATCATTAAACTTCGGGACAGAGCCCCAAATACTTTCTGCAGATGTCCAATGCTATTAGGAAAGCAAACATGAACACCTCGAATAGGAGTGTTATGGGTGGTTTAAGCTTTGAAGCCGACTCTTTGGCAGAGTTTAGTGAATTTGACTCAACATCAGTGGTTTTGGAATATCAAGCTGAAAGGTAATGAATTTTCCATTTCTTCCATGCATAGCTCGAACTGTGAAGCTGACCAGAAGGTAAAATGAAGTTCTAAATATAGCAACACTGGGATTGAAGCTTTCCTTGTTTACAAAATAGAAGCATCCTTCAGACGGTGCGTTGAAACTGGGTCAAAACATTCAATATGATAAGCTACGAATTTAGTCTTCTTCTGTGGTGTTCTGTAGTGTGTGATCGTTGCAATACTTAGGAAGCTTGTGGTTCTGAATTAAGATGTGAGATAAAATTGGCGTTTAGGCGTGTGTGATATATTGGTGTGTTTTGTTTGGACTAGGTACTAATCAAGTAAACGCCCATTTATGAAAAATAATCCACTTTGATACCGTTTTAGTATACGGTAGTCACAGCCATACATTTTTCGCTGCTTTGGACAGACTTGACAGTAAAAATGGTTAGGTAGGTGTATCAGTTATTGGAGAGAAAATCAGATAATAGCCTTTATGAAAGTTGTAACATGTACGCCGTTGTAGCATGTATGACAAATTAAGTGGAGCATACACTCTGTTTTAAGATTACAAATATTATGCTTCATGGAGCATAATTTCTAGTTCCATACATGCAAAAAATGTGTTCAGTCACATCTAAATTATGTTTTGTTGTTAAAGTGCATTGCATTGCATTACTAAATTGATTTATAACACTTTTTATAAGACCAAATATTCCATTTATCAAAAACATCTGTTTAGGTTTTTCTTAGCTGCAAATGGTTTGAAAGTATTTTGCAATTTGTATTTTGCAATTCACCGCAAATTAAGAAAACATTTTACCCATATTGTGCAAGTATAATATTCATTGTAAATGTTCATATTACTTTTTGCTAGTGTTTTGGATAACAAATTCATATCCAGAGGACTGCACAAATCACTTATTATTTGGATTTCTCCAACTTAATGTCTTGGGTAAAATATGATTTTTTATCTAAATTTAAATACATTTGAAAATACTGTTATTGACATTTTTTCATTTGTGTTTTAAAGTATTGATTTGTGCAAATTAAGAAGACTGATATATACAAAACTTTGTAACCTATAGAATGTATTGTATAGTTTTTGGGTTAGTTTACACAATAAGTGTTGTATTATGCCATATAATAGTCGGAAAATTCACCAAACTTTAATTTTATAATTCTTTAATAAATTATTAACACATGCATACTTGTAAAAATATTGCATGCTTTCACTTTAATAGGAAAGAGATCCTGATGAACAATTATACCTGTGCCAAATTTTGTTGTCCTCACAGCTGGTCGTGCTAAACCTCAGTTTCCAATTCTCATTGAAGATAACACCATTGTTTGCTATGCCAACTTCAGAAACTCTATCCACAACTTGAGGGCTCTCAGCCTCAAAGCATAGTTGAGCAATGCTTTTTATTAGTAGAGGAATAGTAGAAACATAAATGTATCCCTTCTCATATCAGCATGGCCATTATGACTGTGCTTTGATTCAACACACAACAACTTTCCTATAAAAGAACATCTTAAAAGGGCAGGTAGGGAGACACAGTCTTTCAGAGAAGCATATCTACTACTGCCATCAATACCAGTTACTATAGTAGTATTTCTGAACTCTTTCTGCACTTCAAATTTGCCTTGGGTATACAAGTTTTGCAAGAAACTCTTTTAAACAAAAACTTCTATCATGTATGTTGTACAAATTTGCAGCTACTATTACTTAGTTTTTACATAAGCTTAAGAGTGTCAGGTTTTTGCTCCAAGCATATTATGTCCTGATTTTTACAAAGACATTAAGACGCTTTTAAAGTTTTATGCTAACCCTTGGTGACTGTGTTCATCATTGTATATGCTGTAACTACTGTGTTCCTCAAATGTGAGTTAAAATTTGAGTTTGTAGGTTTATTGCTGTTTTCATAAAAGTTAAATCTTGGGTGAATACTGTAGGAGTGTTCTGATGAATACTGAAATGCAACTTGTATATCATATTTTTTCTGTTTTTAAAACATCATTGGAAGTAAATGCAAACTAATATGTATTTTCTAACATTTTATGAACCTCTTAGAGCGAGCTTTGCTGCAGAGTGTTAAGGGCGACAGTTACAAAGTTAGTGCATCCACATGGTAATAAAGCAGTAATATTTCATTAAACAGTTTTATTAGTAATTACTGCATAGTCTATTTCTCAATCAAAATTGAAGAGCTTGAGCAGTCCTTTCATGTAAAAATTTAAGCAGTTGGTTTTCACACATATACAATTTAGTGCGTACAAGTTTTGATGCTTCAATGCTGTGTGCCCAAACTTTAGTGCTGGATAATATAAAACATACTTCCCTTCATCAGTTTGTTTAAGTCACGCAGGTTTAAACTATAGCTATTCCAAGTAAATGAACACAAGGATTACAAAAACAATTTATATTTATAATCATTGGAATTGGAAGATATCACTTGGAATCTTTTGGGCTAACCACGGAATATGAACATTCATATATAATGCAATAACAAGCTCTGTAAAGGTGATGGTGGAAAAGGAGAAGCAATTGTATTTCCAGGGATGGGTAAAAATAATCAGATTATTGTAATAATTACTGTTTTAGTCATTTTTGTTGGAATTGTTGCTTTTGTGAAATCTCTTTCATCCTTGTACTTTATATTCTGAAAAAGGATTGTAGTAATCATTACAGTTTAGTAGTACACATAGCATTGAAATATTGGCAGTGTTTTAGTCACATACAACAATTCACTCTACAATACTAATGGTATACCTACCACTTAAATTTAACCTGATTTATCTTTCACCAATATTTCCTATTTAGATATTTAAAATATTACCCCACTTATAGGAATATGCATTATTTTTTCCTATTCACTTGAATTTGAGCAACGAATTTGTGATGCTGGACGGAAACCAGTAGATCCGTGGTTCAAATCCCGGCCATGGCATTGAATTTTTCATGTTGACTCTATCCATCAAATATCTTAGCCTATATACGGCTAGTGTGGAGAAATGATTAATTTCCATCAATTAACTAAAATAATAAGAGTTAAATGATGAAGCCTGGGACTTAAGTACTTACAATAGTAAGTCGCCACGAACGGTGTATCTCGGATGCGAGAGCCCCTAGTGGTCTACCGGGGAAATATACGAGTCAACTGGAGAATTTAATGTCAGGAAGGCACGTTGGCCATGGTAGCTCAAAGGTTAAGAGCGACTGGACGGAAACCAGTAGATCCGTGGTTCAAATCCCGGCCATGGCATTGAATTTTTCATGTTGACTCTATCCATCAAATATCTTAGCCTATATACGGCTAGTGTGGAGAAATGATTAATTTCCATCAATTAACTAAAATAATAAGAGTTAAATGATGAAGCCTGGGACTTAAGTACTTACAATAGTAAGTCGCCACGAACGGTGTATCTCGGATGCGAGAGCCCCTAGTGGTCTACCGGGGAAATATACGAGTCAACTGGAGAATTTAATGTCAGGAAGGCACGTTGGCCATGGTAGCTCAAAGGTTAAGAGCGACTGGACGGAAACCAGTAGATCCGTGGTTCAAATCCCGGCCATGGCATTGAATTTTTCATGTTGACTCTATCCATCAAATATCTTAGCCTATATACGGCTAGTGTGGAGAAATGATTAATTTCCATCAATTAACTAAAATAATAAGAGTTAAATGATGAAGCCTGGGACTTAAGTACTTACAATAGTAAGTCGCCACGAACGGTGTATCTCGGATGCGAGAGCCCCTAGTGGTCTACCGGGGAAATATACGAGTCAACTGGAGAATTTAATGTCAGGAAGGCACGTTGGCTATGGTAGCTCAAAGGTTAAGAGCGACTGGACGGAAACCAGTAGATCCGTGGTTCAAATCCCGGCCATGGCATTGAATTTTTCATGTTGACTCTATCCATCAAATATCTTAGCCTATATACGGCTAGTGTGGAGAAATGATTAATTTCCATCAATTAACTAAAATAATAAGAGTTAAATGATGAAGCCTGGGACTTAAGTACTTACAATAGTAAGTCGCCACGAACGGTGTATCTCGGATGCGAGAGCCCCTAGTGGTCTACCGGGGAAATATACGAGTCAACTGGAGAATTTAATGTCAGGAAGGCACGTTGGCCATGGTAGCTCAAAGGTTAAGAGCGACTGGACGGAAACCAGTAGATCCGTGGTTCAAATCCCGGCCATGGCATTGAATTTTTCATGTTGACTCTATCCATCAAATATCTTAGCCTATATACGGCTAGTGTGGAGAAATGATTAATTTCCATCAATTAACTAAAATTGTGATGCTGTCATAACTATACACCATTCAATCTCTTTTATGCTCCCTTCCTGTAAGTTTTATCATCTGTGATTATATTATTGCTGATAGTTGAGATTTAATGATTATGTAGTGCAATGAACTTTATGAGTTCGGACTGTACAAACAGTTTAGAGTGGAAAGGGAAGCAACATGTATTGGTGATAAGGTTAAGGGATTTCATTCCTTTCTGAAAAGGGAATTCATAATTGATTAAAATATTTCTTTAATTTGTCCAATTACATATTTGTTTCTGCATATTTTTGTTGTCATTGCATTGTATAAATGTGTAAATTGCATTTTTTTAGTACTTGATATTGAAGACGTGATATGAGTTTTAAAATTTGAATGAAAATAATGGAAGAGTTACTTTTTCCTTTAAGAGATAAAGGTGATAGCTACAGTAATGTTTATTGTCCATATAATGTGTCACAAAACTTGTAACATAGTCTATTGAAGCAAAGAATGGTAATATCAAGTTTTGAATTATTTAGAAATGTTCGTTAAAGGCGAAGCAGATAATATTAACAAACACATATGTGTATTATAATTATAGGGTCCAGATTTGGGTACATAATCAAATGGTAAAATAGGCTTAAGAGGAGAGCCGATGACAACAGATGCTAGTTGGAGAGAGGTTGAAAATGGAGGCAATGGCCTTTGAAACTAGTCCCTCGACAATATAAAAAAATAAGTGACTAGTGTCAATAAACCAACTACAAATAGTTGTTAAGATTAGGCTTGAAGAGTTTAAAAAACACACTATAATATGACATGAGCTTTTGTGCTTTCACTCACATTACTTTCTCTAGCGATTCTATACACTTATCTTACAAATACTTATTCCTTCAATTGGATATCTCATTATGTGTTGTAGAAGGAGAATAAGGAAACAGAATGGACTGCTAAGTCGCGGGCTTCACAATAAAAACTTATTCTTCCTTATTTCTCAACATAATATCCAGAAAGGCTAATAGATTTGTCATATCAGTGTTCTAATTTAATTAAACCATCTTTGTAGTGGGATTCATCATGGCCCTCATGACTAGGAAATTAAAATCTTAAAGGATAGTGCACAGAAATCACTTAATCTTAAAATAAATAAATAAATAGCCAGCATGTCATCACATACAAGAAAATAATGAATAATGTTAATGTACCAGAAATGAGTATCAGCAGATGATAGTTTTTTGTTGTACTGTTAAAGAAGATATGCCATGTAAAATGAAACCATTTATTTAAGTAGAACTAGAAAGAGATATTGTTATATTTGGGGGCAACTTGTTGGCTGAAAAAGCTGCAATGAGATCTGTACAATGCTCAGAAGTTAAATGAAAGAGCCTAATTACAGAGGAACAGTTAAGAACATCTCATTATACGAAGTTGTACTGCTCAAAACTAGAGCATGATAATATTTACACTCTCTACTTGCACAAGAATCTCTAAATATTAAGTGCATCAGAATTAGTTGTCTAACTCCAGGATGCACATAGCTGCCTGTGAATACCATACATGCAACAATGCAAAACTTTATGATGCGCTAAACTAAATGGGTCTCTCCAAATGGGCAACAGCTATTGAAATTCACAAAATACTCAAGGGAACAATGAGGTAAAGGGAATAAGTTCAAAGGACTTAAAAATGGAAGGAAGTGGCACAAATTTTGTTTCTTTCTAGCTAAAACATGTGAATAGGATGACACAAATAAAGATCAAGATTGACATGATACTATTAGAGTTGGAAGTAATGATATGAAAATCAGCTTGTATCTTGGTGGATACAAGGCCTGTCAGGCACATCCTTGTGCTTATCAGCAATTTCTTCCAAATTTGTTCAGTTTTATAAAAATTTTATGAGTCGTGAAAGAATGGACTAAATGTTTTCTTTATACAGGGTAATTGCTTGCTCCTGAATGCTTAGGCACTAGAGGCTGATAAAGATGACATGGCTGGTCCTGTAGCTCAGCTGGTGGAGCACCTGCCTGCTGTGCTAGGGGTCCCGGGTTCTATTTCTAGCAGTTGGGGTGGGGATTTTTCTCCGACCAAGATAACTCCTCATCTTACCCAGAGTCTGGAAGTATGAATGAGAGTGCGAATGTGTGCGTGATCTAATGATTAAAACCCAATGAATATGAGTTAACACCTTCGATATGTTCCAAACGAGAGTGGCCACTAATATGTTCATTGCAGTTAAAGGAGTTAAATGGAACAAAAAAAAAATGTATGTTATTGCAGTTCATTAATTTGTTCATAATCATTAATATTATTTTACGAAATGTTTAACCAAATATTTAATTCTTTTTTATTAAATGTTTGACTGCCTTTATTGCATAGTAGTAGCATGCCTATCTTAGCATTGGTGACCTGCGTTCGATCACTGGATTTTTTATGCCAATTGAAAAAAGCTATCCTGGCATCCCTAAAAGATCAAGTAGTGGCTTATAGTAGGGATAGTTGGCATCCTGACTCCTGCCACTCCCATTCTATACTCTGTGGCCTTGGGTGCAGTTAAAGGCCAGGTGCAAAGTGGAAATGCCCTAGAGATTAGATTGGTGGATTAAATGTGTACTGTTCAAACTTAATTTATATTCTGCAGTTCTTGAATGAAGAGGTTGAAACCGTATTATTTAAATACATTTCTTGAATTAGAAGACAAAGACTACATAATCCTAGGTTTTATTGTTAAACTCTTATTAAGTTAATTGATGGAAATTAATCGTTCCTTCATATTAGAATTTAATGATGAAGCCTGGAATTCAAGTACTTACAATAGTAAGTGGCCACAAACGGTGCATCTCAAATATGAGAGGCCCTAGTGGTTTACCGGGAAAATATGAACCAATTGGAAAATTTAATGTCAGGATGGCATGTTGGCCATGGTAGCTCGATGGGTAAACACGACTGAACGGAAACTAGGAGATCCGTGGCTCAAATCCCGACCATGGCATTGAATTTTTCAGTTTGACTCTACCTATCCAAAACCTTAGCCTATACACAGCTAGTGTGAAGGAGCGATTAATTATCATCAATTAACTTAAATACTTACAACCTTTTATGCATACAAATAAAGTAAAATTAGCACATTTTATTTAAAGAATAAAGCTATCGAACACTTACTGTAGTGTTAAAAATGTGTAATTTAATTACTAATACCTATTTTCAGATTTTAGGACCTTTAATTGCCCATTTGACTGTTTTTCAATTTTTTTTTTTTTCATTTGATTCAAGGTTTTCCTAGTAGAAATACCTTAGGAATGAAACATTCCTGGAAAAAGTTTGCTGTATTTTAGGACTTTAGCAGTTAGATTGGTTTATTTTATAGAAAGAGAAATAGAGTACTTACTCCCTGTAGATCTGTTTGTCATCCTTTGGTAATTGTAATTATAGTAGAACAGAAATCCCCTTCAAAGAGCAAGAATTGGCATATTTTCCGTTGTTTTATTACTTGCATACCTCATCCCATTCATTATTAAATGCTTCAAGTAAGGTAGACATATCCAAAAAAAAAAAACATATATATATTGAATGTATTAAAATATACATGTTCACAAGATTTCTCCTGATTTTCTTTTGTCAGTTTTTCAAATGTATTTCAAATAATTCATTAACATTACTGCCACTTACAGTATATTGCATGTTGCAAACATTTTGGGTGATGGATCAATAGTTCATTTACGTTTGTTAACGAACTGTCAGTATCATTGTTATGCCAGAATTTCGTCCAACAATAGTTCTTTCATAAGCCAATATATAGACATAGTAGCTGTTGCTTTTAAGCATGCTCAAAAATCTTTGCTCTGGGCCAGACATGAACCCGCAACCTTGTGATCAATAGGTCAGGTTCTAGCTGGTTAAGCCATACAGACTCACCATATAGGATCAGTGTTATATTGCAGTGCATAACACATTTGTAATGATCTATTGATTAAATTTTGATAGTATATATTTTAGCTTCTTTAGATCTTAAATTAATAATTTAAGGGGAAAAAATTTATAACTATAATAATTTAGCAAGTTTAGTTTATTTAATTTTTAATGCTGTCTAACTGATTGCATCTTTAAACTTATTGGGATTTTAGAAGGAAAAACATTTTAAATACATAACATTAAATATGATCTGTAAACATATTTTTAGGTCCCAAAACTGTATCTCTGATGCATATTTTGATCATTTTAGAGGTATTTTAGGTTCCTAAAATTTGGCTTTTGAGGGTGTGAAAAACAGTTTGTTTTTGTTTTGTATGTTTATTAATTTATTCTCTAATCATTGGACATGATGTGGATTATATCAATGGAAACAACAAAATGATATGTAATAAGAAAGAATACAATAACTCATTTATACAGTAAGTCAGTAATGCAATAAATCAGTAATATATAATTAAAGGGTCAATATAATGATTAAAAAAATAGAATCCATGCCAAAACCTTGAGAAGTTAAAATCATAGAGCAGTCAAGAAATACAATTATTTGATTATTTAAATAACAAACATATATCTCTAAAGCAGTGGTAAGTAAACATATGTACATATTGAAGATAGATTATTTGAGTAGGCCATGCCGTGGCTCAGTGGTTAGACCGCTTGGCTCTCACCAAGGCGGCCCGGGTTCGATCCCAGGCGACCGCAAATTGAGATTTGTGGTGGACAACACGGCGTTGGGGTGGGTTTTCTCCGGGACCTCCGGTTTCCCCCGCCATCTCATTCCACCGGTGCTCCATCTTCATCTCCTGCATCATCAGTGTCACCGCCTGCGGTGCCGTATGTAGTAAAAGCGGGCGTTAAACACTACACATTTCATTTTTACTCATTAGCTAGAAAGTCTTGAACTCCATAAAAGCAGTGCACAATTAAATGTGCCTTTAGAGAAAGTTTGAACATATTTTCTTGCTGCATTTGCTTTAAACATTTTGGAAGGCTGTTATGTATCTTTATACCAGAGTGGAAAATACTTTTTTGATGCAAGGTGGTGTTGAGTTCATGAACATGTAGATTTGTGGTTTGCCATGTTTAATACTTATGTATTGATTTATTCTTTATGAAGAGTGAATCTACATTTTGTTGGTTTTGCTTATGCATTTTATAAAGCATGCCTTACTTGCAGTTGACTCCCCCGGAATATTATGCCATACCTTAGCTAAGAGTTTGGCATAGGCAAAGTAAGCCATTCTCTGTGCAACCCTGGTACCTGTGTCATGTAGCAGAGTTTACGTAGCTTTTTGTTTATGTGATTAATGTGGTCTAATGATAAACATGGAAACAAATGCAACAACTGTTTGAACACTGTAACTGCTACAGCTGTAATCATTACCAAAGAACATATACCTTCTGGGTATATCCCTATCACATGGATGTAAATAAACATGCTTCGCTTAATATTTAACTTGGTAATTAGAACCTAAATATACCATACACCATGTATACACATAAATAGATTGCGATTACGGAAGTTATATTAAGAATTTATAACATTACTTACTAATTAGCTAGAGTGGGAAATAATATTAATGATAATGGAGTAAAACATAAACTATATTTTTTCATTAAAACTTAAAATATGCACTTATTCCTAAAATATGCACTTTATCCATTATCATATGCTGTCATTCCTATTGGATGATGTAAATTAGCCTAGTTACGAATAACCTGTGTGGGCATATAGGTCTTTTTTTTAATGCAATGTAGGTCATATCAGATGTTGAATGAAATGGACGAAATTATGCTCAAATGAGTCCAGGATCCTTTAGTGCTTAGGGTTACCCAACATATACCTTTCAGATTAAGGGAAAACCCTGGATAAAACCTTATCCAGAAATTCATCCTGACCAAGATTCAAGCTCAGGACCACTTGAATGTGAGGCAGACATGCTACCTCCATGTCACAGAGGCAGGTAAACCTCAGTGTGGTCATATAGCATGTGTTTATCAAGGCAAACTTCCAAAAAGTTTGAAATTTGAGACTTTTACTGTTTTTCAAATATATTTTTATATCATTAAGTGGGAGAAAATATATTTAGTTTTATGTGTCCATACATATAATAAAAAGAACAGAGGACCCAAAACTGATCCCTAGGTTATATCAGATGTAAAATTCAGTTGCTGAATGAACTCATTGAAGTCTTTGTAATAAATCTTAGCAGTTTGTATGCAATTTTCTAAATATATTGCAAGTATTTTACCCATTTTCTGCCTAATTTTATATTTATGAAGTTTTATGAAAGCAAAGTTTGAGAAACATTGTTGATCACTTAGAAAGTTTGAAGAAAATATGCTTTGTGATTTTTTATTTAAATTACTTACTACCTCATAAAAAATGTTTATATTTAAATGGGATATGTTGTATTATATAGTGCAATTCACATAAACCTGACCCATTTCGATAGGCCATAACTTCTGAACCAATAATGGGACACACGTGCAACTTTGCGAGAACATAATACACAATGTGGAGATTACATTACACTACACATCTCAGAGAAAATGTTACAAGTGTCCTCCACCAGCATGTATACGTGTTTGCACCTATCTCACCATATTCTCTGAAGTTTTACAGAGATATCGAATTGACAGAAGGTTATTTCCATTATTTCCAGCAAGATGGAACAACATGCTATACATCTAATGACTTCATGGAACCAGATAATCGAATAATCTCAAAAGATCTCTGGCCCTCCAGATCCCCTGACCTAACCTCACCGGATTTTTTCTTGTCAGGGTATCTAAAATAACAGAGTGTACAAGAATAGGCCATGGACAGTTGATGTTCTCAAGGTATCCATTTGAACCAAAATTAGTATCATTGGCGAGGATGCTCTCCATTATGGCCTATTGAAATGGTTGAGGTTTATATGGATCACACTGTATGTTTGTATAGAAGCACATTTTTATAAAATAAGTTACAGTTGCATTTCATGGATAAGTATTTTAAATTTGGAAATCTGTAAGTGCCAATAACTAATATTATACCTCGATTTGGTCCTTGTGAGTTTTATATCATTTCATCACATTAAGACAATTTTGCTTTACTCCTTGATCATTATTGTATTTATAGCCACATCTGTACTCTTGCATACTGACATACATTAGGAAAAAATTGGCTTATGATTGGCAATCTTTGCAGTTTATAATATGTTCCTTAAGTCCATGTTTGGTTAATACCACATTTAGGATTTAGATTCCATACATGTATACTCTAGGATATTTAGTTTGTTTGAAGTGCATTGCATATTTTCATTTAAAATACTAATGGTTTTTAATGATTGATGATACTAATTTTAGTAACCTAGTGAACAGTTTTTATCTTCAGCGTACCTGACTGGGGCCGTACAGTGTAATTTGAGCTAGTTTTGAAAAATGGTTTTATATGTTTCCCTTTAGAATTTAGGTGTAATTTATGAAAAGCATGCAGATATCTTTTCAAAATACAAGAAAGGATATATGCATTAACAGAAATATTCATAGAGGTTTTTGTGTTACACTACAATGAGTATTTTGTTATTTGTGCCTTAGAAAAGAGAATATTTGGATGTTTGTTGCATGTCTATCACTAACTATAGTAAGGAATGAAAAAATTAAATGTGCTCTTAAACACAATTTATTGTGCAGCTGTGTTTTATATTAATACCTATAAAAATAACAGAGAATTTGAATCTATGTTGACTTCTGCTTGTAAGTAGCTAGATGTAATATTATATAACCTACCTAATAATCAAAATAGTTACTAAAGATTTATGTTTGGAAGTTACTGGGTAATGGAATATAGTAGTGAATATAGTAGTAAAATGCTCACATTATTTCCTCGCTTAACTCTCAATGGCCTGAAATATATTTTTTTCTGAAGCAATGATGGACTTTGTCATTTAATTTTTGATTTAGATGTTAGCTACCCTTTGTTTTAAACAGCAGAGCCACAGATTGCCCTCTACTGTCGAAAAACTAAGTCAGCATTTAACTATGAAACTTTTTGCCCTAGTTGTTGATATCGACATATTGACGATGTGTTCCTTTGATGACCTCAAGATAAACACAACAAACTTGCATTTGTGGAAGATCATAACACCAATTTCAAGATTCAAATTCAACATAGAAGCAGAATGAAATAGCGTTTTTACTATTCTAATAACCAGCAACAACGAAAGAGGGAGAGAAAGCCTTAGAGGACCAGGGAAAACTTATTTGCAAGGATCAATGTTTAACTGGAGAAATAGCACCGTAGGGTGACTATACTACAGAATTAATTTTCATGCAAAGAATTTAGAGTCATCTTGAAAGTAACTTGCACCAAGGTCACTAATTGCATGTTTATAAAGGGAAAGTTTTCTTACCTTGTTTTAAAGAGGATGAAAGGAAGATACTTGAAAAATTACAGAATTAACACAATTAAACAAGTTTTAAAATCTGCTAGATAAATGGGATATCCTGTGTGTTCCAGCTGTATGCAGGATAGCTTGCTCTTGTGGTTCTGTTTACATGTGCAACCAAATAAGTATAAGTGGCATTTCAGACTTGCAGACAGAAGTCAGCATTCATTGAGTAGTTTGTCAACAGTGGTCATCATATCTTCTATGAAGTGTTAGCAACAATAAAATATGTTTTAGAAACACGTTTGACATATACATACCTTTCATCAATAGAAAGGATGAAAAATTGAGCACAACCGCACTTGGATATCAGCACTGGCATGCCACTGCGGACAAACCATGAACCACTTCTCCCTTGAAGTGTTTTTCATTGCCAGGGCACAAAGCAAAAGAACTCAGACCGAACCCGAGTCTGCCACCAGCTAGGATAGATGAACGAATTTGTTGGCAGCCATTGTTATGCCGCCCCTAGAAGATGGCAACTGGAGAGTTAACCAAAACTTCAGATGTAAACAGTTGTAATAAATAGAAAATGGCCTTCCAGGACGAAAAAATGACAGCTCTCACTATTTTAGCAGAATATACTAACCAACAGTGGCCCAACTAATCTTAGAGGTCATTTGACAATGAAGTAATTAGGACTGATTCGAGATGGTGTGAATTAAAAATGTGACACTGAAAACGTATAATCGATTTGAGGTGATTTGACTATGAAGCAGTCCTAATTGTTTCGAGTTGATTTGTCAGGAAAAAGTTGAATCTGATCCAAGGTGATGTGATAGTAAAAAATTCGTAGTGAATTGAGGTGATTTTGACACACTGAAAAATTGAAAATGATTCGAGGCGATGTGACAGTAAAAAACTTCAAAGTGTTATTACTTTCAGTCACCTATGATCGCTGCTTCGCGAGCATTTTCATTCACAGTGATAACATCACAGGTAGTGACATTTAGATCATCACTGGTCAGCATTGTGTGGTGAACGCAGCAGCTGAAAAAGCGAAAAGTCTTTGGAGGAGTATTTCCAATTGCAACTTTTATCATTAAGTCCTCCCGCCTTATAGTGGCTCTTTAGCAATTCCTCTCAAAAGGCAAAAACTGATAAGGATCATTTTGGTCGTTCTTTGTTGGTCCTGTTTTGAATTGAGGACACAGCCAGATCTATATTGTCCTAGTTGAGAAATGAAGAGTAATTCATATTTAACCATTTAGTACCATTTCAAACACATTTACTAGTACAGTTTAGAAATTTGAATGTGGGGGATTACATACGAGTAAAGATTACCACAATTAATTTGGCTCCCCGAAACCAATTTCATTTCTGAATGCATATGTTTCATCGAATTCTATTTATGAATTCATTTATTTGAAATATATCCTTTCATTTCCCGTTCCCCAGTTTTAGCTTTGAAACAGTACGTTTTACCGACATTAGTCTTTATTTTGGAGCAAATACCACAAAATTTAATTATTTACTTTCTTTTGCCAATCAGTTTATGTTAATACACAGAGGTGCTAAAGATACAATATGTACTAAGATGTTGGAACGAGGGTTATTGTTAACTGTGAAATATCAAATGGCAGTAAAATTCTAAGTTTAATCAAATTAACTTAAACATTTCTTTCATTTGTAAGGGCTTAAAGAACTTAAACTGAACACAGTTCAGTATTTTAGGATATTTGAATCCTGTAGTAAATATTGGACTGTTGTGTTCAAAGTGCACCTTTGCATGCAAGATTATTAAGCATGTGATGTTAAAAAGCTGAATGTTAAGGTCAATAAAGTTGTTGTTTTCAAATGCTAGGCTTTGGCAATGAAGCCATTAGCTCTATTGCTCTCCAATATTTAGGTCAATAAAGTAGAAACAGATGAAATCCATGACAATTAGTTGTCACTGAGACAACTTAAATCTCCCTAACTATTCAAGGCAAAGAAAGTACTTCAAAGATAGATGACATGTTTTAACAAAACATGTTTATATTGGTCACCAGTTTTAGGTTTGAACTTTACCATGTGGTGAATAATTAGGTTTAAATTTTTCCTTAAAGTATTGCAAAATTTAAGCATTGTGTCCATGTATATATGTCTAAGAGATAGGGTAAATGTGTGATTTAATGTTTATATATTTGGTTCTAACTTTACTAACACTAACCCTGTGTGTTGTTTTTGCATGGTGTGTGCTGCAGCAGTCAACACTAAGAAGATTTTGTGCATGTGGTGTACATATCCACAGCTTCTATAACCGTGAATAGGTAAGTACAAAATTATTTTTCCAGCTCTTTTGTACAACCGATTGTAAAACTGATATTTCTGCAGTTTACCATCATATTGATCGTGTGAGAAGCTAAGAATGCATGTTATGTTTATACGCTTTAAATATTAACATGATAGCCTAGAGAAATCTAGAACATAATGACCAGTATATTGTAATCACTTGGGTTATGTGGTTAGATTTTTCTTATATTATTATTACTATTAAACTCGATTCTATCGTTGGGGTAGCAAGCTCAGAGGCATACCTTAGGGAAGAGCTACAATCCTGCCGGGTTATATAATGAGCAGTTCTCCAATAGAAGCACTGCAGACTGCTACCTCTAACAAACCACTGAATTTAGAACTAGAAACTAAAGCTATTTTACAGTATGAAAAAATGATGAGATCTCCAAATTTCAGTAAATGGTACAATAATTCAGATGTTGTGAATAAATTAAAAACACAATCTGGATTCATACAAGAAGTCAGTGAACTTGAAAAAAGATCAGAAATACCAATACAAAGAGAAAATCATATTGATTGCATCAACCCTACTAAGATTATTACAGTTGAACATCAACGAAAAAGTATTAATCCTGTCATAGCTAAAACTCTTACACTAGAAACTCTAAATCTAAAATATCCAACTCAAGAATGGACACATGTACAGATATTTCCCTCTCTGATACCAATGATGGATCTGGAGCAGGTAGTATATGCCAGTTCTTTTCCTTTTATAGAGATGTGAGAAGAAATACAGATTTTGATGGAGAAATAAGAGCTGTTTATTTATCACTGCAAAACATATTTCCTTGGTTACATAAATGCAGAAATATAGCTATTCTTTCAGACTCAAAGGCTGCTATACAGGAAATAATAACACTCCCTAAAATGGGAAAAATTAAAGAAATCCAAAAGATGATTCAACAAATTGGTAAACTAGGAAAAAAATTGTATTACAATGGATTCCATCTCATTGTGGAGTAGATGGAAATGAAAAAGCAGCCTTTTTGGCAAAGAAAGGAACCAAAATTAAAATAAAAAATTACTATAAAATTGTCTTATGAATCACTAAAATGTATTGTTAAAGAAAATTACATAAAAACTATATATAAAATAACACAAGAAACTAAAAACTCAAAATGGCCACAAATTGCACAAAACCCTAAAATAATTCCAAAACTACCAAGAAAATCAGCTGTTGTCATCTTTCGTCTCATAACTGGACATGATTGAATATATCTGTATAGGTTAAAATACGTAAGCTTTCACGGTCTGTGTCAGTATAATATAATGTATTAACCGGGCTTGTGGGCCGTGGTCTACTGGGCTCCTTCTTCATCTTCTCAGACGTTTCATCTGCGGCAGACATCTTCAAAGGCTGTGCGATCGAAGTGTCCTGGCGGAAGTCTCAACAGCAACTGTGCTTTTTGCTCTTTGGGTCGCAGTATATGTACCAGGAGCTGGTTGGAGAGCTGCCCAGGACTCTTCGATTACACTGCCACTGAAGATGTCTGCCGCAGCTGCAGACGAAATGCCTGGGAAGATGAAGAAGGAGCCCAGTAGACCACGACCCACAAGCCCGGTTAATACTTTATATTATACATCTTTATAGGATTGGACTTTCAAGTTCACCATACTTCCTACTGTGTACCAGAGAAGAAATTATGAATATGGAATATCTGCAGTCATGCCAAGCTTTGAAGACATGTCCTGACATTGTCACCAAATACTGGGGGGTTAGAAGAAGAATGACTTGGTTGTCAATTCCTGATCATTAGACATACACACACAATCCTGCCGGCAACATATAAGTGGGAATAATGTGTACAAGCCAAGTCCATTTTATACAAGTTAAAAAATTACACATTTATTGATAAATTTAGATATTGCAACATGTTACCTGCATACACTAACTGGCAGTTACATGGTCTAGTTCACAGGTAGAATCCAACAAAATTATACATTTTGTTATTGATGACTAGACATTGCATTTATATGCACTAAAACAGCTAAAATATGCATGCATTTAATGCTGTAAAAATCTTTAAAATATTCACTAAAATATGTTAATCTGCACTACATATACATATATAGGTAAACAATTTTATACATCTCCTCACATTGAATCTTCTTCCTTATTGTGACCCAATTATCGGAAGGCATGAACAACTGACAGCTGAGTGGGAGACAGGAGGCATTCAGGCCACGCCTACCCATTTATCTTGTGGCGCTAACTGAAGGGATGGTTAGGGAAGTGTCACATACCGTCTCTTTCCCCTCCCCCTGACCTCTGGAACAACCAGAATGATTCACTGAGCCGCGAAACTTTCAGACAGCGATCTGCGTATATGAGGGATGCAGTGGACGAGTCAGTTGAGTTCTTGGCGAGCAGCCGTGAAGAGTGCAGTGCTAGCGAACGGACTGGAAGACTGCGTACGTGTATCAGAGGAGTTCTTAGTCAGCTGTAGAGAGAGTTGTACGTAATAGTGAGTGTGGAGTGGACCTGTGACAGACGAACTGTTGGATTGTAATTGTGTGCGCTACGTAATTCTATGTAATCGGCAAGTGTTCCAACTGTAATTCGGTGGAAATAAAGAGCATTTTGAGTTTGTGCAACTGGACTTTTAATTTCACGAGCCTACAAAGTCACATTATATTACGTCATCCTGGAGGCTATAAATTGATTTGCAGTACACGATCATCATTTTTGCCAGATGTTCAGGAGTAAATTTATGACTATCAGATAATGTGAGTTTGTATACAGAGAAGGACCTTTTAGCATCGACAGTTGTGATTGGACAAGCTATGGAGCATTTTCGCCTGGAAGTTCCACAGTCATCTTGTAGATATTTGCTTACAGAGGATAAAATATTAAAATCGGAATTTCTTTGTAATACACTGCAGAGTTTTGTACTGAATATTTCCTCATATTTTGAAAGAGCACACTGAAGTTCGCTCTTCACTTCCTCAAGGATTGATATGGGTGCACGAAGGACAAAGCCACTGATTTCTAGCTTTTGTGTTGCTTGAGATATAATTTTGAAATGCGCCTTTACAATAGCCAAGTTTCTCTGTAGTGTTTCATTTCTGAAAGTGTTCTATGAGCGTTGAATTGCCAAAGCATCATTTGGATTTAGACTACAGACAACTTCTTTAACGGCATTGAAATTGTCAACATAAAAGAGAGCAGCGATTATACACGTACCCCAGGAGTTTTGCTAAGGGAGTTTTTCCCTATAAGCAGCTACTGGGCCAGGGGCTTCTACAAAGACTTCGTAGTATAAATTAAGATATTTACTTAGGGAAACTGCCCCCGGATGACTTCTGCTACCCTTTGAAGCCCATGAAAAGTAAATGTAACGTCGATTAAATGGGGATAAAATATTTTTAGAGGTGAATCAGCTCCCAGCATGTAGACTGAAACCAAAACCCGCATTTTATGTTCGTTACCTGCTTCTGGCCATATTTATTATTATTATTATTATTATTATTATTATTATTATTATTATTATTATTATTATTATTATTATTATTATTATTATTATTATTACTACTGTTACTGTTATCATCATCCCTATTATCACTGCCCGCCTCGGTAGCGTAGATGGTAGCATGTCTGCCTCACGTTCAAGAGGTCCCGAGTTCGAATCTCTGTCAGGGCGAGTTACCTGGATGAGGTTTTTACCGGGGTTTCCCTTAATCCTGTAAGACGAATGTCGGGTAAATCTAAGCTGTATGGACCCTGGGCTCATTGAGCATCATTTCACCAATTCCATTCATTGTTCGATATGCCTTAACGTTGGGGAAGATGTAAATTAAAAAAAAGGCTATTATTCTTAATAACAACGATAATAATTATGACACTATAATAATAATAATAATGATAATAATAATGATAATAATAATGATGATAATAATAATAATAATGATAATAATAATAATGATAATTAAGCTTACTGTGCACTATTCGCATTACAGTATCGCTAGTTTATAAGAAAACAAAATGTATTGTCAACTTTTCTCTGTATTCGTGTACATCAGAGCTCCGCATTTGGCAACTTGTTTCCGTGACGTCATTCCATACCAACCTAACTGTACGCCGTGAAAATGCATCTTTCTGTAACATCCTAGAAGCGATCAAAATCGGCTTTCCCGGCTCGACTTCATTGAGTTTGCCTACTAGAAAGTTTGCCACATTTTGTCCACAGGAGGCAGTTTTGTCCACCACACTCCATATGACTATCTTTCAGATCACCTTGGATTTCTTTAATTGTTGTTCGGTAACAGCCTTCAAGCTAGTTTTTCCTGTTGATTCATTTGAAATGGTGTGGTATTTTTTCCTGTTTATTCATTTGAAATAATATGATTACAATGTTTATCTAAGAAATTCCGGAATGTGGGATTGCTAAGTGAATTCCACAGGATATTTGCTGCAATTAGCGCTTGGCATAAATTTCTGGATTTTTTTTTTTTTTTTAATTAGAAAGGGGGTTTTGTTGTGTCAATAACGTTTACCTCAAGCAACTTTGTTTCCTTTTAGCTTCACGATGTTGATTCATTGTTGAATGTTGGTTTAGCTGAAGCTTTTTCATACATGTAATTTGTTTATTACACACTTCACAAAAAACTACTTTTTCGTTGTATAATCGAAAGGCTCTTAATCCTCAATTGTTTTAAAACTTCACTTTTTGTACGTTTATTGAATTTCGGCATTACAACATGAACACGGGGCAACACTAACGTAACAGCAGAACAAAAATCTTTCTTCATGTGTTGATAGCAAAGCGGGAGTCCCTGACGGAGAACCCTGCAGACATCTACTGTCTGCCCAGCACAAGAAGACAAGCTCGAGGAATGTGTAACGTAATCACTTTTGCTGTCCCCACAGTGTTTATGCTCACCTTCCCAATATAACAAGGATGCTAGATTCGTTTAAAATATCCAAGTGTTGTCACATAACTCGCCCGTGCATAATCACTACAGTTACTGCAACAAACATTAGATCTGGCAACATGGGCGACTCATATGCACTAAAACACTCATTTCCTAATAAACAGATCCACTAACAGCAGATAAACAGTTCAAACCCCTCTCCCCTTCAATTGTCTCTTTCCTTCTTGTGGTGGGTAGACAGTAACTAGTATCACGTGAAGGTTAGTCATATACACAGGAGAGCCTCGATATGGGTTGCCTCGCTTATATGAGAATGGTATGTTACTTATACAAATTAGAAGGTATTTATATTATTCATTTATAAAATATGAGTCAATAGTGTAAAAACCTTTGATATATGCACGAAGATGTCATAATCAGGAAATATGCAGCTATATATTAAATATGCAAATGTATGCGTTTGCATATAAATCCGATGTCTATTCATGACTGCTCTTTTAACCTCGGAGGCCTTACTCGTCCGCTCACTAGCATGTCCATTGATATACAGACGCTACGTCCACAAGGTACTCATCCTTACCGCATGGCGCATGCGCTGTGCTACGTACATTGTTCCAGAGTTTTCCAGAACTGGTCTACAAAGTTCCGTGCATATGTACATTGTTCCAGAGTTTTCCAGAACTGGTCTACAAAGTTCCGTGCATGGACAACTTCCGCGTCAAAGCTAATATTTATAAAACGTATGTAACGAAATTAATGAATTTAGAATAATCAAAATCCTATGTGTGACAATATAGCTATTGTAAATCGTCATACTGTTGATGCAAATTGGAAAACTGATGTGATTTATTAAGTGAAGAAACAAGAGGCTTTGTTTTGTTGCAGCTTTGAACAGTAATGTGCGATAGAACTGCAGGAAGTGCATCATAAGAGAAAGGAAGAGTTCGACAATAAGAAATAGTTTTTATCTCGTAGATTCTCCATTGCATATATACTGTGGTGGGTTGCTTGCTACAGTGCGGTCGCTTTATGGCGAGGCCAGGGACCATGTGCTTGAGTGTTCCGCATGGTAAAGTGCAAGCAAATGCAGCGTGCACACAGAGACGTTATTGCACCTCGTATTGTAATTAAGCTGCAATCATGGTCAATTTAAGTGCTGTGTTCTGGTTTGGCAGAACATACCTTGCGAACACGAAGAAGTAAGCACCGATATAAGGCGTGAATTAGCTTGGAACTATAGCGGTTTTGACATTATGAAAGCATAAAGGAAAAACAGCGCAGCGTTGCCACGTACATACCTTCCGCCGCCGCCGCAATTACCGCGCTTTCATTCACTATCATTTGCTTTAATTATTATTATTATTGTTATTATTATTATTATTATTATTATTATTATTATTATTATTATTATTATTATTATTATTATTATTATTATTATTATTATTATTATTATTATTATTAATTTATTCATTATTGCATTCATTATTGTAACACCGTTTGATTAAGTTAATAATTAATGTATATTTATCAGTTAAGTCTAGGTGAAATAATTTATGCCTCAATTTATTACGTTCTCTCAATAACTGTCAGCACTTGACATTGAACCTAAGTATAATGCTCTTAATAATTCATGTTATCTTGATTGGACATAGGTTCAAGACCCTCACGTTCGCTGCCCTCACAAGACCTGGAGGAACTGCTGGTTAACCTAATGATTATAGGTTCGGTGATCGTCCTGGAGCTGATCTGCTATCCCGTCACCGTGTTTGCAGTAATTTAACCACTGAATTACGATCCCTTACCGCAATACTAGATCAGGTTATCTCCAAGTTTGTTGACGCTGTGTGCCTTGCGCGCTGCAAACATTTGTATTAAACTGTTGATTCGTGAATCCTTTGGTTCTAGGGACAATCTTTGTGTAGATAAAAAAATAATGTTATTAATTTCTTGACAACTCTGTTGTTAGAAGTTTTTACGTAGATCATGGAATGAGGATTAGCCAGCGACATCTTCATTGCATAAAAGAAGAATCCAAACACTATTTAGAACCTTTTAATAAAGAAATATGTTTAGACATACAGTGAAACCTCGTTAATTTGGGCTTAATGTTGACCGGATTATCAAAAGTTCGAATTAAGTGAAATAAACACCACAGAGAAAAATTGTGAATGAAATTAGAATATGTATGGTATAATTTTATTAGAACTTAAGATACAATAGATCCACGTGATTTTAAATGCTCATTATTTATTTGTTTGATTTGAACAAATTATCAATTTTCTTTCGTGGTTTATCACACACCTCTTTCACATTGAGATCACCAAGACTCCACATATGATGATAGTATGCAGAAACCTGTTCATTGTCACTTTTCTCGACACAGTAACCTCATTTAATTTCACTTTCGACTTTGCTAAATCCGCATCCTCAGCCTCAGATTCGCTACTAGTGTCTCTTGCATTGATTACCCTTTCCACAATTTCTTCATCAGTCATGATATGATAGCCTGGATCATCTTCATCTCCGTCAAGCCAGTCTTCGATCTCGTCTACTGTGACAGCTTTCTCGCCACCCTCAACCAGTGTTTGGTGAAAGTTATTTAACCCGTTCTAAAGCCGTGGGAAATATGCTTCCCACTTGCTTTATCATGTTAGAAGGGCCGCGGGAAACCTGCGAACCAGCTCTAGTGTATGCTGACATCTAGCCGAAAGTTCAATAAAGCCAGGAAAAAATTGAGCGCAACTTAGTGTTACGCCTACGACGTAATAGAGCAAAAGGAAGAGGCAGAACCTGCAAGGAATATTGGCTGTTACTGCTTGCTAGTTCCACAAGCAAAGTAATTTATATCACATATATAGTTAGCTTTAGTGTTTTCAGTTATAACACTTCAAAATATAGAGGTAAGTCATGTTAATAGTTTTCATTATTCTTATTATTTATGGAATTAGTTGCAAAAATCGTGTATGATTCTAAATATATCTTATCAAATTTAGGATTTTCTGATCTTTCAGAATAACTAGAGGCAGGTATATGGCCTGTAATGTAGCAACCAGTATTAATTTCCTTCATTTTAGGTTATTTTACTAAATTATGCAGGCGATGCAATAAAAGGTCTGGTATGACTCCAAAACGTCTTTGAAAATACTGAAAATAAAAATCTGAAAACTCGTTTACGTAAACTATATCCATAAACTATTATTAAGCATACAATTGCAACCATGCCACATTCATCAGAAAAAATGGCCCTTCAATGGGTTAATTGAATCGCATTTGTGTCTAATTCAACACTGTCATTCTGCAAACATTTTTCCACGCATTAGACAAAGGAGGGTTTGAAATGTTGTTTACTACACTTGCAAAATTGAAAATCATGGATGTGAAATCAGACACACGTACATTCTGCACATACATACTTAAAAGTGTCATCATTTTCAAACCTTTCGATAATTTTCAGTTTGACGTGTATTGTAAGCGATTTATGCTTGCGTTTCCCTTATGACATTGTAGGTGTACTAAACGACATTGTGCACTCGATTTGTTTTTTTAGCTTAATGACTGAGAAAGGCAAGTGTTAAACTAACCCTTCTGACAAGAGTTGCAAGCCCTATCGCAGGTACAGCAAGGGTGTGTGAAGGAGGACATTTAATGCACCATTGTCACTAATATATTCCTGGTATTCCTAAGAAATTCTTATTGTACAATCTGTACAAAAATAAAATGAACAATTTTCTTAAGTTAGTCTTAGTGCAGTACGACACGGTGTTCATGTTTATTTGTGGTTTTACCGCGCAAAATATGACGTCATCAGTAGCATTGCTAATGGAGTGAGTTTATGTACGATACCCCTAGCGGCTTGCGATCGTATTTGATGTACTAACAGCAGCTTTGAGGCCTCCCTCTACCGGCAGGTAAATATACTATTTGAAAGGTGGGTCCTGCCCACGTAATATAAAGGTGCGTAATTTCGCCTGGTGCGTAGATAAGACAGCTGCTGTAGTTTGTTTTAATGAATGTGAACACTGTAAGTGACGGATAAATACCAACATCATCTTGCAATTTGGTGTTTCTCTGTGAACATATATAACGTAATATAATTTAATAAAGGAATGCAACAGTAATAACAGCGTTGGTTTCAAAATATTTTAGTAAATAAACAGATTTTTTGTCCTTTCAACAGTGAACGTCATATCGAACGACGAATGAATAAGTAAATGAATGAACAAATGAATTTATGAATGAAATGGGTGATATGATGCTCAAATTAGTCCAGGGTCCCTAGAGCTCGGAGTTACCCGACATTAGTCTTCGTAGGATAAGAGAAAACCCCGGAAAAAACCTAATCCAGGTAACTCATCTTTAGCGAGATTCGAACGCGCAACATCTTAAGTGAGAGGCACACACGCTACCTCACATCACGGAGGTGGGTAAGAAAGTTTATGTATATTATATAAATATAATATTTATTTATTATATTCTAGTTTGGGACCAATCACTTTATAGCGTCCAGTGTCTCATTTTGCGAGTAACTGATCCTGTATCTTGAAAATGTTTGATGCACCTATTGGTTTTAATAGACATAAGGATACCAACATTAATAGACAATTTAGTTAAATGTAAGAATTGAAAAAAAATATATCTCGTATACTGATAAAACGTATGACGTTAATGTTGCAAACAAAATATACCAATTTGACGGTACCTGGACACTTTTAACAACATTACGCTCCGAGGGACTTGTCTGAATGCTGGATAGCATTGCATAAACTCCTCTATACGGTGGTTTAAATTATTTATATGTCTCACCAATTTTAATGCCGGTACGAAAGTAGCATTCAACCACGAAGAGGCGATGCTCTTTGTTCATATCCATGATGGTAATCTTTAGAGTATAAACGTGATGCTTGTATGTACATACTAGAATGTTAATCACGATTACCATCAGAGGGGTGAAAGGAGAGGCTGGTTGTATTAGTTACCTGCACAACCACACTGAGAGCGCTGTACTTTGCTTACTGCTCCGCAAAAATTACTGCTTCTTCGTAGATGGCACTATGAAATCAAGACTGACTCACTTGTCAACTATGACGTCATTCTTCCTCAATCGGAGGGTGGGAAATAACGAATAAAAATGAACACCGTGTGTAATTTAAGTTAGCAATTCGCAGATTTTTTTAAAGGATGTTTGACCGGATTAAGCGAAATCCGGTTTAAAGGGATCCGGATTAATGACGTTTTACCGTATTAACATAACGCAAATACCGTAGTGGTCAGTGAAAGCAAGGGAATAATCCAGAATGTTTTTCATTTTGGATTTAAAATATGTTTTAGCATTCGGAGCGAGAAAGATGTTAAAAATCTATGTTCACAAGTTTTATTTCAAAACAAGAACTATATAAAAGATCTTCCGTGCATACCATCGTATTCAACACATTTCATATCGAAATGCACC
This sequence comes from Mantis religiosa, assembly GCA_030765055.1. NCBI lineage: Eukaryota > Metazoa > Arthropoda > Insecta > Mantodea > Mantidae > Mantis > Mantis religiosa. The sequence goes on along the minus strand of CM060956.1, from coordinate 118,859,264 downwards.
TTCCTATTTTACCTTAGTCGCTTTTGAATGCACATACATTTGCCAACAGTGCACTTGATGCTTTCATAGGAGCCCATTGTGCCTTCATGACGTGAAAATCGCTATGGAACTGGACACTGCAGTGGAGAGAAAAACCTGAACACAATTTTGTATCGCCCGGTGAGAGGAAGGTAATGGCACTGTTGGGGTGCCTGTTCGTAACTCGAAGTTCATTTATCGCAAGCTAGTTGCAAGCTCTTCGATAAAATAATGTCCAATGCGGTTAAAAGGCATGGTAACGTTTATTCCCTTTTAGCCCTGAAACCTTCAATACGTTAATTTAGTTTTTTCCCTCCATGTTATGTCAAATGCAAGCCGATTTCAGATGTTACTTAAGTTGTCAAAAACAAATTCTACGTATCCAGGATGTGACAAATATAATAAAATAACCAGCAGCAAATCTATTTGGTCGTTTGCCTGTATATATCGTTTTCCCTTTCCACCGATTTCAGTAATTCCCAGATATTTAAAGAGTCTCATATAATTTTGTTTTAAAACTTAGTTGTATATTTTTATGAGGACAATCTAATCATCACTGGTTTATTAAAATACGTTTATATAATTCTCACTTGTCTATAAATACAAGGGAAATCATAATATATGGATCAAATAGAACTATGTGGGTACATATTCTCTGTAAAATATGCCATGGAAATATATTTTTCAGACCTTTAATCCTCCATTATGTTGAAACAAAGTTTGAATAATTTCCTTCGAGTTTGTTTCTCCTTTGAGGCATTAATGTTTTTAATCGTAAAATAAGTGAAATATTCTATTTTCTATTGACTCTTATAATCTTTTTTGGGGGGGAGGGAAATGGTAAAAAAATGTGCTTTTATTCAATCAACTTAATATATTAGCAAAACGTTGGGTGTCATTTTAATACTTTTTCATGCTTCATGCATGAGGTTGATGAAGTGATTTGTTCTTACGTACCGTGGCTTCCACGTTAGGCTATTTGATCCCAGACATTCTCGTCGTGATTTTAGGTATGGCGACTTGCAGACCAATCCAATATTCGTATTTAGGATGTAGCTGAAACCAATATGGCTTCTTTCGATATATGCACACTGCAATCAATTGTCATGAACAAAATATATTACTGGCATTTTATGAGCGGGATAAACTGTCTTATGAGATGGAAGCATGGTACCATCGAGAATTTCATTTTAAACTATGTTGGTTGAAACTTCAACTATTGCACCTGGTCCTGGAGGAGTTACATAGAAGAAAGCAGCACTCGCTCTTCCACTTTTCTTTCTGACAATGATATGGTCTTGCATTATTGTATGTATTATTAGAGCGCTATATATTTGCTGCTTTTCGATGGTGAATACCATTCTCATGCAACCGCCTTCAAATAAACTGGATGACAATTTATCAATATTGTGACAACTACGATAGAATTTATCTTAAACTGCTTTATTTGCCACTAAATTATTAGCTCCGTGCTAACGTACAACGAGCCTTTCTTTTACAGAAATACAACATTTTAAACGTCTCTACAAGCTGTGTTATGTCTTTTTAGTACCCACGCTTTGTGCTCGAATCATAGGTCCATCTCTTACACGGAGCTACACACTCCTATTTTCACAGGTAAACTGCTTCGCTGCAGGTTCCACAGCTCGGCAATTCCTCATCTGGAGCCACATTTACTGACCCGTGAACTGCTTCCTGTGCCGTTCCACGGGTTACTGACTCCTCACCATGGAGCTTGGAACGTACCGAACTTTTGTACACTGCTCACTCGCCTCACGGAGCGGTACTCAAATTGAAGCTCTAAACATTAAATACACTGTGGAAACTGTTCTCACTACTACTCTGTACTACTGTCTCACTACTCTCGTCGGCTTTATACAGCTGCCGGGCACGGGAGGTGCTTCTGGAAATGGAAGCCTTTCGAATTACTGTTGCGAAAGATCTTTTGCATACTAAGAAAATTCGCTTTCTGACGTTAGCTGTCCTTGAGCGCGTGTAATTTCACATGGCAACTTACTCTTTCGTGACGTTAGCATTTGCTGTGTTTAAGTGCATATTAATTTCTCACGGCAGACTTAAGCGATTGCCTTAGCAGTGTTCTTGTAGTTCTATGAAATGGATTTCATTCATTATATCTTAGGATGGATTCATCTTCTGCAGACGTCGTCTTCTGTAGGCCATGTTTTGCTTGCGTTTGATATCGTGTTACTTAGTACCGAATGACGTTCTTAACGACATTCTCAATGACCATCATGGTGTGCACAGGTTGCCAAATGCCAGTTATAATCTGATGTACATACGAGGTGTGAAATTTTTATTATTTTTTTTTTTTTTTTTTTTCCTAAGGAATCTATTTATTCATTGTCCAGTTTGTCCCCTAAGTAATCCTTCTCAGGTATAATGCACTTGTGGATCGCTTTTTCTAATCTTGGAAGCACTTCTGAAACTGACTTTTCAGTATGGTGTTCAGCTCTTGGAATGATTCTGTTTTATCTCGTCAATAGTAGCAGAACGTCTTTAATGGTTCTGTTCAGATTCGTGAATAAAAAGAAGTAAGGAGTTATGTCCAGCGAATGCGATGGCTGAAGTAAAATAAGGGTTTTGTTTTTTTGACAAAAATCACGAGCAAGCATTCAGGGAAGCAATTGCATGCAATCTCTACGAGTGGTTTTACCATAATCCTAGCTAAAGCTTTCTGATGGTGATTCTTCAAATTTCTTGAACCGTTTTCTTTACTTCTTTCACATTGTCATTAGTAATTGATGTGCGAGGGTATTCAGAGCGGTCGTCGTATGCTCTTCGTCTTCTCAAACCGTCATTAAAAACTTCTACCACTCGTTAACTCTTGAAGATTGGCCAAAATGCCACAATCAAAATTTCAAGTGTGTTGCTGCACTTAATTGAGTTTTTCAAGCAAAAATAAATGTAAACGAAATAAAAAGTTGCAATTCCAGCACTCGAAAACAGGTATAAGATTTTCAACTGTCAATAAGGCATATATTCAAAACAGATGAAAATACGAACATTCATCAGGATGATGTGTGCCAGCAAGATAAAGGAAAGGCAGAGTCAAACTGGGAAATGTAATCCATAGGCGGGATTTGAATCACGAATCTTCCGGTCTCCTTCCGGTTGCTCTAATCATTGAGCTACCATGGCACCGTGCAAGCACGATATTAAATTTCTCCAACTTACTTGCATTTTTCCCGGTAAACCACTAGGAGTTCTCATATACACACGAGACAGTCGGACGAAGACCGGAAGATCCGTGGTTCAATCCGGCTATGGCATTGGATTTTTTTTGAGCCCTACGTTACCTATCCAACGTATGCTACACAGGGCTAGTGTGAAAGAACAATTAATTAGCAAGATAAAATAAAGTTGAGAAATGAAAAAAAATTCCGTTAATTTTTCATCACATCTCGTATATGGTATTTAACAGTTGTGTAGCAAAGCGTTACTAATATGTAGCTTTGCTGCTAATGATGGTCTCCCCTTTTTACCTGAAATTCTATGTTCCTTGCTGGGTTTACAACCCCGCCCCGTATCCAGTCCTCAAGGGATGGGTGGGGCATAACTAAAAGGCTTCGTCATATGATGTAATTTGCAGTCGCATTTTAAAGGTTTCTGTGTGTACGTGGTGTCACCATAAAGAGAAATCGTATTTTTGTTCTGCAATAGGGAATAATGGAACTTAATACCATTTATGTGAAAATAATCTTTATTGTTTCTGGTTGTTGATCATTGGTTCCAGTAGGAAGGTAACTAGCGATCGATTGTTCATGTCTGATTGTTGATCTTACGAAAGAAAGTAAACAAAACTGGCAGCTCATAATTGCTGCATGAATTAAATCGTAAGTAAACTTTATGGAGGTCACAAGGTGGGAATATAGTGCAAAACAGTCTGACCGTCAAAACATCAGCATTTTGTGACACGACGTGTTTTTTTTTTTTTTTTTTTTTTTTTTTTTTTTTTTTTTTTTTAAATGTATTCCCCCAGAATGTGCCTTTCTACCTTGTAGAGGGGTCTTTTCTATAGGTTAACATTCATGAGCTTACGTACTGTAGGAATTTCTCTTCTCTCTTCGTAAAACTCGAGGAAAGAGAAGCGCACAATTTTTCAAACTCATCGAGTTCGAACCTTTTTGGGTGTGGGTGATGTTTACCAGTTGTTGAAAGATTTTCTCCTATACACTGAATTTTGAATCTCTTTTACTATATTGTGCAAGTTAGTTCAGTTTTCTGCACTGCTGTTGCTGTCCTTTTAATTATTTAACTGAATAATTAGACCTTTAGGTTTCTCTTGCTTACACAACTGTAACACATTGAATATTAATTTTCTTCTTTGTGGGCATATGACTTCGAACAGGAGTGTTCGCATTTTGACTTGTTTTTACGCAGGCTTCCACTGGTGATCAATCTGCATTCATTCTTCAGACAGGTTGTATTATCATGCAGCTCAAAAATTACCCTGGCTTTATCTTTAATAGAACCTCTCAGATAACGCACTGATTACTATATGTGGACATAGCATGTTATTTATGATTCCTGCGCATTCCATTGGCTGAAGTGACGCAATCATTGGTGCGTAGCACACGTCCGAGAAACGCCCATACCCTTCTCACTCCTCCGAGAATAATCAGTGCGTTATCTGAGATGTTTGTACTAACAAATATAAAGCCAGGGTAACCTTTTGAGCAGCACGATTATACATTCAGTTATCAAATGTGTTTATATTCATTATTATATTTCAGGTCTATATTAATAAATTATTAAAACTACAGACAGTAAAATTAATATTGTTGGTGCATACACTTGCATTGATACAAACAAAAGATGCATCTTAGTTGGCTACCAGAATGAATGTCGGAGGATCGTTTTCTGTGGTCTAGGAGTAAAATGCTTCTGGTTCCCTAGGTCGCGGGTTCAAATCCGACCGAGGGCTATGGATACTTTTCGGCCATGAAAGTCCTTAACACGGCTTCTTGTGGAAAGGGAATAAAGCCGGTGGTCTCGTGTCGTAAATTTACGGCACATAAGTAACATTCAACCTGATAAACTGACCTCTGAGCAAAATTAAGCAGTCTTTTAAGCCCAGTATATGTACGTAGAATGTTACTGCGAAAACCACAGCAGTTAAAGAGCGTTCATAAATATAAATAAATACAATGTCGGAAATTCAACTTCCACCGTGACTACATAAACGAGAAAGGGATTAAAAAAATTGAAAAAAAAAATAATAACACATTCTTTAGTGTTAGTGTCAAGGCAGGCGAATAGATTTGAGGAAAGTGCAATTGCAAGGAGAAATTATTCTGATACCCTCGAGCCAGGTATTTGTTATGCACATTTTGTGTGAGTATTCAGTGTTTATTTGTGCATGCATTTCATACTAGCATTAACATTGGCACTGTTCTGTCAGTAGAACATGGAATCCGTTCTTATATTATAAAGTGCGTTCAAAAAGAAACGAGCCGGAGACATAATTACAGAAACCTGTACCTGTATGTTAGAAGTATTGGCCCTAGCTGTTGAGACACTTGCCCCACTGGGACACAAGGCAGTGAATGGCTGTCTCCGGGGCTGCGATGTGAGCCAGTTTCGCACGTAAAGCTGGACGTCGTCGTCCGAGGCGAATCGTTTGTGCCTCAGAGCCTTTTTAAGGGGACTAAAAATGGCTTAGGGGAGAGAGGTCTGGACTGTATGGAGGGTGGCCCAGAACCTCCCATTTGAATTTCTGCAGGAGTGCCGCGACTGTGTTGGCCGTATTGAGGCTTTGCATTGTCGTAAGCAGAATGTCCCCACGGGTGAGATTGCCTGGTCGTTTTGATTTAATCGCTTGGTGAAGGTTGGTCAAGGATTACGAGTAACGCTGGGCATTCACTGTTGTCCCGTGCTGCAGGAAGTATATCAGAAGGAGCCCATCTTGCTCAAAGAAGAACAACATAACCTTTTCTTCACTTGTGTGGATGGCTTTGGCTTTTTTGGTGGTGGTGACCCTGGATGCTTCCACTGGAGGCTGTCGTTTTGATTCTGGTTTAAAGTGATGACACCATGACTCATCTCCAGCCACCACTCGTGCCAGGAACTCATACCCTTTCCTAGCATAGCGCTGCAGATGACATGCCATTTGACATACTTCCTAGTGTGGTTGAAGACTGTGGGGCACCCATTGGGCACCCATTTTGCGTAACAGCAGTCGTTCTTCCATGATGGTGTGAACACTTCCGACGCTCATTCCGACCTCGGCGGCTATGTCTTTCACTGTCACTTGGCGGTCTTGGGTAATGAGTGCATCAACCAGCTGGACGATGTTATCGGTAATGCAGTGTTGTGCTCCAGACTGTGCATCGTCGGCTAACGACAACCGTCCTCCCCTGAAGCGCTTGTGCCACGCCTTGACCCGTACACTTGACATTTGTCGATTAATGTCCTACTTCCGCTGTCAGAAAACGAACATCTCTTTGCTCTTCTTTTGGCGCCTCCATTTCACTGTTTGCAATACGACTGGCAGCGCTGGACGATTGATGCATGCTGCTGCTGGTAGCATTGTATAGTCACGTGACGTGCACGCGTGCCCTCTAGCGACGGGTTGTGAACTTCCACGCTCTGGTTGGAACAACACTTCGTTACACACGCCACGATATTACCATTCTGTCATCGGTTTGCGCATACCAGACTCTGGCTCGTTTCTTTTTGAACGCCCCTTATAAAATACTCAGTGTTTCTGGTATTAGATTCTCCAGTTAAATAACCCAGTTTATCTTTAATCCACACGAAAAGAAAGTTTTAAGGTAGTATAATATCCATGAGTAATATGTCAACTAACTTAAAAGCATTTTACTTTCTTTTAATAATAAATAATTAGAACGGGAGCAAAACTATTAACATTAACACTTCGGTATGTAATGGAAAATGTTTTGAAGCAGTAAGTAGAGACAAGGTTGTAATAATTAAGGTCTATTGTAATTTCAGTTTCTAAAATGATGTATTACTAAAATTAAAAAAAAAGTCTTACATTTCAAAAGCAATTTAAAAGTCCATAATCCGATCGTGTGTACTTCAGACCTTAGTGATGGCGTTCTACCGAAGCGTACAACAGCTTTCAACATGTTTCGAAAGCACTTGTGATCTGGATTGTCCAAAATGAGAATAGGTAAATTTGTGTCATTTGAGTGATTGAGACAAGACCAGGAAGTTTATCTTCAAACTTATTTATTTTCACTAAAGCTTTAGTAAATAAATCTTTCTTGCATATGCACCACTAACACGGAGCTACACACCGATTCTGAACACCACTGCGATATTAGCACAGAAACTGCTTTGCTGCTTGTTCCGCAATCCGCCGATTGCTTACTACGAGTCGCACTTAACTGACCTGTGAAGTGCTTCCTGCTCTTCCACGCTACCTACTGCTCCAGGCCTTGCATAGGTTTTATATATAATCCAGAAGCCGAATGTTCTCTTGCATTGTGGAAGTGTCGAACGGTATTTCCGCAGTAATAACGCAGTTCCGCCCCGGCCTCGTGACGTTTTTATCACGTCAGCCAGTTGTAGTTTTTGAAGGCATTCTACTTCCGTCCCCGCCAGCCAACAAGCAACAAGGTGAGGCTATTCCCCTGTTCCCGCTCCTTCGCAATGGCGGCTAAGTTGCCCCACTCGACTCTTCTTATAACAGTCTCACGTTCGCCAGTGTGGCACTATTGAAATCGTATTTAAACTCCATAATTTATCCTTAGCTGAGTGTTTCGGAAATGAAATAATTATGTACGTAATGGACTGCATCTCCCAAGGTGGGAAGTGGGTAAATTAACTGTTTATAGATGTGAATATGACCACAGTGCAATATTGGGCAGTAGTCATAACGTGTTTAACCATATTGTCTTCATAGATTGTGGATCTATATGACTTTCTAGGTGTAACCTTCCGCTTGTGTGTCTAGATTCAATACCATGTTACTAAATTCTGTTGTTTTTTCCCCCCTCTGTCAGTCTTTTTCCTCCCACTTTCATGGATTAGGCCTTGGCCTGTTCCAATCTCACTTCTACCTTAACATAAGTCTTCCTTTAGGTTTGTATTCTAGCATCGTTTGTGGTAGCCTGCTTGAATCCATTCCACTGAAATGGTCTTTCCATTTGTATGATACCCCTTTAGCACTAATCGTTAAATCTCCTATTGTTTCTTCATTAGTTAATCTACCCCATCTTGTTACTCCCTTAATTTCTGTCTAAATTACATCTCAACTACTTGAATAGTGCATATGTCGTTTTGCTTTAAAACCCAAATTTCACTCCCATATAAAATTACTGGAATGGCCATAACGTTATAAAATTTAAGTTGTAGTTCTTTCCTTGTATTTTTTAAAGTTATTCTTATAGTTCCATATCTATGTTGGTACTTGTGTATCTTATTGTGTAAATCATTATCACATATTTAACTTATCACATCCAAGATAATTACAGTTTTACATCTGCTTGATTATCATATCTTTCACTATTTTTTATTTATATATCATTACATTACATTACTTGTAATACTACATGCAATGCTGCTCACTTATTTTAGATACCAAATAATATAGTGTTACACATAATTAGTTTTGCTGTTACTGGTTGTTTTCCTGAAAATGACATCACTTCAAATGTTTAGTACATACTTTTGTAATATTTTATCCAATATATACATGACCTTCTGTAAATTAAGTGTGGTACAAATATTTAATGGCGAGCGAGGTTTCTCTCGGGGTATGCGTGGATGTATGTGAGAAGGATATTTAATGACACTGGAATGCCCGTTTTCAACTTATTTATTTACTGCTTCTTCTTTTAAAACATCCAAATGAAAGTTGCCGACCAAGGGTTAGCAATTTTTGTTTAGAGTTACTGACGGCAGAATGTTTATTACTCGATAAACTTTATTCGTTCCTCATATATATATATATATATATATATATATATATATATATATATATATATATATATATATATATATATTTAAGACAGAACCAGAGGACTGCCCCTAATCGCCCTCACGCCTCAGACTGCTCTCATCGGCCTGACGCCGAAGACCCTTCTGATCGGCCTCACGCCGAAGACCACAGCTGCGCGTGTAGGTGTATCACTTTCACTTACTGAAAGCCCTCTTCATTAAACCAAAAATCTTTTTGTGGCTGTTTTGTCATGCCATTCTAAATGATCCAAAGAATTCCCTATTCATACAAGTCAAGTGAGCCCCTTTAGAAAACTGCTAAGGACACTGTTTCTTACATTTCTTTTGTTATAACAACTTTCCCCGCAACTCAACTGGCCTTGCCCTTGTCGTAACAAAGAACCAACATTCCTTTGACATCCATCATGATTCTTTACTTCTGGCAAACCTTAATTTCGGTATCAAGTGCTGAGGCTTTCACAGCCAGCGTCGTCAACTACATTATATACATCTTCCGGGCTTGTAGGCCGTGATCCAGTTGGTTTAACTTCCGAAGTTTCACCGAAAACTGCGTCCGGCATCCTCAGGGTAAACTGATCATATTTTTTATAATATAAATGTTCATCTAAGATAAATTTCTAAAAATTAAGTGTACTGTGACAACATAGATTCCGACTTACTGTAACTCACTATTGCTCAATATTTCTTTATTGATATATACGAAAATGATGAAAGCTATTTTATTAGAATTCAAATAAAGCATATCATTACACCAAATCTTGACGTTTTAGCCGTTAATTGAATTTCACTTCTAAATCTGTCATATTAGCATGTTTAACAAACAGACTGGCATTGTCAACTTGAAAATAATATTTTAATTGATCAGGTAAGTCATTCATCAGTAGAAGAAAGAACACGGAAACAAGAAAGGAGCCCTCCAGAACAGCAATATTTACATCAGCAGTATTTAATGATAAAGGTTTCTAAAAGTTTCAGTTTTGTGTTTAATCTGACCATACTTATGCTACAATCGAGAAATTAGGAAACAGCAAGGGAGGCTTAAGTAAACATTAGCTGCTCTAAACGTTAACAAAAGTGAACAATAATTTTTAATTAGCTCTCTGGAAACAGTTTGTGACAGATAAAGTGAATTTACCACATCTTCTTTTGTCAGTTTTGTCACAATATTGAGACCTCCCCCTCTCCAAAATGTGAACTAAACCAAGCTAAAACTACACCAGGTTTTGCAATTTAGCAAACGGCACATAATGATTCACGTAACTGAACTTCCTGTTGAGATAACAAACAATACAGGGGTCGTGACTTTGTGGGTTTGTAAGATTAAAAGTCCAATTTGCCGAATTTCAAAATGTTCTTTATTTCCGTAGAAATACACTTTGGTCAACCCTTACAGTAGCAGAATTACGTCGTATGCACAATTACAATCTTCCATGGTCACACCAGTTCCATTTCCAACTCTCGTTACGACTGTGTTTACGACTGTCCGATAAACTATCCACGGCTTCTTTTTATACACGACAATTCATGATTCCAGACGATTGTAGAATGTTCTCTATCAATCTAGATGTCACTAGTATTTTCCATTTATCTAACTTTGTTTTCGCAAGCTATCTTTATCTCCGGACTATCTTTATCGGTTTCTTTGTCACAAAATATCCAGTGCGGATGAACGCTTCAATAATGGCATCAAATGCGTTATTATTACACACTCACACGGCTTCACACAACGAAGCTTTTTTCTCACTTGGTTTCGACAAGTGTCACTGACTGCTGCTGCATGTCGACTCCCGGCTCGACACGCCATCTCTTGGTAGGAAGGTAGATAATTTGTTACCAAAAACGCAGTATACGAATGTAACCTAACAAACTGTAAATATCGCAGTATGCCGTAACATTATGACAGGCCGGTTTGACGTATCGCATCCTGGAGTTTCACATTTCCTTAAAGGAACATATCAAAATAATACAAATACCTGCGATAAAAGTAATTAAACATAGCCTGAAAAATTCTAGCTACGGCAGGGATTTGAACCACAAATCTCCTGGTTTCCGTCCAGTCGCTCTTACCCATTGAGCTACCATAGCCAACTCTCCAGTTGACTCACATTTTCCTGGTAAACCACTAGGGGCTCTCTTATCCGAGATACACCGTTTGTGGCGACTTACTGTTGTAAGTACTTGAATCCTAGGCTTCATCATTAAACTCTTAGTATTTAAGTTAATTGATGGAAATTAATCATTTCTTCTCACTAGCCGTATGTAGGTTAAGGTTTTAGGTAGATAGTCAACCCTACTGGTTTCCCGCGAAAATACAATATGAGTCAATTGGAGAATTTAATGTCAGGACGGTACGTTGGCCATGGTAGCTCAAAGTCTAAGAGCGACTGGACGGAAACCAGAAGCTCGGTGATTCAAATCCCGGCCATGGCATTGAACTTTTCAGGTTGACTCTATCTAAAACCCAAGCCTATATACGGCGTGAGAAATGATTAATTTCCATCAATTAACTCAGGTGATTAAACATATTACCGAATTGATTAAAATGAAGTACACCAGGCCATTCTTGATCAGTCAGCAGTATAAAAAGCAACATCATTGAATACATTAAAATTTACTATAGTATACAGGGATAATTTAAATATTCCGCTTAACCTAAATAATTTTTGAAGAAGTAACTAATTAACACAGTACTCGTACGAAATATGGGAAGTGACTGTCTTTAATTTAAATGAACAGATAGTACTCTTTTAATAGATTTACATCCCACGGCCAAAACTAAGAAAGTAAAAAAAAAAAAAAAAAAAAAAATTACAAAGCTAGTTTATTTTTTAAAATTCCATGTTCATTCTGCTATCTTTTAGCTGTTTTATAATAAAACCATAGAAACCATTTGAGGAATGATAACCAGGATTTGCAAATGTTTCTCCTTCGCCTCCATTATTGGTTGCTCCAGTTCAGGCTTGTCTTGATACGCGATGCTTTAAAATGACCTCCTCAAAAAGAAGTACAGTATACCACAACAAAGAAAATCTCCGGAGCCTGAGACGTAGGGGGTTGGAGGAGGTTCCCACGCCTTCCCAGGAAAGATTTATGATACCCCATTTCAGTTACAGACCATTCAACAACATTCTGACGTCTTCTACTTTTGTGAACAAATCTTATCGGTTTTTAATGTACTGAGTGAACAGGACGCATGTTTTTTAACGGTTCTACTCCTTGTGTAGCATGCGTTCTCTGTCGCACACATTCGCTGTCCTCCCACTGTGCAAGGGTGGCACTGGATGGCGCATTCCTTTCAGGGACTTACTTTCCGTTGGTGGACGGTACAAAGGCTCGGGACTTGTTGGCCAATCAGACCAGCAGCGGCAGTTGTGTCTGTTGACAAATCCATTCAGGCAGAACGCGGCTTCATATGAGAATACAAATTGTCTTTGGAAAACTGGGTTAATGAGCACCATAGTTAATTTACAAAACTGCATTCTTCTATGAGCATCATTCTCTTAAATTTCATCAGAATTTAATTTTATAAGGATGTTATTTGGCACTTTTAAGGATTTTAATTGCGTAACTTAAGATTTTCTTGCACACGGTGGAGAACATCCAGTGAAGTATTCTCATGAGCTGCACTTTCCAACGATCTAATCAGATCTAATCTTGGCTTAGTTTTAGTAAATTTTCTTGCAGTTCTTGTCACCATTTTATGTGGAATTGGAACACGAGACGGAGGCATATTATTAAATAAATTCGCAGTCTCCATATACTGGGGCTGTCCTTACTTTGTGGCGATGTAAACAAAAGCACGTGTACGTGTGCGACATCATTGGCTGTTTAAACCTGTAAGTCTCTGCGGATGAAAATATAGTTTGCATATCATTTTTAAAGACTTTAATTTAATACAAAGTAGGTATATAAACAACTTCATATTATTACAAATACGACGATCAAACAGTAATTAATTAGTGTTTTATTTGTAAATGTAAGTATAATTTGTATGTATTAATCAGAGTGCATGCTGCGCTTGCGCGGGTTAAAAGAGAAGGAATTGAGACGATCAGTTGGCTGCTTCTGTGCAATATGTAAACATCTGTAAATATCAGACTGACTGTTGTTTTACACATCATTTCCAAAAATCAGTATATAAACAAGCTAGAGGAATGTGTAACGTAATCACTCTTGCTGTGCACACGGTGTTTATGCTCGCCTTCCGAGTATGACAGGGATGCTAGATTCCTTTAAAATACTCAAGTGTTGTCACATAACTCACCCATACATAATACCCATCACTGCAGTTACTGCAACAAGCATTAGATCTGGCAACCTGAATGACTCATATGGACTCTCATATTACTCGACAGAGCGTTGAGGTGTATTGATGTTCAAGTGACCAGCGCTGTGATCGTCTCTTATCTAGCCTTATCTGATCGATTATAATAGTAAAATATTATAAAGTAGATGTACAGTAAGTTACGAAACACAATAGAGCAATTGGAAGCTTTCGTGTGTCTTTATATGATTCCTTGCGCCTGCCGATGTATGACACGTTGCTGTCCAGAAGGCATGATTATATCTGAACAGAGTATAGATACACTGGACTTGCCGTGTATGTGCGATAAGCTCTGGTAAACATCTGTGTGTTGCGAATTTTTGCCGATACGCCTTCTCGCTTTTTTTATCCACTACCAGAGCAGATAAACAGTTCAAACGCCTCTCTCCTTCATTCCTCTCTTGCATTCTTGAGGTGGGTAGTAGACAGTACTGTCCACCAACTCAAATTAAGTCCCTGAGAGGAATGTGCCACTTTTCCACAATGGGACAAGGACAGCGAATGTGTGTGACAGAACGCGTGCTACACAAGGAGCAGAACCGTTAAAAACATGCGCCCTGTTCACTCTGTACACTAAAACTGAGCAGATATATTCACAGAAGTAGAAGCCGTCAGAATGTTTTTGAATGGTCTGTAACTCTACTGACATGGGGTGTCATAAACCTGTCGAAAAAGGATGTAGGAACGTTCTCCAACCCTCGTGATTCTCATCCCCCGGAGACTTTCTTTGCTGTGGTATACTATACTTGGCTTTGGAGGCATTGTTATCAGTTTACACCGCCCGGCTGGCTAGCTGAGGGGAGGAGAGCTAAACAGCATGTCACAAAAGTAACTACAGTATTGAAGGCAGGCACTAAGGAGTACAGCAAAGATGGGGTAATTGTGATGTGAACATCCCGATTCCTATATATCCGTTTCACTTGCTGTATCTGTAGAGCGATGTCTAAAGGATGGATATCAGTTTTTATGTCTGTAGAACTGCCGTTATCATCTCTGGAATCCATAAAACCGATTAAGTATTTGCTTTCACTTCATCAGTGTTATCACAACACACACTGATTACTATTCTTTCTATGTTTTCTTCCATCTCGTGTCACCCTTATTCTATGGATTTAATTCTGATGCACGCATTTTTCCAATCCTCTTCATTGTTGTCGTTTATACACTAGTTAGTCCTTTAAGTGCATTTAAAGTCCATTGTTATCGTTTACACACTAGTTAGTCCTTTAAGTGCATTTAAAGTCCTAGAATACACATTTTTTCCCCTGCTATTTTGTGCTTCATGATATTCCATATCAGTTCAGTGAGGTTTAAATCGCAGTGATAAAGCGACATTCTATATGTAGGCTTTCCAATAAAATGTGTCGCATATTCTTACACTTTTAAAACTAAATCCTATTTACTAGTTGAAGTATATTCCGGGCTTATAGGCCGTGGTCTACTGGGCCCTTTCTTCTTCTTCTTCTTCTTCTTCCCAGCGACTGAACAGCGGTCGCTGTTGAAATACCCACTAGAGTACTTCGACCTCGCCACTGCCACTGAAGATGTCTGCCGTAGTCGCAGACGAAACGTCTGGGAAGAAGAAAGAGCCCAGTAGAGCACGGCCTATAAGCCCGGAATATACTTCAACTAGTATTGACACCGGCCGTGAAAGTCTTAGAACCTTGATAAATCCTATTTCTTTTAATTTTCGCCAGAATGTTTTCTATGCACCACGAAATTAATTTTCTCATTTAGTGCATGAAATAATTTCTTCACTGTTGGAATTTCTTAATGCACTTAATAATAATAATGGTAGTAATAGTAATAATAGTAATAATAACGATAATAATGATAATAATGACAATAATAATCATGATAATAATGATGATGATGAGGATAGTGATAATAATAAAGTTTTGTGAACGACACAGTTATGGAAATCGTCATTTGAAGCTTCTTTTTCCGATTGGAGTAGTAACTCATGTATCTGAAACACCAGCTTTTTCAAATTTTTTAACGATTCTCTTTATTGTGGCTTCACATTTTTTACTGCTGTACCCGTTCTAGCCATTGTTTTTTTGAAACGGAAGATATAGACCATTTTGCAGAACTGGAAATCATTCTGAATAATCCTTCTGCTTTGGGAGTTTTCAATCCTCCAAGGTAACGTTTCCTGAAGTTTCCATGTTTGAAGTTTATTATACCTACTTTGTGATATGACATCACATTGTACTGCAATACTCAGGCGTCACACCACAGTAACTGGATTACAAACTTAATACTACCCCACAGCCAGTCATTACAATACGTTGAGTTCCTATTACCGCCTTAGACAAAGTTCAAGCTATTTATTTGTCCCGGGTAATATGTAAAAGGTGAACATGTTTTCATGGGTACAAAAGACAGTTAAAATAAATAAATGTTTTATTCATTTTGTTTTCCACTTTTTTTTAAAAAAAAAATTAAAAGTAATATATTTTAAAATTATTTATGTGGGTACTTGACAACAAGGCTGATCCGTTTAATATAAAGTTATAGTTCCTTGTATAAGATTATCTTCGTACACCAAGTTTCGTGTTAATCAGGCACGCGGAACTTTTAACTGTCCATGTACATGTTTAAGGCCGTTGCCTGCACTTCACTTTGCCGTATGACAAAATGCAGTTGCATAGTTCACTGATTTAAGCTAGTTGTATGCTTAAACTTCAAAATATCGCGATACAGTACATTGTACACATCACGCAAACAACTGATAAACGAAACAATGAAACACTTTAATCTTTGTTTAGCTTCCATTGGGCACGAACAACTGACTGGCAGACAGACGGGCTGACGATACTGTAAGTTTTGTGCATGGCACATGGTAGGAGAGCAACTGTCACAATTGAGAAGTTACGGCTTTGATTATTGTTATTTCCAGTTATTCTGTTGTGATTAATTTTACACTTTTCTTTACCTTATGTAGAGGAAGAATTGTAATTCACCAAAATTCGATACCAGATTTCCGCGGAAACGTGCTTTAAACCCTCTGAATCCAAAACAACTAACCAATAAGTTCAAAACTAGACAATATTTTTGTAATTTTCTTATTGTGTCAACTGTTCACTTGTTTCTGGCAATGTCATGGGAAGAGTACCGAATATCAATTTCCATGTACACAGTGTAATTTTTAACATGTGACGATCTAGTTTTTCATGTGTCTCCTGTTTATTTACAACGGCATGTGAAACCATTTCAGCAAATATTTACTTCGATTAACATAAAGTGGATAAAATAATTTAGGGAGAATACGAGGGTGGTTGAATAAGTACCCGTGTTTCAAAATATACGGTGTTGCTAAGGGAAGTTTACGTTATGTACTGTCATTTGTTACACGTTGCCAAAACAAATTTGGTGCTCATTTATAGATTACTTTGTATTTTACAGAAATTTCAACAAGCTATTCAATGTGTTTTTGCTAAAATGGAGTAAGTGCAATGCTGTTTAGTGATTCGCCTTTTGCTTTTAGATGGGAAAGCTTGAAAGGAGATAAAAGCAAAGTCGGTAACTGTTTATGAAGTCCTTTCGCCTTCTGTGACAACAGTTAGATATTGGTATAACGTGATGGTGACGATTTTTTGGGATGCGAAGAGTGTCATACTCATTGACTTCTTGGTAAATGGAACAAAATATCACTGGAGCATACTGTAATGAGTTATTGGCCCAAATCGACAAGAAGTTGGAGACCTGGCTCCATATGGCGAAGAAGAAAGTTCTGTTTCACCACGACAGTACCCCAGCACATTCATTCCCGCCAAACTGTATGAATTGCGTTCTGAATTGCATATTGTTCCCAAAGATCAACAAATGGCTCGCAGGAACAAAATTTAGATAAAATGAGATCATGGAGACAAAGGCGTGCATTGCAGAGCTTGATATTTTTTTTTTTTTTTTTTTTTTTTGAGGTTAAAACATTGCAAGAGTGGTGGGATAAGAGCGTATCTCTAAAAGGTGACCATTTTGAGAAATAAATAATCTGTGTGTGAAAAAAACTGGCGTCTTAATTCCTAACACAGGTTCTTAATGAACTGCCCTCGTAGTCTCTGGATATATGAGGCGTGTCCGTAAAATAAGGTCTTCAAGGCGCTGGAGCCGCGAGATCCGATAGCTCTGGCGTGTAGCTTGGTTTCGCCCCTTCAAATCCCCACCACAACGAACCCGTTGCAACCATTAGTCTTGGCTGGGCAGCCGTTTGCGATGGAGCTTCCTATCACCTCCGCCGCCAAGTGCGAGTTGCGTGCAGTGACCCGTTTTTTTGAGTGCCAAGGGCACTACCCCATTGAAATTCTTCGTCGGTTATGCGAAGTCTATGGGCCGCAGTGCATGGACGTCAAAACCGTGCGAAAGTGGGTCAGAGTTCAAAGACCTACGTATAGACGTCCATGACGAACAACGTTCTGGTCGGCCTTCGGTTTCAGCCGAAACAGTTGCAAAAGTGGAGCAAGAAATGCTTAAAGACCGGCATGTGACAGTTCGCGAGCTGTGCAAACTTATCCTTGAAGTCAGTAAGACTACGATTGGCAAGATTTTATCCGAACATTTGCATTATCGCAAGGTGTGTGCGAGGTGGGTCCCCAAAATGCTCACCGAAGACCATAAACGGCAACGTGTTGAAGCGGCCCACCGATTCCTGGAGCGCTATGCAGAACAGGACGAGGAATTGTTGGATTCAGTTGCTAAGTTGTCTAGGTGCACTACACAACCCCGGAAAGCCCGCCTTGGTAGCGTAGTGGTAGCATGTCTGCCTCATGTTCAAGAGGTCCCGAGTTCGAATCTCGGTCAGGGTGAGTTACCTGGATAAGGGTTTTCCGGGGTTTTCCCTTATCCTGTAAGACGAATGTTAGGTAACTCTAAGCTCTATGGACCCCGGACTCATTTGAGCATAATTTCATCCATTCCATTCACCGTCCGTTATGACTTAACGTTGGAGGACGTAAATTAAAAAAAAAAAAAAAAAAAAAAAAAAAACGGAAACTAAAGAACGTTCTCGTCAGTGGCGGCATTCGAATTCGCCGAAGCCGCGAAAGTTCAAACAGACATTTTCTGCCGGCAAAGTGATGGCCAGTGTGTTCTGGGACAGAAAATATGTATTGTTGTGGGAGTTTATGCCTGCCGGCATGTGAATAAATGACGTTAGCTACTGCGAGACTTTAAAAAAATCGCGGCGTGCCATTCAAAATCGAAGGAGGGGAATGCTGACGAAGGGAGTGATTTTTCATCACGACAACGCTCGTCCCCATACTGCACATGCAACGGCTGATCTGGCTGAGTTCCGATGGTACATTCTCACCCATCCCCCCTACAGTCCAGACTTAGCACTTAGTGATTATCATCTGTTTGTTGAGTTGAAGTCACACCTGGGTGGAACACATTTCCAGGCCGACGATGATTTGAAAAAAGAGTTTGAGCGCTACCTGTGCAACTTGGCGGGAAAGTGTTATACAAGGGTATAGAAAAACTGCCACAGCGCATGCAAAAGTGCATCGATCGCAATGATGATTACGTTGAAAAATAGCTGTAAGTTCCGCCTTTCCATCAGTGTAACATTCATTGACAATAAACATGTTTTCTATATTAAATAAAATTGGAGACCTTATTTTACGGCCACGCTTCGTATATATAAGTGAACTAAGGTAGGTGTAAAAAGCTGCGTGAATATAACATATAAGATTTTCTTTGCATTTGTTTTTCAACATGATAATACATAAGCAGAAGAAACAGTGCATTAATATTATCTTCTTATATACATCGCTGATCCCATGTTACTGTGCTTTTCTCCAATTTGAATGTTTGAACATTTCCGATTGGTGTATCAATGGCAGTCTCTCATGCACATTATTTGTACTGGATACCGTTCTTCCATTGTAGGTATATTGCTCTGTGAATTGGGCGTCTCATGAGGACAAATGAATGACTTCAATTCTTCCGGTTCATGTCTTTTACATGTACTGTCTGTCCATGACAAGAAGGCAAATCACAGTAATGTGTAACTTAATCGCTTTTGCTTCCCGCACGGTGTTTATGCTCGCCTTCCGAGTATGACAAGGATGCTAGGTTCGTTTAAAGTACACAGTGTTGTCGCATAACTCACCAATTGTCGTGCAAGATCCGAGTTGGAGAAGTAATCTTCGCTGCTGTCACTGCGCTCTCTGCATCTTCGTCACTAGACTCCAGGCCTCCTATGGCCCGCCTCGGTAGCGTGGATGGTAGCGTGTCTGCCTCATGTTCAAGAGGTCCCGAGTTCGAATCTCGGTCGGGGTGGGTTACCTGGATAAGGTTTTTCCGGGGTTTTCCGTTGTCCTTAAAAGACGAATGTCAGGTGGCTCTAAGCTCCAAGGACCCCGGACTCATTTGAGCATCATTTCACCAATTTCATTCATCTTCCGATATGACTAAACGTTGGAGGACGTAAATTTTTTAAAAAAGGGGGGGCTTCCTAGTGATATAAATTGTCTACTGCATCTTCCACCAGCCCATCTTTTGCCTGAATTCATTCTCCTGTTTTTTAACGTGCGTAACATAGCCCTCCCAAACATCTGTTGTAAAAGAGTTCACTGCACTTTCACACTCCTGCTGTAGATTTCTTAAAAATAGATCACCGGTTACATTATGCTCTCTTACATGTCGTTTTATTGCTGCCCATGCCAATTCTATAGCGTTCAGCTCGCACATATAAGGAGGTAACCTAAGAACCGCATGCCTTTGCAGTTCTATTCTGTCGATATGGTATATTTTTTTTCCTTTGGCTTATGTATTTGAATTAAATCAAACAAGTCGGCCTTTCGTATAGCAGCAGAATACGAAATATTGTTATTCTCCAACCACTGTACCATTTCTTGCTTTACAGCATATTTCGACGGAAGCTTATTTTCTTGTGCGCTGTGGTATGGACCATTATCAAGCACGATGACACTATTGCAGGGTATGTTAGGTAAATTTCCTCTATGCATTTGGCCATGATAATCCCCGCTAACAAGTTCAGCTTTGAATATCAAGCTCCGGGTATGAAATCTTTGTTGCTGCCTGCATTTACAAGAATCAGGCGGTTCGAAGAGCTGGTGTTTGTCGTTATCCCATAGATATGATCACGCTGCCAGCACTTCCCAAATGTCAAATTATTGTCCACCCAGGAGTCATCATTGTAAATGATATTTCTCCCAGCATTTCCGTATCCATTTATAGTTCTTACGGATTTAGCTCTCCAGTTAACTATATCTGGACGTTCAATAAATGATTTTCTCTTGCTTCCACATCCTTTCCATTTGAAACCCATATAGCGCAGTACCTTCCGCAGAGTTTTTCTTCCCAAGGAAATTGTATTTTCCCCCTAATTGCTGCACGTATACAGTAGCCACTGTTTTTTTTTTAACAAAATAAAAGTCTACAATTACATTTTTAATTACTGTTCTAAGTCGTCACAGTGAAATTTGCATTCCTCGGCTTTGGTCTTTTTTTTTTCTTTCCCCCGGAGTATGAAGTGATTTTTCACCAGCTTTAACTCCTTCTCTTCTTATTCTTGATGCAGTATGTTCCGATATCCCACAATAATTTGCCACACGTAAATTTCTTTGTGATAGTAAACATGTCAGTTATCCTGATTTCGCTTCTTCGTCACATACTCCTATCACTTTTCTGATTACTTCCCTTGCTTCACTGTGAAAACTTCGTCCCTTCTTTCGAACTGCAGCCATATGTAAATATAAGCCAAGAATAAAACTTAATAAAATACGAGTATATAGGTAACTGTAGTGACTTTGCGCCTCTTAGCAGTGAGGGCCAAATAATGCGCAATGCCTTTCACCAACGTGCATTGGATCTGGCAACGTGGTTCTGTCGTATGCACTCTCATACATTCATTTCCTGGTAAACACATCCACTACCAGAGCAGATCAACAGTTCAAACCCCTCTCCTCTTCATTCCTCTCTGGCCTTCTTGAGGTGGGCACACTATACTAAAAAGTAAGCCATCAGTGTGGTTGCTTTGTTCACTTCATACCATTTAAGTTCCAAATTTAATGCTTTTCCTTTGCTCATTTGTTCAGAATCACAGGGTATACACATTATGCATGACTGGTCACCCTTATTAGTTCTATTGAGAGCACTATTCCCCACAAATGTAACAAACATTGGATGCATTGGCATATTTTCTCTTGAAGAAACTAATTTCATTGCAGATTATTAGAGGACAATGTAATTTACACATCTAAATATAAACACAGGCAAGAAAATCAAATGTTTAAACAAAACTCGGTGACAAACTAGTAACATTTATTCTAAAAGTAACAGATTTGTAAAATACTTAAAACTATTGGGCCAAAATGTGTAGCTCCCTTCTTTTCAGTTTTTTTTCTTTTTCATTTTAATAATCTCTATCGAAAATATAGAAACACCTAAAACATTTTTAAAATTTCGATCACGATATAATTTTTTCTAGTTTCTTTACCTTAATGGCGATCGTAATTTTTGCCTAGAAATGCTTATTTATCTCTCTCTCTCTCTCTCTCTCTCTCTCTCTCTCTCTCTCTCTCTCTAACCTTCCTCCTCCCCTCCCCTTTTCTTATCGTTTCCTTTCTCAGCTCCACTGAAGAAGTATCTCAGTTTCAAGCTACTCATAGTTGGCGACTTCTACTCGTACACATAAATTAATGACTATTTTGTGAATTGCAAATGCTTCGAGAAAATAATGCATGATTTTTAAAACAAAATTGTTAGAAATGGTCTGGCAAAATAAAAAGCATAGATAATTTGAAATATTAACATGGAAGTCTCTGCCTGTTGTCCTTAAACGGTGTCTCATTTAGGCATTAAATTTTATATTATCTTGCATTCCGGCTTTCATTTTTTTTTCTCTCCTCCCTCCCTTTCGTCACTCTTACACACGAGCCACTTTCCGAGATTGTTTCTAAGCGATTTCGTTCAGAGTTGTTACTCGTGCCTTCAAACTGATAGCGGTAAATATCAGGGAGAACTTGCTATTTCAAATTATAATTTTGATTTATTACGAAGCTTCAGAAAACGGCCGAAGACTTAAACTGTACAATTAATAGATGTATCAATGTACTATGTGTGGATATAATGAAACTTCACTGATTGTTGTACACATTTTCGGCTTCGTTGATAACAGAGAGAAGGATGGGGGGGGGGGGGATTGATCTTGGTATCTACCTGACACGCATATAAAATTTAAAGCCGCTGTTGTGGTTAGTCTGTGAACCTTTTCACAAACGGGTTGTGTATCTTGAGCTCCGTCGCAGTTATGCCACGTGCTAAAGATGAACGTGTTAACATCAAATTCCTCACAAAACTTGGGAAATTCGCCTTAGAAACTTACGATTTGTTGGAACAAGTTTATGGTGCTCAGGATCAATCCCCTTCGCAAGGTTTCGAGTGGGTTAAGGATGGTAGGGAAGATTTGGAAGACCATCCGAAATCGGGCCATCCTTCCCCTACGAAAACTGAAAAACATTTGTTGTGAAGGTTAGTAGAAGACCGTCGCCTAAGCATTTAAGCAATTTCAGAACTGGCCTGCAAAAATAAGGAAACCGTTAGATTTTGTGCGATGATTTGGATGTAACCACAAAGTGGTGCTAAGAATTCTCACAAGCGAGCAAAAGCAAACATCAAATGGATCGCTGTGCTGACGTTCTTGAAAACATTGAGAATGACCCGCAATGTAATTACGTGTGATGAAACGTGGATATTCCAATATGATACAGAGACTAAGCGACAGTCCGTGCACTGGAAGAGCCCTCGATCCCCTAGGAAGAAGAAAACGCGCATGAGCAAATCAAAATTCAAAGGAATGACGATTGCTTTTTTCGATATCCGAGCGGTTATCTATATTGATTTAATGCCTGAAGGTCAGACTGTCAATCAGGAGTATTATAAAACTATTCTGAAGACCCTTCGTGAACGAGTGCGATGAAGGAGACCAGATCTGTGGAAGGATCGCTCATAGATTCTTCATTAGGATAACTCGATATTTCTGAAGACTTTTTAAGCACAAGTTTGTTTTCATCGGGGTTTTCCGTTATCCTAAATGAAGAATGTCGGGTAGCTCTAAGCTCTGTGGACTCTGGACCCATTTGAACTTCGTTTCACACATTGCATTCATCGTCCAATGTGACTTAACATAGGAGGACATAAATTTAAAAAAAGACCTAGCACCATGCCACTTTTTTCTGTTCCCAAACATGAAATTTACGCTGAAAGGAAGCAGGTTCGAGTCTGTGGACGCAGTAAAGGAAAAAGCGACGGGACTCCTTAACAGCATAACAGAAAGGCTTCCAGCATTGCTTCCAAAATGGAGAATTAGCATGGAGCTACATTGAAGGAGACAACATTTCAATTTTGTAAGTTTTTTCGATAAAGAATTGGAGCATCACATGTCGCACTTTTTTGTGATAGATGAATAAGGATGTGATTTGGCAGATACAGCCCAGCTAAGTCTTTTTACTAAGGGTGTTAACAGCGAATTTGAAATAAGGGAAGAATTGTTACTGCTGTTACGTATTTAAGAAACAATTGAGAACTTCAATTTAGAATGTCATACGTTATCAGTTACCGGCAGTAATTGAAAGCAGCACCTTGCTAATAGTCTGAAGAGTAAATTGAAGAATTGAACATGAATCCTGGACTAAGCGCTATCCATTTTACATTAACATGAAAAACGTGTATGCTAAAACTCAATGTAATGAGTGTACCTGTTAAGGCCAGAAATACTGCTTGGTCGAAAGGCGTAGCTACAGTCTGTTCAAAAATTATCTTTTAGAATATGGGACATTTTTGCGGATATTGAATACCTATAAATATTTTTATTCAAACATGGTCCATCTATGTATAAGCGACAATCCACGAGGCATTGAAACTTAAGCAATAGTTACCTGCTCCCCTGAAATGAAAGAAGACTTCAAAAGCTGCAGAAAGATACTGGGAAACTTATCACTAGAATTTTCCTTGCTTGATTCAAAATCTTCTATTGTGATTTTTTTTTTTTTTAAATTTACGCCCTCCAACGTTAAGTCATATCGGACGATGAGTGGAATGGATGAAATAATGCTCAAATGAGTCCAGGGTCCACAGAACTTAGAGTTACCTGACATTCGTCTTTCAGGATAAGGGAAAACCCCGGAAAAACATTATCCCTGACCGAGATTCGAACTCGGGACCTCTATTGTGATTGATACCTCTAACGTTCCCGTTGGCGGAACATGTACGAATACTGTGAATTTGGATACAAGACTATAGCATTTTCTCAACATAGCTCACGGCAATTAAAAAAGGAATATTCTACTATAACAAAGAGTTTGTATGTATCTATACTGTTCGCCAATCTAGAAAGTGATTGACATTTCGTACGGAGAGAGAGGCGACGTTGCCGCTTATTGCTGCCACGTGGTAAGCGCGATAGAATTACGCGTGCGAAGGTGATTCAGTTGCGACGGTAATGGGTATTTATTATTATTATTATTATTATTATTATTATTATTATTATTATTATTATTATTATTATTATTATTATTATTATTATTATTATTATTATTATTATTATTATTATTATTATTATTATTATTATTATTATTATCATCATTATTAGTGTTGTTGTTATTGTTGTTATTATTCATAATACTGTACACAAAGACAATAGTACAGTCGTGGATCTACATGCGAACGCTAGAACATGCAAGAACACATCAATATAAAGGTTATCGTAACAAAAGAGGCATACCTGTGACATTTTGATGCTTACTGAAGTGGGAAAATGCCGCTTACATAATTTTCTCCGGGAGCTTCTAATTTATACCCCAATGTCTTTCTTCTTTAAAATACTTTTCTTAACCATAATGCCCTTAGTGTGAAGTCCTATCAAGCACCTTAGAAAATGGAATACTAGACTCTCCTTTCAATTTCTCTTCAACGAAGTATTTTCTCACAGAGCATATTATTTCCCGTTTATGTCCTTTAATTGCAATATCTTTACCAAATATAGTTTTATTTGGTTACGGAGCACGTTCTGGTTTTCGCTTGTCACTATATTTAGACATAATTAAATATTAATTAAACACAATTGCAAATGATCACAACACGCGCACAGATACACGGACTCAGGCACACGTAAACCAAGGCAAATTGCCACAAATAAAATGCAAAGTAACTTGCCAGCACAGGATCTCTAACTGTTGTATACGTGAGGGCATTCTGTTTACGCAGCGTTATCAGAAGAGAAACAAAAACCAAGGTATTGTGTTTACTGCAGCGTTTGCGTAACTCGCTCGCCCGCAAGTCATGCTAAGCACGTGTTAGAATATTGGCAACCAAGGTTTAGCGTCTAACGTTGTCATGGAAACGTCTCTACTCTAATTGGTGCTTCTAATGGTTACTATGACAACCATTATGACGTACTCATCCCCTCCCATTTATTTAGAGCCTAGAGCCTTCTTCCATGTGGTTACTAACTCAAACACATTCTAGTTTGGCGACCAGTAATTTTTTTTTTTTTTTTTTTTTTTATTCACGTCCTCCAACGTTAAGTCATATCGGACGATGAATGGAATTGGTGAAATGATGCTCGAATGAGTCCAGGATCCTTAGAGCTTAGTTACCCGACATTTGTCTTTTAGGATAAAGGAAAACCCGAAAAAAACCTTATCCAAGTAACTCATCCTGACCGAGATTCGAAATCAGGACCTCTTGAACGTGAGGCAGACATGCTACCACCACGCTACCGAGGCGGGCTCGATCAGTATAGTCAGTAGTGACGGCTGGACTTTTTAAAGTACTCGGGTTACTTATCGTAGTTCTTGTACACTAAATTCACTCATTACCTTTGTTACTCGACTTCAATAGGGATAATTGACAATGAAATATGTAGTCCTTTTTATATTCAAAAGGAAATAAACACAACTTAATAATAAACGTCATTTGCGATAGAGACGGACACCTGATAGAGCCAAAATTGCTCAAATGGCGTAGCTGAGTACCGCTCTTAGGTTCTTAATCCCTGGTGCTGGATGAAATAAGATCGTGAGCCTTAATATTCAAACATTTGGCAATTTGAATAGTCCACATTACGGAGAAATTGTGAATTTTTGTCCAACCAGGGTGCCATCACAGCGTTGCAAGTGCAAGTACAGTTTTTTAAATTTTGAAAAAAAAAAAGCCGCGTTTTCTTCTGTCATTTTAGGTTGGAATTTCTGAGAATACAAGAAGTACGACGGAAGGAATATTCCAGTCCCTAGGGAAGGGAAGCTGTTCGGATTGTGTGGGTCCCAGCGGGGTAGGATTCCAGAGACTAATGGGTATTAGGACGGTTGGTTTGCTTTCACATCCAAGCGGGGTTGGGAGATGCCCCGAATCTCCGGTATAATTGTGCTGCACAAAAGGTTACCCTGGCTTTATCTTTGTTAATAAAAACCTCTCATATAACACACTGATTACTCCACGTGGACATAACATCCATCTGTCATTTGAAATTCCTGCGCATTTCATTGGCAGAAGTGATGCGTTCATTGGTGCTTAGCACACATCTGAGAAGCGCGACAGTACTCCTCTCACTTTTCCGAGAATAATCAATGCGTTATCTGAGATGTTTGTATTAAAAGGTATAAAGCCAGGTAACCTTTTGAACATCACAGATATTACTAGTCTGTATACCTACGAGGGTGATTCAAATTAAACGGTAATTGTTGCCTATCAAGGAGTAAGGGATTCTGAGTGTTAAGGGAGTGGGGGGTTGACAGTCAGTGTGTTTGGAAGGGAGAACTAGCTCGATAGGTTATGCATTATTACAGCCTTGAGTGAGTTGGAGGTTCCTTTGTCTTTTACAGAACGCATAGGACATTTCCGTCTGAGTGGCGTTTTTGGCCTTCACTGGGCCACTCGTTACTCGCCATTTTAGATTCCGGAGTATGTCTCATTACATGCAACGCCATAAACGAATCCTCACCTTGCTGGAATTGATTCAGGAGTCTCTTTACAAATCTCCAATCTGGCCTGTTTTTGCTGCTCCGTTAACAGCTTTGGAACACATCGAGCACTAATTTTGCTAAATCCGAGATGCTTCTTAAAAATGGCATGAGTACTACCAATACTGACACCCACTTCTGATGCGATTTCTTAAACAATGGAGCGGCGATGTCTTCAATAAGCCCTCGAACGACACGAGGGCTTGCGTTGTTACTGTCTGATTCGCGTACGTTATTCTAAATCTATGGCATCTGCGGCAGTCGGAGTTCCGTTGTCAACCGATAAAATATGGGCTAAATTATTAAGATATGTTAAGAGACCAACTATGTCCTGCATCACCATGCATCTCTACAGAGGAACAGCACGTCATTTTGTTGAGATAAGAAATACACCCGTTTAGAGCAGCTTTTCGAATCAAGACGAACTTTCCGGCTCCATATGCATCCAAACAAACGTTTTATAGAGCGCATCTCGTCGAGCTGCAAAGAAGCAAAGCTTAGAAGAACATACTGCAGTACATCTAGCATACGCTACTGCGCGTCAGAACTTCAGTTGGAGAAATGTTCTGAGAGGAGCAACTGTCGCGAATAGCAGACTGCGCCGTGCCTGAGTAGCTAGACCGCTCGGTTCTCATCAAGGCGGCCAGGGTTCGATCCCAGGTGATCGCAAAGTGAGATTTTTGGTGGATAACCCGGCGCTGGAGCAGGTTTTCTTCGGGATCTCCGGTTTCCCCCACCATCTCATTCCACCGGTGCTCCATCTTCATCTTTTCATCAGTGTCACCGCCTGGGGTTTTTCTATTATTATTTCTGTCCTCCAACGTTAAGTCATATCGGACGATGAATGAAATGGGTGAAATGATGCTCAAATGAGTCCGGGTTCCATGGAGCTTAGAGCTACCCGACATAAGTCTATCAGGATAGGGGAAAACCCCGGAAAAAACCTTATCCAGGTAACTCACCCTAATCGAGATTCGAACTCGGGACCTCTTGAACGTGAGGCAGACATGCTACCATCTACGCTACCGAGGCGAACTCCGCCTGCGTTGCCGCATGTAGTGAAAACGGGCGTTAAACATCGCACATTTTTTTTCGCGAATATCAATTTATGTGATTATCGTATCGAGGACTGACGATCCGAGCGTATCGTGGCCACGCCGTGGCCCAGTGGTTAGACCGCTTGGCTCTCACCAAGGCGGCCCGGGTTCGATCCCATGCGACCGCAAAGTGAGATTTGTGGTGGACAACACGGCGCTGGGGCGGGTTTTCTCCGGGATCTCCGGTTTCCCCCGCCATCTCATTCCACTGGTGCTCCATCTTCATCTCATGTATCACCAGTGTCACCGCCTGCGGTGCCGTATGTAGTAAAAGCGGGCGTTAAACACTACACATTTCATTTCGAGCGTATCGTTAGAGGCTGAACAAGTGAGGCCACATTATAATTGAATGTCGTTAAAGGTGGGGCAGACCGAGAGAAAGATACTTCGAAGGGAATCTGGTTTCAGCAGGATAACCATCTGGTACATACTGCAAATCGGATTCAAGAAATGGAGACGCCATATTGAGTTGCTGCGTTGATCCCCGGGTTTATCGGATGTGAATCCCAGTGATCAGAATTGGTCTAAAGTAAAATGGATCTTTGGCTTTAAAGGTTAGATTAACTACCGTTACCTACAACAGGTGGGACAAGGCGCTATAGTGAAAGGAAGTTAACATGGTAGTAAGACCTATCCCACAATCTTATATGTTCCATACCTCGCAGAATGAGGGCAATTTTGACGTTGGTGATTTATGGACGAGGTATTGTATAATTACCGTTTGGTATGGGAGTTTTATTTCTCATTTTCAAGAATAAGTCGAAAATTTATCTTTGTGTTTGTTTCCATGAAGGCTTTGTGTTGCGTCTAATAGCATAGAAATAATGGCCAGTAATATTTTCGTGATTTTATTAGTATAATTTTATTACAAAATGTCGTTATAACCTGTTTTGCTTTGTGTCGAAACTGAGTACCAGCAAATCGAAAGACAAGGACGTTACTCCTAAGCCATCATTTCTAGAGTGCTACTAGCAGAGAATGCACCTTAATGTAGAAGTACGAAAACTTCGATCGCTACTGCTTACAGCTAGGAGTCGCATATTGTTTCCTCATGTTGGAATCGGCTCATTATTTTGGAAGGGAATTTTACTCAGAAAACGCAATAGTTCGCCTTCAGATAACAGCGTCAGTTGCTAAAACAAAAGCTACTGAAGTAAACGAAATACTTCTGAAATTAATTCGTACCTGTTTTTAGGAAATACAAATTATCTTCATATCCAAGATCTCGACAACATCCGAAAATGCACTTACGCACCAAAAAGAAAAGCGTAGTCCCTAAGCAACTTAATATATCACTGAAATTGTCTGCTATTTGCTTCTCGATGTAAAACTCAGAAGCGAAGACCTCAATATTTGACTTCATAGTATTTGGTCGTCCAAATTCCCTAAATGTAAGATAAATCACCACATTATATGGATTACCATTTCTAAAACCCGTTAGGTCCAGTTCGTATAAAGGTGCTATTTTTTATGTGAGAAAATCTGTGCCTTTTTCTACCTTACTAAAATATTGGTTTAACTGATTTAAATATTATTTTATTTCATCCCCTTCGTTATATACAGGTTAATATTCTCTGACGACTGTCTCTTCCTATCTACTCAATCGAATATGTCACACATATTTAGTTTTCATTTATGACATATCCGCCACTTACCACTTCGCCGGCCGGATCAGCCACTTACACCGACTGACTCAAGGGTTCAAACCCTCGACAGAGCAAAGTTCGGCACATGTGCCCAGCGCCACCAGCCGCTTAAAAACAACGGCAACTCCAGGCTAGACCACCTGGCCGATAGTGCAGTGAGCGGTCTGTTCAACTCGAACTGTTTTTTCTACTTCCTAGATGTGGTCGAGAACAACGGTTACATATCGCGTAAGTTTACAGAATCACCTTCAATTAAAGGCGGGGGGGGGGGGGGGGGGGCTCCGTATGACCAGTATATATGCCTTATTATTAAGCTTCTGTTTTTCAGAACCCATTATGTTCACTCCTGAAGTCCATTGTTCTCATAACATTCGGATTGCATATGTGGTCGGTACTGTCCATTAGCACGAAGTCTTGCAGTTGGTTAACATGCTATTGCTAATGTGAGCATTTAGTAATGAATGTGCCAGTTTAAAGTGGAACATTTGACCAGCTTTATGAGTGGAGAACATTTACAACTTCTTAAAATTTCGGAAATTGGACGCAAGAGCAGGAAGAAACTGTTACGTCTGAGATTGGGACACATTAACAACAGATACTTGACCATGTTATTTTCTATTTTTAGATCCATTATCCATGTTACTTTATCATGTAGTTCAGCATTATGAACATTAATAAATGTATACATATACGAGTATGATTTTAATGCTTAACTACGTAGCACCGGAAGTAAGTCGTGCTTGGAATATTGAAAAACGCGTATAGAACATTTGAGAAGGATAACTGGCTTGGCTTCTGTTAGCGGAGCGGGAAATCGAGTGATTCTGCAAAATGCAAGCATAGGAGGCGGATGTTTGTAAGGTGACGCTCTCCTGGTGCAGAATCAGTCTTAGCAGCGTATCCTTAAAGTGATTTGTTTCGTAATGTGAAGTGAAAGTTTAAAAAGAATCGATTACACACTGTGGTGTGATAAAGGATAATTCAAGTAAGAGGTATTTTTTTTTTTTTTTAATTTAAGCATGTGCACCAAAATCCCCGAGTTCCACTCACGTAGCGTCCCCCAATTTTCAGTTTAGTAAATTGTTTTAACCTTTTACAATTATTCCGAAATGTAACTATAGAGCGTTGCAATATTGCATTTAGCCTGTGCAATGTTTGATCATTGTGTTATCAAGCGACCTGTTAGTCGAGGTTAATGAAAACTGCCTGTAATTTCATTGCCATGTCACTTTGTAAACTATGAGCCATTGTTCCATGGCCAGGATTGGTCCTGAGGCAATTAAATGCAAATACTTCCTTAATTAAAGACAAATAAATGAAAAGCATTCTTTTCCTTTCCAGATACACTGCCTTAGGCGTGCTTGACAAACTAAGCTTTAAGTGTAAACGTAAGAGTTTGATGT